>JASPKZ010008743.1:0-209624 GCA_030220185.1 Diploptera punctata | reverse complement strand
CAGTCTACATGTTTAGACTTCTATCAGAATAGTTAAGGTAATTGATACAAATATAAAAGAATGGATACATTATTAAGAAAAATTGGTCGGTGACTTTACCCGCCAGCAGTACACACACAGACAGACACGAGCCCACACTTCTCAAGGTTAATACTCAAATGACCTGGCGTCACCCTAACTGTACACTAACCGATTCAAATGAACAAATGTAGGGATGTTACAGTTAGCTTACACAAGCTAGTCTATATCCATCTCACAGACTACAGCCTTTGAATGTCTAAGTCCAACTCAGACGACTTTGCAATAATAAATAAAATAATCATAAAACAAGAAAAATCTATATATGGAACTATGTATTTATTACATATTCCCCCTCTTTAATCCCCAGAAAGGTCTTTAAGGCCCTTTTTGGGCCGGCTGAAGTGTGTACTTAGACTAGCACAAGCTTTTTACTTGATCTGGATTTGTTTCATGATACACAGATTTGCGTATTCGTTCCTAAAGCTCCCTAACTCTTTCTAACATATGATTTACAAACAGTAATTTTAACAGAACAATTTTTTATTATTTGAATTAGTGTGTTAAGTTAATCCATTTTCTCTTTACATTACCGTAGTTCCCTCCTCTATATGGGACATAGAGTGTTATACTTATCACCACATTGTTGGTTTCAAATTACATTCGGAAAATGGATTAGCCTGTTTTCACTCCGACCTGAAACAGAAAAACTATATAAAACACAATTTATTACTCTTCTTCCTTTTCAACTGTTCATGTTTGTTTTTCTTGATGCTGTTACTTTCACACACGTCATTCTAAAAAAAGAAAAAATCTAAACTTTAATAGGCTTATCACTTTCTTCACAACATCGGCTTTCCCACTAGCGCGTTACCGGAAACTTGAGCACTAGTTCTTGTTTGGGCGCGCAGTCGCGCTTCCTGCTGTATCTAATACAGCATCCCTGGTTGAATCCGATTGCCTGGGACCACGTTCGATGATGGTTAGTTCCTTCGGCCGGGAGAGAGCCATGCCGGATACTGGGTATGTCCTTTGAGTTCATCGAGACCAGCAATTTCTTTCAGGAGCCATGGATTATCCGGAGGGATAGGTTTTAAGGGATTTCTTGTTTGTTTTTATCCAATCCTTACTGTATATTACTGGTTGGGAATTATTATATGATCCACGGACGTCAGAGGTTCGGTTTGATATGGTTAAGGTATTTGCTTTGGTCTCTCATGTCGCACCGTATTGACTGTGGACATTTCCCATGTTGAAATGACATCCCTGATGTAGTAAGTCGTACCCGCATAGACCCTGTCTTCCTCCTTTTGTTCTTGGTATTCAGCTAATCTATGTTTCGTGGTGGTGTGGGGGATGTCCTAGGTGACTCAACATCCTTCGTCGTTTCTAGTTAGCCCAGTCGTTGCTCGTAAGTGTCAGATTCGTGTGGTAGTCGTTCTTCTTGTGCTGAGGGTTTTCTCGTGTGCCGTTATTTTTTTTTTTTTTGTTTTTTTTTTTGATTTTATTTGTTTAAAAATATTGGGTTTGCACTACCTTTTTCTTAATAAATTCCATATGGCCTTTTAGAAATGAATCAATAGTACCTTTCTGGGGTCTCAAAACCAAATCCTAGTCTCTTTACTAAGAATTGTATCCCTCTTAACTAAACCCCGAATTCTGAGCAACTATGTTACATCTTTACTTATATAATTTTCCTACGGTTCAGTTCCTCTTACATTTACTTTTAGTTAGTCATATCTCAATGGTGCAACCAGCAAAATGGTTTTTTGCATTAAACTTTTGTAACTGCCAACCTCGTTCTATACAAATGTTGTCCCTGTTTTATCTTTGGCGTTTTGTAGTTTTACACTGGAAACCGAAAAGAGTGCTCTTATGTTCTATCATTTGCATAGCCATCATCACAAACTCTCAGGTTCTAACTCATCTTTATTTTCCCGAAACTTCAATTTGGACAGTATTCAGGGTATGAGATAAACATAATTTCCATAATTAATCGGTCCATATCTGCTATACTTAGCAGGCCTAAATTTTCCTAATTCTAAGGGTTTATCTTAGTTCCGTTCTTTATAATAGAGTCCTAGGTTCGACTGGGTGCGGCTCGTCGTCACATCAGTCGGAGAAGACATATACTGCACTTATTTAACATGTAAATGCTACTTGGACCAAAGCCGAATTAGTCCTTACAAACACCAATTATACTCGTTATCCTGAATTTTACGTCATCGTTTCCCTTAGGTCCTGAGTTTGAGAGCATCTTTCTTTCCTTTCTCCACTTCTGAAATAACTTCCTCTTTTCTTAACTCTCCCTTTCCTAGTCTTTAATTGTTCTTTAATTGAGATCTGATTTTTAAGCTACTTGAGTCTGGACAGGGATTCAGGTTTTCATTATTCATTGGTTTAATTTTCCCGGACTATCTGATCTTACTGCTAATATATCAATCCACTTAGTTTAACCTCTGAATCCTTACTGATTCAATTTTAGAAGTCATCGTGATGTTACGTAACCTGATCCTTGTCCTCATTCTCCCTTCTGCTGCCCTAACTTCTGATACGGCGTACTTTACACTCTTACCTCACCGAACTGTTTGTTTGTTGGCAAATTCTCATAGCTGATTTGTTGAAACTTTTATACATTTATTTTACGTTTTGTATATTTTATTCCCTGATTGTTTCTTGATCTACATGCATTTAAACTGCTTTTTTTTTTCTCTACTTCTTACTTCCGGGTTTCCTTGATTTCCCATTACATACATATCATCATTTATTGGGGTTTCGATTTTTTTTTCTTCTTCTTACTCTGAAATATTTACCCACGTCCTACTCCAGGGTTCTTTCTTACTTTCTTCTTCCACTCGGAACTCCTCCTATCTGTCCCCGCTTTGTATCCTAGGGCTCTACTTACTTTTTTAGACTGCTTATGTGCTTAAACTTATCTACACCACCATAAGTGTGTTAACCTCTTGTTTTTATGTCGTCCTCTTCCCTTTCCATCCTCGGTCAATCTGTTTCCTCTTGGCTCTACCTGTAGATCGCACAATCGTAATCTCTATGTGTTTCCCTTAGTTTTTCATCTAGTGTCTCAACGTTTCTGACGTCCCTGACTATTATTCGTTGTTCCTTCGTTATTGACCATATCTATGTGTGCATACGACTTTTCCTTCGCGGTTTTCCTGGCATCATCATTTACTCTGGATGGTTCTTAACCATCGCTTCTTGGGGCCCCAGACCCTGACTGGGCTGCGAGCCTCGAAGGCATGGGCTAAGCAACGTTTCCCTTAATGCCAACGGTGGGCCCTAGTCACGCCTGCCCCCTCCCTTGCGTGATCCCTGTCTCGCAAATAAACCGGGTGAGCCAGCGAACGAACCGGGCACTACATGAAGGCGGAGAGTGTATTCCGTTCTAAAGTGGCCCTGGCCCTTCCTGACCCACCCTCTAATTCTGTCGTCGATGGCACAATCGTATGTATGCGCGTTTCCCAATTTTCCTTCTGTTCCCTCTAGTGCACTAATGTTTCCGGTGTTATTTTTGCTAGTATTTGTTATCTACCCGTTAGGACCATATTCTATCTGTGCGTACGTCTTTCTTCGCGGTATTTCTTTCCGCTTCTCCCCGCCGGCGGATTTCCTGGCATCTTCTCCTGCCTCAATTCCTTTAGGTAAGCTAGTGACCTCACCGAACATCGCCTGCGTCAATAGGGGTGAATTTTGATCCTAATCCTTTGACGGGGGTCGGTTCTTGCCCACTCCGCTTCCTAACGCGCGCCCTGAGTCGCTGACTCATAAATTCCCTTAGGTAAGCTAGTGACCTCACCGAACAACGCCGGCGTCAATAGGGATGAATTGGATCCTAATCCCTTTGACGGGGGTCGGTTCTTGCCCACTCCGCTCCTAACACGCGCCCTGAGTCGCCTGACTCATAATTCCCTTAGGTAAGCTAGTGACCTCACCGAACATCGCCTGCGTCAATAGGGATGAATTTGATCCTAATCCCTTTGACGGGGGTCGGTTCTTGCCCACTTCGCTTCCTAACACCCGGGTATCACTAATGTTTATTTCTCGAGAATCCGTGTTCTCGTTTAATATTCGTTCTCCGATGCCTAACTCTCTACCTGCCGTTGTTCCCTGGTCCTAAACGTCAGTGCCAAGCCGGCAAGGTTTTATGGCCAGTGCCCCAGGATCACCGAGGAGGTCTGTGACTCCAGATCCTTTTATTACGGGGGTGTCCCACCTTCCGATGCGCACCTCTCCTAACTCTTCCTCCTATTCCTCTGTCTCTCTCGTCTGTGCACTGTTTCCTCCTAAGGGTCGCTGTTCGCGATCTCTATCCCAGTTGCTCTAGCGTAGGCTAGGCCTCCTCGAAGTAGTATGTCTCCCTTGCTTCCTATCCTAAATCTGTCACTCTTCTAACTTTCTTTTGGGTTTCTGTGCGATTTCCCTAACATCGCTTAGCCAAGATTGACCTAGGTTACAGTCTGTTCGCTCGTTTATCTTTATATGGTTCCGAGTGAGTGTGGGCCCAAGTCTGGCGAGCCTTAAGGCGATCTAGTGGTCATTTACTATTAAAATAGTTTCAAATCCAATGTGTGTATATGTGTGTGTGTCTATTCTCAGCTGGTCACTAGGTCCACTGATATGCTATCAGGGTATAACAGAGGGGGAAAAATCTCGGCCGGCAGATTCTTTCTGTTTCCTCCTGTATGCACCTCAGTCAAGTGTCCATGATTCAGCCGAGTATAATAATTGTTGTGTTAATTTCCATTAGAAATATTATTATTCAGTGTAGCCCTTGAACTCCCCAAAATGTATATGATAATACTCTCCACTAGATCGATTAAGACACCCAACTATCGGTGAAGTATCCTAACCTCCATTTTCTAAACTGCCATGGGAATAAATTAATTTATTTGTTTTCGATCATTTCTGCATGTTTGTCTACTCGATAATTCTGGGGAAATCTTTCAGCGCTTGTTCATATTCTTCATTGCGTTTCAAAAAGTTTATAAATTTTCCTAAGTTCCCATGCCCCTCTTCCGTTTCTCTTTGCAATACATTTTCAAACCAAGTTGGATAATGCACATCCTCCTATTCTTAATCTGAGGCTGTCGTCACTCCTTATTTCTTGCGATGTTAAAATAATTTCTACCCTCCGTGTTTGGCATAACTGTTGGTTAATTGAACCTATCATTCGTCTTCCGTTATAGGCTTAACATACTACATGCCTCTATCTGGATTGCTTTCACGTTATCTTCTCGCAAACTGGCCTACTACTTATCCCGGAACCCATTCACTCTTAAATGAGTCCTAATTGCTGAAATTGAGATTGTGGTTTCCGTGTATCTTTTATTTTATTCATAAACTCAAGTCTTATTTCTGGTAGTTCGCTCTTATTTCATCATCATCATTATTATTATTGTGGTTTTTAATTTACCGCGAATTATTATTATTGTTATTATATTATTATTATTATTATTATTGTTAGTTGTAAGTTTACTGTGTTTTATTATTATCATTATACATTATTAATACTGGTAATTTGATTTTATTTTATTTATTTATTTTATTTTTTTTTATTATGATCGTTAAGGTTTATTGTTATTACTGATGTCTGTTATCTTTTTATTAATAGTATTAATATAGTATTTGTCATTATTATTATTATGATTATTATTATTATTGTTATTATTATTATTATTAAATACGATATAAGGATTACTGCTAGTCCTATCTGGTATCTCAGTATTACGATCATTTAGGCCTCTTCCTTTTAATAGTATCCGCCATCCTTTAATCTAATAATTTCTCCTATTACTAGATATTATTTTAATATAACGTATTATGCTTATCATTATGTTATTGCAATTAGTTTTTATTTCTTACTGGTATTACTATTATTATTATTATTATTATTGGTAATTTTTCTGTGAATTACTATTATTATTATGCAGTATGACTGTCAACTTTTATGGTTATTACTGATGTTTGGTATCATTGTTATTTTCATTAATATAGTTATTAAGGTTATTATTATTATTATTATTATGATTATTATTATTATGATTAGGATTATTATTAAAATACGATATAAGGATTACTGCTAGTCCTATCTGGTATCTCAGTATTACGACTTTTAGCCCTTGTCCTTTCAATATTTATCCGCAATCCTTCAATCTGATTGTTCCATATATAATTGATCATCATCATCATGAACAAATTGGTCCTTCAATCTGAGTGTTTCTCATATAATTAATTATTACTTTAAGTATCGATATAACATCTCATGCTAATCATTTGTTATTGTAATTTGTTTATTTTTTATTACTGGTATCATTATTATTATTATTATTATTATTATTATTATTGTTTATTAATTTTCCTATGAATTATTATTATTATTTTATTATTAATTCATGCAGTATGATAGTTAACTTTTACTGTTATTACTGATGGTTTTTTTTTTATCATTGTTTATTTTCTTATTAATATAGCTATTATGGTTATTATTATTATTCTTATTATTATTATGATTATTACTATTTTTATTATCATTTTTTTCCATTATTAGGTCGATTAGTTATCCTGGTTTACTTTTATAGCTCAGATTGCCCGTTTGATTAGTCACTGAGTCTCGGTCATCCTCTTTACCTCATGACCTGTCTTCGTAATCTGATGCTCCTTTATACCTGCCAAACTGCTTTATTATTAATTACTCAGTAATATTATTTAATTTAGTTTGTTGAGATTACTCGTAGTTAGTCCATATTTATTTGCGGTTCTCATAATCTTTGGGTTTAATTGATTGCAGCGATTAAGATTATCTACTCGCTTCCTCAGTTAGTTTCATTTACCATCCATGTTTTACTTTTAAATTAGTTAGTTTAAATTCACAGATTTTAGCTTATTTAGTAAGGTTATTATTTATTATTCTAATGATATCATTGTTTATTGGTTATTTATTATTATTAAAGCATCCATTGATTGAGTTCTAACTTCCCACATGTTCTCATTCCTCAAATATTTCCTTCATCTGGAATATACGTAATGAAAGTTTTTTTTTTTTTTTATGATGATCGAGGCGTTTACGGATTAAGTTAAACCACTAAGTCTATTTCACTCCTCAAATATTCAAAAACCTGCACTTGAATGACAAGAATTATTTCCAGGGTTCTAGGGTCGCGCCGGCATTATCACCACGTTTCAATTATCAACTTCGCTTGCTACAATAAAAGGTCTAAAAGATCTACGACTAGATTGCTCACTTCACTATGAAATTAAAGAATCCAATAATATTATAAAGTTTATCGGAACAGTTCACAATCTTACAAAAAATGCTGCCACCTATCGAAATTATATTGTTTTAAATATGTAGTCGCAGTAAAAGATAATCCTAAAACAACTAGACACCCTTGACTTAATCCAAACTCTTCACTGCATAAAAATCTCTCTGGGGAAACTGCAAGTCACCATTCACCATATGGGTTTTCAATTAATTACTCAAAAGTCCTAAGTAATGTATAAAGTCGGTTGAATTTCAAAAAAAAATATAAGGTAGATAAACATAAGAATTATAATTCACAACAGAAACTCAAAAAAATATCCCTGGTTATGCAGTATCATATCACTTGGGGTTAGGATTAATAGACAATACCCTGTATTTATTCATTTATTTTTGTGGATATTATTATTATTTTTTTTTTGAAGTGAGATTTAAATTAGACGTAATTATCGCCACACTTATATAAAAGACTATTTATGTTTCCTAATGTTTTAAAATAAAAATTTTATAGGCACGTTAAGTTATATAATGTTTGTAATTCCTAGAAACTCCCTATCAGTGTATGTTTATTTTGCCAAACATAATGTTCTATTATTATTTAACTAAATGCTTAGTCTAATGCGGCAAGGTCGTTTACTCGGACAGAGAATTATACGAATGGTCAGCATCAGGGTTCCCTCAGCAGTACTAACTATTTTATGAATCAACATCATTTAAAACATTATAATTCATCAACTACCTGTATCCATAAATTTGCCGCTTATGGTTATTAACGTTCATCGACCGATTCGATAAGATAGATTAAAATTCTGCATCCCTCTATTATGTTTCTTTTGTTTCTAAATTACAAGGACGTTATGCGGCACTGTGTGTCCTAGTTCGAACCATCAGCTGACACATCTTGTAACAGTTGTGGAAAGTTTTCAGAATCTATTTTCAATACACCGTTACGAGATGTAATCTGATTTCCGTTACTGGTGTCCCATCCAAGTATAATTTAGGTCTATTAAACATTAAGTAAACTCCGTTGAAACCAAGATTTTATCTAAGTTAATTATTTATTTTTGTAAAGGAAACTGAGTTCCGTGAGCCACTTTTATTTTATTTTAAATAATTTTGTTATTTAATCGGTAAAAGAATCTAAGTTCCACACTTCCATATTTTCCTTCGATAAATCAGTTATACGAGTTGCGGAAAATTTCCAATTTACTCCCGACAAATGCTAAATATTCCTGACTTGTAATAAAAAAGGTAAAATAATTTATTAGTTCAAGTTCCAATAACCTAAAATAAATTTTTACACTGCGCTATTCTGGAGAGATTAACCAAATACTGAATACATTTTTTCCTGAGTTCGAATCCAAGACTTCTAGTGACGACATCCTAGCCAACACATTACACGTGTTGCCGGATCAATCTGTTTAAAAAAAAAAAATGTTGATACTCTTTATGAATTTGGATATTTGATCTGATGATGTATAGTGCCGATCGAATTATTTGAATGTGTAACTCCCTCATTCAAGTTGGAAAATTTTCAGAATCTTCATCAAAATCCCGTTAGATAGCCTCGCATACGGGGACATATTTCAAACTAAATATTCCTCGGACATATCTTAACATTCCTGCTAGAAATAAACTTGTATTATAGCTAATTTTGAACACTCCGGCTTACCGTTCTCGGCCAAGAAATCAAAAAAACAACTGGTAGTCACCGTATGAGAAACTTATTGTAGGGTAGGACGGGGCATGTTCTGACAGGGGTAATTTGTGACACTCTAATTATTTCGGCTTCTAAGAAATGGCAACACTTGTCACACTACTGATAACATTCCTATTCATCCTGCCAGTGTGTAGACTGAACCTGAAGGCTGACGTGTAACGGGTTTTCAAGTAGTATTGTTTGAAGTGTTTTTGACAGTTAAACTTAATTTTTCGTACCTGGATACTTTCTTACCTGCTACAAAATATAGTGAAGGTGAGTAAAAATGTTTTATACAGACATAAACTACACATATTTCCCTTACATCTGCTATATAAAAGTTCACTAATTCACTTATGGTTACCTGAATAATGAGAACGAAACAAAATGGTAGCGGGAGGGGTTAGTTGTGACACAGGTCTGGGGGCAACTTGTGACACTGTCACAATTTACCCCGTACTGACGTTTTAAATTTTAAATTTGCAGATATGGTCCGAACTTATAAAAGAAAAACAGAGAGGGGAAATTCTTCTCTAGAAGACTATGAAAGGGCTGCGAAAGAAGTTGAATCTGGAAAATGTAGTTTAAGACAAGCACAAGAATTATTTAAAGTTAACAGAATGTCACTTCTAAGGTACATGCATAAGAAAAATAATTCTACCGGAAATAAAATTGAGATGGGGTATCAGAAACCTAGGCAAATTTTCACCAATGAACAGGAACATCTTTTGAATGATTATGCTCTACGAGCTTCGAAAATATTTTATGGTATTACCCCATACGAAATGAGATCTTTAGCATATGAATTTGCTATTGAAAATAATATTAAGGTTCCTGAAAATTGGATTTCAAACAAAAGCGCAAGCAGTGATTGGTTTTCAGGATTTATGAAACGGCATACAAACTTGTCACTTAGAGTCCCTGAACCAACTAGCTTAAGCCGAAGCACTAGTTTTAATCGACACAATGTCAGCAGTTTCTTTGACAGCTTGGAGGGTGTTCTGGAGAAATGATATTTGGAACATCGATGAGACGGGGATAGGAATCGTACAGAAGCCGTGTAAAATAATTGCTCAGAAAGGAGAAAACCGAGTGGGTGGAATGACATCTGCCGAAAGAGGAACTAATGTTACCATGGTTTTCGGCGTGAACGCTATTGGTAATTCCATGCCCCTATGTTCTTATTTCCGCGGAAAACATTTAAAAGTTATTTCATACGCGATGGGCCAATAGGTTGTATAGGCCGTTTCAATTCAAGTGGGTGGATGACAGGCCCTGATATTTTGGCCTATATGCAGCATTTCTCTCGAAATGTGCGCTGTTCCATATCCTCTCCTGTTTTAGTTTTACTGGACAATCACATTTCACATTTGAACATTGATGTATTGGACTTTTGTAAAGCTAATGGAATTGTTCTGCATCCCTTTCCTCCCCACACCACAAACCGTCTCCAACCTTTGGATGTTTCTGTTTTCGGTCCTTTAAAAAATTCTATAATAAAGCTGCTTGTGATTGGATGAAATCGCACCCTGGGGAGACGATATCAATCTACGACATCCCTGGGATTGTCAAGACTGCCTTACCGAATGCTGCAACACCAAAAATATTCAGGCAGGTTTTCGTGCTTGCGGTATTTGGGAGTTCAATAGGAATATCTTTACAGATGAAGATTTTCTATGTTTCTTCGGTCACCGATCGTCCGTTAGAACTTTCTGGACCTGGAGAAATTTCAGAATCTCAATTTGAAATTAGGACACCCAGAAGTGATGAGGAAACACAAATTACAACACCTGCGCGCAGCAATGTTGCTTCCACTAGCGACGTTGTAACGACTCCAGACGACCTGCGTCCACTGTCAAAAGCAGGAAAACGAAAAAATAAGAATAGTCTTAAGAACTCGCAAGGCAGCTGTTTTAATTAGATACACCTGTAAAAGAAGCTCTCAGGGAAGAACAAATGCGTAGAGAGAAAAAAAATCCAGGGAAATGGCAAAAAAAAAAAGACTTTTCTCCAACAAACAATACAAAGAAAATAAAAAGAAAAACACGCAGAGCAGTGACACAGAGACCGAAGATGATTGTCTATGTTTAGTGTGTCTAAAACCATATAAAGAATCATCAAGTGGAGAAGAATGGGTGCAGTGCAGAGAGTGTGAAATTTGGGCTCATGTCAAATGCACAGACAACGATCCGTTTTTGTGTGCATTAATTGTCATTCTGATATGGAACAAGAAACGGAACACTAGATTTTAACAGAGAAGCAAAGACAAAACTCCAGGAGTTTCTACACAATAATTATTTATAATAACTGGAATAGGTTTTTTTTATTTAATGTCAAATTTTGTTTATTGTTGTGAGAGAATTTGCCAGGTATTGTTGTGAGAAAATTTGCTAATTTTGTAACAATGACTTTATAATTTATAATTCTGCAATAAAATAATGCTTAACTCATATTCCATATAGCTTATTGTAATATTTTAAATAAAAAAAGTGTTGTCACAACTTGCCTCACATATGTAACAACTTGCCCCAGAGTGGGGTTAGTTGTGACACAATGCAGAGTTTAGAAAAATATATTGTATTATCAAATCGCGAAGTACAATCGGGTTCTTTTATTAATATTACATAATGTAAACAAAGCTGAACATTATACAGAAATTACCATTTCAAAAAACTTAATCGATTTCCTAGAAAAATCATTTAACTTAAAAGTGGAACAACGTGCCCCGGCCTACCCTACTGTTTTTCCTACCTTTTCACTCCAGCCGCCATCTTGTAAAGCTAGTCACCAGGGTTCGAACCCGAGACTCCTTTTAACAATACCCTGTAGTTACCCCGTAAATTATTTCATATGCTACATAAATATATATATATATGACCTGTCATTTTTCACTAATTTAAACAACGTCGGTATGATTTCGACTTGACATTTAGTATTGCCAACATAGGAGTGACACAGTCCGTTTATTTATTTAATCTCCATATTAATATATTTTCCAACTCATGCAGAAACGATCTGTTCGCAGGAAAGATCTAAAAATAATTCCTATATAACGTTACTAAATTTTCTCATTTAATTCAACATTTCGTTCATATGTTGGTATCGCTTGAGTTGCCCTGAGGTAATTAATAAACCCGAGACATTTAAACCATTTGTACTTCAGTATTATATGGAAGTAATTTTCCACGAAGGTAATTAGTTCATGCTATTTTATTCGCAATTATTATTGCAGAGAAATTATTTTATTACTATTATTATTGGTCACAATCACCATCGGCAAAAATATTCCTGTTAATATGATGGCGTGTCATCCCCTTCCACAAGCCACGAGTTCGGTTCGCATACGTCGACATATCCCGTAAGGAGCCCACGTTTCAGGCTACGTTTCAGCCATGAGTTTTTGCCAATGTATAATGGTTTTATATTTTTATCCTATTCAGTCCTAACAGACATATTTCGACAAAAATAAATAGTATACTCTCTTACTCTACCATGCACAGATTTACAAGAAAAAAAAAATAGTTGCTCAAAATTATAACTACGTTGAAAAAACAATTTTCTCTTTTTTCCACAACTTCCCTCTCTCTTCCAAGGTCTGATTAATCTAAATCCCAATCCAGAATTAATATCTTTTTATTGATTTAATTTCTATTAAATAATAAATATCCCATGTTTTACATAAATCTTACACTGCTGATTTTAACCTAAAACTGTACGTATCACAAAATTTTAATATTTATTGTATTCCAAACGGTCCAGAAAGCTTGCAAGGGTCCGTTTCCCTATCATAAAAATATAATAAAACATTATTATGTGATATGCCACCGCCGCTCACCAATGTTATGGATTCAACTGGAGTTATTAGGCTTAAAGGACCTTCGGGACTTGGAAAATCTGGTAGCGGTTTCCTAGCCGAGCGTTAGTATGAGGATGTACAGTTTACATGCATTGAAATAAACAAAAGGAGTCTTATCTTAAACTATTTTATTACTAAAGTATAAATAATTAGAAATCCTAAATATCTCTAGCCCTAATTCTATTCTAAGCCTATATTAAACTACAGTACTATCTCGGGGATTGAGAAAGGGAGTTGTGGAATTTTTAACTCTAACCAAATCTACATAATTAAAATATCCCTTGTTGAAAATATCGTATTAAAACAGTCTACATGTTTAGACTTCTATCAGAATAGTTAAGGTAATTGATACAAATATAAAAGTAATGGACTACATTATTAAGAAAAATTGGTCGGTGACTTACCCTCCAGCAGTACACACACAGACAGACACGAGCCCATCACTTCTCAAGTGTTATATACTTCAAAATGACCTGGAGTCACCCATAACTGTACAACCTAACATTCCAAATGAACTAAATGTAGGGATGTTTACAGTTAGCTTACACAAGACTATGTCTATATTCCATCTCAACAGACTACAGCCTTTGAATGTCTAAAGTCCAACTCAAACGACTTTGCAATAATAAATAAAATAATCTATAAAACAATAAAAAATCTATATAAGGAACTATGTATTTATCACAAAACCCGTTCCAAATGCAGGTCTTTCTGCACCCCCATAGTATAATGCAAAGCTAGGATTCCTGACTACCTTCTCCTGGCCACCTAACTTCCTGTAAAGCGACTATATCCAAGGGCGATTTATCCAATTCCCGCGTTAATATCTCTAGTGCCCCGCTATTGTATAAAGTCCTAACATTCCATGTTCCTAGGAACATGTCCCTGTGTTTGAGCCTTTGGCATGGGTTCCCTGAAGTAGTCCCCGCCCGGAGAACCGAATGGGGGACTATTTGACCTCCGGAAAATTTTACCCCAGTAGAACCCATGTCCGCATTTCTTGACGGTTGTATTTTTACGGTGAAAGATCGTCACTCTTTCGACCAAGGTACTTATTTCGTGTGGCTTATCACCTTCGACCAGTCCGGCATGGGTAACCCTAGTGGAGAAAAAATGAAACACATCAAACTGTAGCCTATATTATAACCAACATCATATTAATTAATTTCTGATGCCCTATGATGTAAATATGTTAATTATATTTTTCTGGAACGTTAATACCTGGGAAATAATAAGTTTAAGAAAGTGAAAACAGTGGTTTTTTTTATTGTAGTATAATGAATTGCTACATTTTTTTTATTATATCTCGCAAGCAGTAACTGCTTACATTAGTGCACTATATATATATATATATATATATACATACACACTTGCATTCTAGGATTGTTAATATTAGAATTAAATATTATTAATATTTTTTTGGCAAATGCCCCAGGTTGTCTTTCGACATTTCTGGTGTTCTCTCCTGGCATGGCGTACTTGTAACCCACTTCTGAGGTTGGGGCGCCTGGAATGCGGGGTTACGTTGCCCCGATGATATGACGGGTGATGATGATTAAGGTGGTGCGCCAGGAGAGTACCTAATCCTAAGCTTAATCTAAGATGAATATGAATGATGATGATTGCGATGGCCATATGATTTCCGGGACTTTTTGGGTCTTAAAGTTTTCCTGACATTTGTCTTACAGGTGAGGAAAAATCCCGATAAAAACCTCACGCAGAAAAACTGTCCCGTGCGTGACAAGGCAGCACTCTACCTGGAGACCACAGCGGTGGACTACATCTTAATATATAGATTGCTATGCTATATTCAACGTATTTCTTAGTCAATCACTGCAAAATAATGCTCTGACCTATTCAGAATGTTAAAAAGAAGGAGCTTTTTTTTAATATTGTAGATATAAGTTGATAAATTGCAGGTGGAACACGACTGTGTTTGGTTGTAAAACAAAATTCATTGAAACGTGATTGGTCATTGACTCCCATTTAGGGCATGAGTTAAATAGTCGTGAAAACGTTATAGAGATTCTGTAATGGGAATAGATTGCGTGTTGCAAAACTGCGAGTGTTTAATATTTTTAGCTTCGGGACAACCAAGATTTCTAGATGTTAAATTACATAGACCAAAAGTATATTTTACTCAATACGTGAGAAATTAATGTGTGTAATATATATATATAGGCCTATATATATATATATATATATATATATCCATCCATAGTAATTCTGCCCGAGGGCAGGTCTTTCACTGCAATCATAGCAATTTCATGCTATGCTTTGCAGCTTTACTAGGGAATTAGCTTCCCGTTACTTTCCACACCGGTGAAGGATGATGAGATGATAATGATAAGGATGATGATGATGGCCATATGATTTCGGGGACCGTTTGGGCCCACCGAGTATCGTGAGGCATTTGGATAGCTACAATAAGTAGCGGTTCCAGGTTGAGAAAATCAGCTATAGCGGCTGGAGGACCCGACGTGCTGACCACATGTAAACCCTTCACTGGCTGGATGATCGTCTACCCCTGTGATTAAACATGTGGATGTGAGGCCTGCAGCCGATTGGTAGGCAAAGGGCCTTCTAGGGCTGTCGCGCCATGGAATCAGTTTTTTTTAGGTACGAATTTAAAAATGTTAACCTTTTAATGAATAATCTCAACGATTTTAGAAGTATTAATTGATGATGTAGTGCTATTGGACGGTAGCGAAGAGATACTAAAGGTCAACAAGCACACATTATTGAGTAACACTAAGAAACTGGTACTGGAAGTAAATATAAATAAAACTAAATATATGGTCACACATAGAAATACATTATATAATGGAAATGGACATATGAGGGAGATTTTGAGGAAGCGGCTGAATTCAAATATCTAGGAACAACAATCACAAATAGGAATGAGATGCCCAAACAAATTAAACATAGGCTCAATTCTGGAAATGCGTACTATTGTGCATTGCAGAGACAGATAATGTCC
Organism: Diploptera punctata; assembly: GCA_030220185.1. NCBI lineage: Eukaryota > Metazoa > Arthropoda > Insecta > Blattodea > Blaberidae > Diploptera > Diploptera punctata. The sequence continues at coordinate 193,795 of JASPKZ010008743.1, read as the reverse complement.
CAACTCCTTTCAAAAAACGTAAAAATGAAAATATATAAAACTGTTATTCTACGAGTTATATTATATGGATGCAATAGATGGACTCCTACTTCAAGGGAGGAAAGGAGATTAGGAGTATTTGAGAATAAAGTTCTCAGTAAAATGTTTGTGCCAAAGAGAAATGAACATACAGGTGAATGGAGAAGACTACTTTACAGTAAACTACATGGTCTTTATAGGAAGCCAGATATAATAAGAACAGTTAAGTCTCATAGACGTTGGACAGAGCATGTAACACGTATGAGGGATGAAAGATGTGCATGGAAGCTTCTTGTAGGCAAACCAGAGGGACAACGCCCAGTTGGTAGATCAAAATGAGGTGGGAGAATAACATTATCCATGATTTGAGGGAAGTAGATTATACAGTGGATGATTGGAAAACATTAGCTCTGAATAGGGATGTATGGAGAGCGTATGTCTACGCAGCCATGAACCTAAAGGTTCGATAGTGCCAGTGAGTTAGTTAATTGAGATTGAGAAATAATGGTTTGGATATAGTTAGCACTATCACTTACATATATCCTTGAGGAATAAACTGATGTAACTATAATTATCATTGTGAAGTGTTAGAAATAATTGTTATGAGGACCGGAAACAGACGTTATAGTTAATTATGTAATTGCAGCATTCAAATGAACGTCAATCCAGCTCTCATCTCTCTTCACTTTGCTTCATCGCTTGATGCTATTCTGAGTTTCTTCTCTAATGTAATGTTTTACCATACTTAATAAAATCAATGCGTTTTAATAGCATATACCGGGAATTCAAAGCGACTATTTAACTCATGCCTCAAATGGGAGTCAATTACCAATCACGTTTCAATGAATTTTGTTTTACAACCAATGGCAGTCGTGTTTCAACTCGATATTTATCGAAATATGTTTACCAAAATAAAGAATGATCCGCCTTTTTATTATTCTGTACAGATCAGAGCATTATTTTGCAGTGACTGACTCTCCAACAAATACGTTGAATATAACAAATAACACTGAGAAACAAAAAAATAAACTTTTTTTTGTCTCAGAAAGAAAAATATGTGATTCTCATAGTATTTTTTCTCCTGTATTAAAATATGATATCGGTTTTTCTCCATCACGCAAGGTTGCCGAGAGACAGGAATTTATAATTTCAAACACTTTAATATTTTCTACATTCGTAACTACACAATATTCGAACATTCGGTCTCGCCTAGAAAGTAAGAAATGACGATTTTCTGCTAAATTTCGCATGTGGAGCATCCCTCTTGATTGTCCAACAATAATAGGCCAGCATATTAGGATTCCATATTAGGCCAGCATATTAGGATTCCATTTGCCTTGGTATCTCTTTTCCATAGCTGAAATCCCCCGAGTTAGCTCATTAGGTTTTATTCTACAATGGACAAATGGACGAAAAAACGTTTATTAAAAAATAATTATTTAAATCCATTAATTAAAACTAAAATAAAAAACTGTGGGTGATGGAGAAATTCCGAATACATATTTGATAGCACGATAAAAAACTGCATTAAGTAGGCCTACACTATTGGTGCTCATGAGACAAAAATCATGTTGACCAGTGTAATGTGAATAGATTCCTTGGAACTTCACATTTGATAATTGAGTGTTCAATAATTGTTTTTAAATAATGATATAACTGAATTGTTTCCTAACAAAATAATTACTAACCTACATTGTTGATTATAATATGCAGTATAATGTGATTATTTTTTTCTCCACTAGGGTGCAATCTTACAATATTGTGATCCTATTTGGCAATAAATAATTAATATGATAAAATTTGTAGTGGGTGAACAAATGAAACAAAACCAAACTTTTCTCATTTGTTTCCAAATATCGCCGTTTACATTAAATACATAAATATGTCAATATAACTATATTTAAATAATGATTTGTGAGTAAACAGCTTAATTTTATTCGTTAAATAGTCCTAACAAATGCCACTCTTGAATTCCAAATTCTTCGTGAGTCGTGAATTTATCGATAATTTGGAAATCACTCGTGGCATTACTTATGATAACACCCTCTTTCTCTTCATGCCCCTTTCGCCTTTTTGTGAGCACCCAACTGTATCTGTCCAACATCTAAATTTGAAATTTTCTTGATAATAAGATGAGATACTTGAATCTAATAATACCATAAAAATGGAATATGGAGATTATTATAAGTAAATAAAAATATTCCTGTGGTTGTTGTTAAAACTACACACGCCGAATTTTCTAATGACAGCCTACACAAAACATAATCAAGATTTTTAAAATGCATTACGAAACTCCCTTATGTTAAAATTTTAATAAATATAAAACAGTACCTGAGATCTCAAGTACCAAACTGAAAGCAGAAGATGGAACATAAGTTTTCGAAAGGCCTCCTACCCACAACACTTCCGTTTATTGAGGACGACTGAGATCTCATATACTGTTTTATATTTCTTAAAATGTTAATAGAAATTAATAATGCCTATGGCAGTATGAATGAGTACCCATTTTTTCTAGGATTTGGCTTGGCAACTATAAAAAAAACATCATCATCGACACTCCAAGGATTAGGCAATTGCCCTTTCCGACTTCATAATGCATAAGCCCAACGTTTTCTCGATCTTCCGACATCACGTCTTCCTCTTGCTTGATAACTTCTTGCTAACAGTGGATATCTCTCCTTACTCACTCCATTCATGTGATCAATCCACTTTGCCAGTAATTCCGAACTTTATCCAATAATGGCTGCACTTTTAGTTCTTTTCTTATATACCATTTCTACGAGGTAATTCTATCAAGTTTTGTGCATCCTTTAACTTGTCTGAGGAACCTCGTCGCCGCCGTCTTCATTCTACTTTTTTTTGTTTTTTTTTTTTGGAGTCCAAGTTTCACATCAATACAATATTGTGCGAATTGCCATAACTTTATATATTTTTATTTTTGTTTATTTTTTAATTTTATTTTTAAACATTCTCTGTATTGTTCCACATATCGTCTTAAAATGTCTCTTTCCATATTGAAACTAATATCACAGCCCAAATATTTGAAAAAAGCGACGTAATTATATATTACGATGTGGGGTTGGAAAGTGGTTTTTACATAAGGAAGGAAATGTTTAAAACCGAGCGATAGTGAGGTTTTTATTTTCCGAGATTCTGTAAAACACTTCACAAACGTGCGTTGTACATTATTTTTTCCGCGATGGTGTTTTCAAAATAATAAATAATAGTAAATAATAACGTCTTTGTTGGAAATATTTGCGTTCATTATAAATATCTGTCTAACGTTAATAGCGTGAGCAATTTTTATTAGTTGAGACTACAGCAGGCCGTGATACCAATCAGTGATGTGGCGGCAAATAGGTATTTATTGTTTTATATTGTTTAAAATAAAGTTCAGTTCATTTCAAATGTAGTGATTTGTTTCGTATATTGTATACTAACATTACATTTTGGATATATTTTTGTATTTACATTGTACGTATTATACATAAAGGCAGTGATTTTACTTCCCGCACGAGGTTTGTAATATGTAATATTGCAAATATAGTTATAAAGGCAGTGGTTTTACTTCCTGCACGATGTTTATAATATGTAATATCACAGTATATTTATTTAGGTTGGCAACCCCGAAATTTAGAAAGTTAACTTTCAATCATGTTCGTCATTGCTGTAAGTACGATAAAACGCACTATCGCGCAAAAAATCATTTAAATTGGTTGGTATCTTCCGAATACATGTCACCTCTTTAAATAAAAGCGCAGTTCAGCTTTTCATATTTACTGAAATTAATATATAGGCAGAAGGTAATTAATGAGAAGAGATTTGGCACAAATGATAGAGATGTTGTATGAGTCACAAGGAGGATAAAATATTATTGCGCTCTACTTGTTTTTTTCGAATACAACTTGATGAAGTGAGAACCACCTACTGAGACTTCATTCTCTACGTCTGTATGAAAAGCGTCTAGATTTGTTGTAAGATTTGTTCTTATCTCTCTGTTCTTTTGAGTTATTTGTAAAATGTATTTAATTTCCAAGCCGTACACTATTATAAACTCGTTTCATTTCTTTCTTTCTTTCTTTCTTTCTCTTTCTGTCTGTCTTTCTTTCTTTCTTTCTTTCTTTCTTTCTGTCTTTCTTTCTCTTTCTTTCTTTCTCTTTCTTTCTTTCTTTCCCTTTATTTCTTCTTCTTTCTTTCTTTCTTTCTTTCTTTCTTCTCTTTCTTTCTTTCTTTTTCTTTCTTTCCTTCTTTCTTTCTTTTTCTTTCTTTCTTTCTTTCTTTTTCTTCCTTTCTTTATTTCTTTTCTTTCTTTTTCTTTCTTTTTATTTCTTTTTCTTTCTTTTTTCTTTATTTTTCTTTCTTTTTTCTTTTTTTTTTTCTTTTTCTTTCTTTCTCTTTCTTTTTCTTCCTTTCTTTCTTTTTTCTTTCTTTCTTTCTTTTCTTTCTTTCTTTCTTTTCTTTCTTTCTTTCTTTTCTTTCTTTCTTTCTTTATTTATTTCTTTATTTCTTTCTTTCTTTCTTTCTTTCTTTTGTTTTTTCTTTCTTTCGTTTTTCTTTCTTTTATTTCTTTCTTTCTTTTTCTTTCTTTCTTTTGCTTTCTTTCTTTTACTTTCTTTCTTTTACTTTCTTTCTTTTACTTTCTTTCTTTCTTAATCTTACAAGAGAATAACTGTCAGCCATTACATGCCGAAATCTAACTTAAAATTTCTCCCGAAAAGCATTGTGGTGTACCAAGTTCGTGTCAAAAAAAAAAAAAATCTGCCGTTTTCAACAGCTAAGCACAAAAAGTCGAAGCCAGGATCAAGCAATAGTAAGCAACTATAAGGAACAAATGGAATCCGTGTTTGATAAGAGAGATTTGGCGCTGGATTTTAGTGCCTTGAGGTTAAAAAGGCACTTTTTTGCTCTTACTGCATGTGCATAATTTATGTTGACGGCGAGTTGGGTGCAACCTGTATCCCAGATTAATTAACCGAATCTTTTTAGCCGAATTAACACTAGGCACTATTTTCATTTTCATTTTAAACGCATGCATTTCTGCAAAGCTATGCCTGACACCATTATTTATATTAATCTCTCTCTTGTTTTAAGTCTTGATCACTCCCTATTTTACTGACTACTCAAGTAAAACGAGGGCATCCCTGGATAAGTGATCAGCTAAATACCACAGCCATCTCTGAGACAACACGAACATTTAAAGACAAATCACCATTCACTCATACGTTCACAATAAATATGGCAATTTTAATATGGATAATTATGATGCCTACTAGATGGTGTTCGGGATCTATTTACACCTTCACATTTCCCGACATTTGTCTTACAGATGAGAGAAAGAAGCGAAGAAAATCTCACCTGGGAAGCTTGATCGAACCTTGGCAATGACGTTACCACTAAACCACAGCGGTGGACTCAAGACAAAAAGAAATCAAGAACTTTAATTTGATGAATTTTATATTCACAAGTTAAAAGTGAGAGGAACTGAATTAAGAACATACTAAAATGTTCATTTTATTTGTAAAAAAAAATTAAGGCAAGTTGTTAAAGTAGAATCGAACGTTGTAGCCTAAATCCAAAGGTAATTCTTCGAAAAATGACTTTTGTCTGTTTATCCGATCCGATTTCCACTTTTCAGCGGTTGCCCTTTTACCAGCCGGCTGCTGGCCCTTCACATCCACATGTGTCAATCACAGAGGTAGATGATCAACAACCAGTGTAGGGGTGAGATGTGGTTAGCATGTCGAGTCCCCCAGCCGTTATAGCTGGTTCCTCAACCTGGAGCCGCTACTTGTTATAGCTAACCAATTGCCTCACGATGCTGGGTGGGCATCGGTCCCATACTGGCCGAAATACCATGAGAAAATTTCTTTCGCCATGGAGACTCGAACCAGCGCAAGTCCCGTAGCTCTGCGCCAAGGCTTCCTACCTTAACCACTCGGCTACGGCGCGGGACTGTTTATCTTTTCAGCTTTATTACAAAACAAAATTAGGGCTACATAACGGTGAGTCGATGTGTTTAAGTCAGTTAATAGTATCAATTCACCTTTCGTTTCCTCAAACACAATAATGACGTAATGGGCTCGTGAGTTTAGACTGCACGAGCTATGAAACAATAATTTAATTTTATTATAACAAAAGTTAAGCCTAATATATGTTCATATGACGGTAACTTTGCAGTGTTCAGAGGACAAAATTATAATTGGTGTTATTTATTCAATGTTATTGTAAGATTCTTCAACATCTTTGGTCTTATCATGTCTAACATCTTTAAGTGTATATGAGTAGGTTGTTTAGGTTATTTATATTATTGTGTGTAGGGGCTAATCTTGTATTTTGTGTAAATTAATTGAGTACACTGTGCAACAAAATAACTTTTTTTTGTCTCAGAAAGAAAAATGTGTGATTCTGATAGTATTTTTTTCTCCTGAATCCAAATATGATATCGGGTTTTCTCCATCACGCAAGGTTTCCGAGAGAATAGGCATTTATAATTTCAAACACTTTAATATTTTCTACATTCGTAACTACACAATATTCGAACATTCGGACTCACCTAGAAAGTAAGAAATGACGATTTTCTGCTATAATTTGCCTGTGGAGCATCCCTCTTGATGGTCCAACAATCATCAGCAAGCATATTAGGATTGCATTTGTCTTGATATCTCTTTTCCATAGCTGAAATCTCATGATGTGGTGAAGTTTCCCGTGCTCATCTGACTCCACTGCGTCAAGATTTTCCAAGGAAGAAATATTAGGTGTATTAAAAAAAATACTTATTTAAATCCATTAATTGAAATTGAAATAAAAAAACAGTGAGGGGGTTGATGGGGAAATTCCGAATCGATATTTGAAAACGCGATATAAAAACACTGCATATAAGTACAACTATTGGTACTCATGAGACAAAAATCTTTTTTTCCTGACCAGTGATATCAATATTTTTGTCTACAAATTCAGCTTGCATATGTTTGGGTTCACAAAACTCGAAAATTAGTCAGTCGATTGACTTGAAATTTTGACACAACGTTGTATTCGAATACGCGCATGTTTTATACACGACGCGACACAATCGTCGTTTGTGTTTTTGCGGGCCATATTACAAGTTTTACGAGTTGAATAGGAACATGATATGACATTACGATGTGAAGTTGGGAAGTGGTTTTTACAGAATCGAGGAAAAATGTTTAAAAACCGAACCATAACGAGGTTTTTAATTTCCGAGATTCTGTAAAACACTTCACAAACGTGCGTTGTACATTATTTTTTGCGCGATGGTGTTTTCAAAATAATAAATAATAGTAAAATAATAACGTTATTGTTGGAAATATTTGCGTTCATTATAAACAATTGACAACTCCGCCATGGCCGGTCCCAAGCCCGGATGAGAAAGGAGGAGGGGGAGGAGTAACAACCTCGTTAAAAAACCAGGGTTCAGTTGGCTCCGACTGATAGTACTCTGTAAGGGCCCCTAGCCAGGCTTACGGTGAAGACCTTAACGGCAGAGTCGGCGCAGAAGGAGTCCTTCATCATGGCGGATCTAGCGGAAGAGGCAACCCTATCTCTAAGGGAAATAGAGAAACGCTGCCTTGCGGTGAAGAGGGATCTTCAAAGGCTATGGGAGGAAAACCCAGACAGAAATTTTCCTGGTCCTCCAGGTTGGGGGTTTATGCTGTGGGCCAGCTCCCCACACATTAGAAAAAAAAAAACAAAATGCTAAAAGACCAAATCAATCAAAGAATAGACTAATAGCTCTAGAAATGGATTATTTACGAAGAAGTGCCAGAAAGTCTAAATTAGAACGTGTCACAAATAAGGAAATTAGAAACATAATGGAAGCAGAAGAAAGCATAATTGAAAGAATTGAGGAAAAGGAATTAAAGTGGTTAGGACATGTTTTAAGAATGGAAGATGAGCGATGGCCGAAGCAGCTATATGAATGGCATCCTAACAGAAAGAAGAAAAGAGGAAGACCAAGGTTAACATGGAAGGAAAACATGAAGACAGTAATGCAAGCTAGAGGGCTAAGCATCGAAGATGCCCAAGACCGTAGGCTTTGGAGGTTTGGCACGGGAAGACGGCAGCAGCTGTAAAAACCCGAAGATAGATAGATAAACAATTGACTAACATTAACAGTGTGGGCGACGTTTATTAGTTGAAACAACAGGAGGCCTTGAGAACAATTACTGATAACATGGCCGCAAGTATGTATTTGTTTTATATTGTTTCAAGTAAAGTTCAGTTCATTTAAAAATGCAGTGATTTGTTTCGTTTAATGTGTACTAACACTTCCTTTTGGATGTTTTCGTATATACATTTTATATAGTAGTAGTAGTAGTAGTAGTAGGACTTTATTAGACAAAAAGTAAGATATTTACAATATTATTTACAAATATGGGTCGCACGGGCAGTAAGCCGTACGTGCTGTTGACAGTCCGTTACAATAAAGTAATAATTGGTATTAGTGTAAAGAAAAATAAACAACAAAAACAGCAATAACATTACAATTACATAAAGAAAACACAATAATATTACAATTAAGTAATAACACAATAGCATTATACACTAGAAAAACATTAACATTACAATTACATAAAGAAAACGCATTAATATTACAATTAAATAATAACACAATAGCATTATACACTAATTAATTTATATATAATTGTTAATAATTAATGGTATTGCATTTTGATAACATATATTTATTCATGAATGAGTGTTGTCCTTATTTTTCGCGTTTTGTCCAGAAATTTACCGAGGTTTTATCCAATTTTCTGGATTTACCAATAACTCGTAGCATGCCAATCTATATAGTATACATAGAGGGCAGTGGTTTTACTTCTCGCGCGTGGGTATAAATATAATATTACAGTATAGTTACTTAGGTTGGCAACCCCGAAATGTAGGAAGTTGAACTTTCAATAATGGTCGCCATTGCTGGTAAGTACGACAAAACGCACTACCGCGCAAAAAAAGTTATACAGGTTTTCAGGTACGGCGAGTGTTTAGTCGCTATCTATTATCCTCTGATCGCTCTAGCTGTCGCAATTTTCGAAGTTGCGCAACTAAACTCAGTGTAGCCCATTGTATTAAAATAAACCGAGGTAAATATTTTCCGAAATCAGTGAAATCCGACCATCAAGTATTAGGCCAAGGCCTGTTACGTTCCTATAGAAAATTTTCCCTCCAGCGTTTCATAGGACGGCCCAGTGATCTTCGTCCTCTTGGTATATAATTATAAACAGCTTTGGGGATCCGATTTGAACTCATTCTTTCAAGATGGTGTTTCCAATTTAGTTGGTACTGTTTAATATATTCCAAAATTGGCGTAGTCTTCAATTCTTTTAAGATATCGGTGTTCCTTTTCCGATCCCATCTGGTGTAACCCGCTGTTCTGCGCATGAATATCATTTCACAAGCCGTTATTCTGGTTTCATGTTGTTTTCTTAGTGTCCATGCTTCACTACCATAGGTCAACACTGGTATAGCCAGAGTGTTATATAAACGTAATCTGGTGTTTTTTTGTACAAGGGATGGTTTCATAACTTGATTAATAATTCCTAAACTTTTATTATAACTAGTAACTTTTTCAGGGATATCCTTTTCATCCCAGATAGAGAGATAATATCCAAGATATTTAAATTGATTAGATCTCTCTAAAATTTTATTCTGGAGACAGATTTTACTTTGTATGAGGTCCTTCCCATGAAATGCCATAATTTTAGTTTTATTAATTGATATTTCCATATTAAATTTGGCACCTATTTTTTGTAAATTATAAATTGATCGTTGCAAATCATTTTCGGAAAGTGCCAGAAGAGCTAAATCGTCTGCAAAAAGAATAGCATCGAGTTTGAGGTTCCTATTGATGGGTATATATCCTCGTTGTGTTTTCCTCCATTCATTTATTAATTTATTCATGTATATAATGAAAACACCGGTGAAAGTCCACATCCTGTCTTACTCCAGTGTTGATCTTTTCCCAAGAAGATAATTTGCCATCTTGTTTTAATAATAATACTAATAATAATAATACTACTACTACTAATAATAATAATAATAATAATAATAATAATAATAATAATAATACTAATACTAATAATAATAATAATACTAATACTATAATAATAATAATAATAGTAATAATAACAATAATAATAGTAATAATAATAACAGTAATAATATTAATAATAATTTTAGTAATAAAAATAACAGTAATAATAATAATAATAATAATAATAATAAAACATAATAATAATAATAATAATAAAAAATGGAATTATACAAAAATAGAAGTAAAGCACAAGTGGATACTATAAAATGGTTTGGTGAAGTCAAAAAGACTTAAAATTGGCAGGAATTACTCAAGAAGATATCCTAACTAGAGATATCTTTAGAATTAAGGTGCATAAGCGGCAAGTTACCAAAAGGACAAACTGAAGAAAAAAAACTGAACAATATGGACAGATGAGAAAGCAAGCTCATAGCAAAAAAAAAAGAGGTAAATATGAATTTAAAGGAAACGCCTCTAAGTACTTTTCATAGTCCTACATGGGATCATTCGCAATAATATATATATATATATATTATATATATATATATATATATATATATATATATGTGTGTGTGTGTGTGTGTGTGTGTATGTATGTTTATATTATCTTATGGAGTTAAGATCTACATACATACATAGTGTTCTGCCCAAGAGCAGGTCTTTCACTGCAAACTCAGCATTATCCACTCTTTCCTTAACTCAGCCTTCCTTTTTGTATACAAACCATTTATTTTAATATTGTCTATCATCTGATGTATTTTTCTGCCTCTAACTTTCTTTCTGTTGATCATTTCTTCTAGGGCATCCGTCAGCAGGCAGTTTCTACTTAGCCGTGTCCAATCCATTTTCTTTTCCTCTTCTTTATGAGTTCCAGCATTGTTCTTACTTCATCCACTCTTTGTAGCACATTTTAATTTTTAATTTTGTCTGTCCATTTTATACGTTCCATCCTTCTCCATATCCATATATAAAAAGCTTCTAGTCGCTTTTCCTCTTTCCGTCGTAGTTAAACTAATAATACATTATCCACAGATGATAAATCCAAACGCTATTTAAATATTAATAATAATAACAAATCGACCGCGGTGGACTAGTGGTTATGATCCTTGCCTCTGGTCCCGAGGGTCGCGGGTTCAAACCCGGCCGGGGTCGATGGATTATCGAAGGAGCAAATCCTCCGGTAGGGACTTTAAGCCGTGGGTCCCGAGTCTGAAGATTTTAAGGCTCGTAAAATATCCTTAAGCCTGAATGAAACGGCCTCTAAGCAAAATTTACCGAATTTTCCCGTCCTAGTACTACCTTGTCCACCGCTGTGGTCTCGAGGTAGCGTGCTGCCTTGTCACACAGCGGGCCCGGGTTCGATTCCCGGTCGGGACAGTTTTTCTGGGTGAAGTTTTTATCGGGGTTTTTCCTCACCTGTAAGACAAATGTCAGGAAAACTTCAAGGCCCAAACGGTCCCCGAAATAATATGGACATCATCATCATCCTTCACCGGTGTGGAAAGCAACGGGAAGCTACCACACCTACAATTCCCTAGTAGAGCTGCAAGCATAGTATGAAAAAGCTATGATTGCAGTGAAAGACCTGCCTTCGGACAGAATTACTATGGATGGAGGATTACCTTGGCTTCCTAGATGTCGGTATGAGGCGGAACGCTGACCACGGACCACTCAAATGACATCTATACGAAAACAAGTGTAACTAAATTAGATGGTTCAAATTCTTCCCTGTAGAGGGAGAGCGCCTTAAATCTCTGTTAAGGGAAACATGGACTTACAAGAAGATTACAAGAAGGTGATAATAACAACATAACTTGATTAAATTATTGGCTTGATAATATAAGTGCAAAATATAGTGCATGCACAGATTACTGACAATATGTTATCGGCTTTAACATGCTATAGCGGGCGATAAATCATGGGAGAGAAAGAAATGAAATGCGGCCTACATGCGTCTGTCATACAGTAAGTGAGATTAATGAAGTCTTTAACACATGTCCTATTGCCATCAATGTGTTACGTAAATTTCACATTCACATAGATCAGAAATTAAAAACAAGACAGATGGGTAAAACGATTAATGTGGGCATTTCAATAAAGTCCTGAAATCACAGATAATCATTACGATAAAACTACAGCTTTATAGCTCTATAATTATTAGGTCTATATTTTTTCAAATTTATTTTTTATGTTGGCAACACTACAAGTTAGAACACAATAATCCATCCATAATAATTCTGCAATGACGGCTGGGGGAATTACCTTAGGAAATATAGTAATAAAAACAGTAGCCTTTGCAGATGACCAGATTTTAATAGCAAAAACAGAGGACGAACTATAAATAATGCTATATAAACTAAATGAAATATAAAAAAAATACAACATGGAAATATCCTCACAAAAATAAAAAAAATGGCATTCAAGGGCGCTCATCCAGTTCGGACAAAGATAATATTAGAAAATAAACCAATAGAACAAGTGGTAAGATATAACTTCCTAGGTTGCAAAATATCATACACAGCGGAAACAGATATAAATAACAAACTAAATAAATTTAATTATATAACAGGGACACTAAAAAGAACTTTGAAAAATAAAGCCAGGAAAGGCTCTATAATGAAATTATACAAGACAATGACAGTGCCTATTTTTACTTAAGGATCCGAAACATGGACAGTGACAACACAACAATCAGCCAGAATACAAGCTGCTAAAATTAAATTCCTCAGACCAATAGCAGGATATCAAAGAACAGACAAAAAACATAACACAGAAATAAGACAACAACTAAAAGTAGAGGAATTAAACACAACAATAGAAAAATACAGAACAAACTGGAAAGAATACTTGGCAAGGATGACTGAATATAGAATACCAAAAACAGCATACAGCTATTCACCACGAAGAAGACGAAGTTTGGGAAAACCAAGGAAAAGATGGAAAGAGCAGCAATTTGGAGCCGGAACAGGCTAGTAAGTAAGCCTAAACCGCGAAGAAGAAGAAGAAGAAGAAGAAGTATCTGCCCGAGGGCAGGTATTTCACTGCAATCATTGCATGTATATGCCAGCCACTGATTCTCTAACCCTGATGTTTTCACGACAGTGTTGCCGATATGGATATCCAGTGGAAGGAGACGCTTTATGTATGCGGTTAGCAGACATACAGCTGACAACATCTCAGCAATTTCAAACCTTATTAGCGCGCTATAGCTGCGTCAAGAGCAGTGATTGGTTGTGGCAGACTACTACTCCCACTCAACTATCTCATTTACAGTAGTGGACGAGTTTCTCCCTTTACCCCTCGCATAACCTAAACTTCAGTGCCGGACATACGGCGGCTGTAGTGAATATGCTATGCTTTACAGCTTTACTAAGGAATTATAGGTGTGCTAGCTTCCCATTGCTTTCCACACCGGTAAAGATGATAATGATAAGGATGATGATGATGATGATGGCCGGATGATTTTCGGGGACCGTTGGGCCCTAAGCTTCCTGACATTTGTCTTACAGGTGAGGAAAAACCCCGAAAAAATCTTACCCAAGAGCCTGGCCTGACCGGGAATCGAACCCGAGCCCGCTGCGGTGGACAACACTATAATAATGTCATTAAAAATAAGAACAGTTAAATCTCGTAGACTGTGTTGGGCAGCACATGTGGCACGAATGCGGAATAAAAGTAGGGCATGAAAACTTCCTGCGGGAAACCAGAGGGAAAGTACCCGGTAGGCAGCCAAGAAGGAGGTGGGTAAATAACATTAACCAAGATTTGAAGGAAATACTTTATACATGGGATAATTGGAAAACATAAGCTGAGGATACGGATATGTGGAGAGCTTATGTCTACGCAGCCATGGTCCTATGGATTCGATAGTGCCAGTGAGTTAGTTATCATAGGCCTAAGTGAAAATATCGAAGTGCAAGGATCTCTAGTAGAAACTATCAAAACAAAAACAATTAAGGGGGGTGATGGGTGAAAAATTGACCATTTGACATCACCTTTTGTAAAGGTGGTTTATTTTGTTTTTTGTACTAAAAATAGCCTGTACTCTTATGTATATGTTGGCAAAGTTTCAGAGGCCTATGACGCTTCTAAGTGCCCTAAAGTGCTGATTAGGCCTGTATGTTACATTTTATATTTAAACTGCATGCAAATATTTAAACTTGCTTTTCCACACTTTCATTTTCATTGCATTTTTGTACATTCAAAATTGAATGGAATTCACAAATTTTGTCCTAGAAGGTTCAAATTTTTACTGCATGTCCTAAAAACATTGGGTAACAAAGTAGTTCATGGGTTTCATGATTGAAGTAGTATTTTAAGAAATAAAAAATAAAATGGATGCGATTATTATTTTTTTTTGTAATTCCACGCATGAGGTACACAATTATTTTTTCTCCCTTTGATTTCACATTATAAGAATTCTAATGCATGATATTTTTTCTAAATATTTAAGGGGTCTTATAAAAAATCAGACTTTTACTAAAACATTTTGGAACCCATTTAATTATAATATATGCAATTTTTTAAAATATAATATTTTATAACTCAAAATAAATGCCTCACAAGAATGAAATTTAAACACATCATTATGTATCTTACAGTGAATGTTTGTACAAAAACTCAAGTCTCTAGCTCAAAAAATGTAGAAAATAGAAATTTCACCCATCATCCCCCAAAAATTTGAAATATGAAAAGGATGAAGTAGGCAAATTTATGATTAGTAAGTTTATAAAATTGATTATGGATCCCTAGACTCCCATTGTATTTATAAAGTTTTATTCTACCAAAGAATAACATACATGAATGGAATAAGATAGTAAAAAAAGAAGAGAAAAGGGTCAAGACTAACATGGACATAAAGTGTAGTCACAACAACGAAAGAAGGAAACTTGGGGATAGGGCCGTGGAAAAATTGCGAGAAATGAAGATTGGCAATATAAGTTTGAAATAGGCAGAGGTAGATTTCAAAGACATTGTAAATCCTGAGAATAAATAAATAAATAAATAAAGTTGGATCCATTTTTGTTGAAAAAAAATACAGAAACGAACAGAGTCTACATATTGGAAGAATTACTAGAGAAAGTTTACCCAATTTATTATTAAAATACCGTCCCTTTATTAAACGAATACAACGTCGAACTCTTAGAACAGTACTGGATTTATAACGAGAATGAAACGGGCCATTATACATATAATTATAATAATAATAATAATAATAATAATAATAATAATAATATTAATAATAATATTAATAATAATATTAATAATAATAATATTAATAATAATAATAATATTAATAATATTAATAATAATAATATTAATAATACTTACTTACTCACTGGCACAATCGAACCCGTAGGTTCATGGCCGCGCGGACATAAGCTCTCCATACATCCCTATCCTGAGCTAATGCTTTCCAATCAGTCCCTGTATAATCTACTTCATAATATTAATAATAATAATATTAATAATAATAATATTAATAATAATAATATTAATAATAATAATAATAATAATAATAATATTAATAATAATATTAATAATAATAATAATAATAATAATGACGATGATGATGATGTTGATAATATTCTTATATTATTATATATAACTTTCCTCATTAGAGGATTGCCTCAAGAACAAAGTGATACAGACAATTAATTTTCGAAATTGATGAAATACATTTTGTAAATACATTAAAAAATTTCAAATTGTAATTGAAGTATACATACTATAAAGTAGAAATTTTGTAAATATGGTTTCTTAAAATTGAAATTGATCCTCTAATGGCAGCGATGGCAATTTTAGAAAGATACACTCTGTCCAAATCTAAGAAATTCCAAAATTTAGCTAAGACTGATAATAATAATAATGATGATAATAATAATAATAATAATGATAATGATAATAATAATGATAATAATGATAATAATAATTATTATGATAATAATAACAATAATAATAAGGATAACAGTTTTTATTTATTCTGGCAGAGTTAAGGCTATATGCCCTCTTTCCCACTCTACCAGCACAAATATAAAAATAAATGTTTATAGTATAGATTATATATACACTATACTATTTATAAAGGATTGAAAATACATTAAAAGTTGCAATGTAAATTTCATGTAGGCTACATACAACATATTACACTATAAACCATAATGATAATAATAATTACAAGTTTTTTTATTTATATACTGTGCCTACAGTTTTATTTTCCTCCTCATCTTTACCCATCTACTCCATATCCTCCAGTCCTCTTTTTCTCATTCCAGTTCTTATTTATTGTATCCATGAGTTTGGAGGTCTTCCTTTCTTTTTTCTTCCAGCTGGATACCATTACAATGTTTTTATGGGTAACCTTTATTCTTCCATTCCTCGTACATGCCCATACCAATTTAATTGCCTATTTCTTATAAAATCTACTATTGAATATTTAATATTAATTTTTATCATATGACTTTATTTCTTATTTTATCCCAATTTTTAACAAATTACTGTTCTCTTCAAGAAATCTATTTCAATAGACATACATTTTTGTTCTAAGTTTTGTTGAATTTCCATACTTCAGCTCCTTATGCGGCAGTACTTCTCACCATTGAATTATGTATTTGTAACTTATTTTTCCTGATAAAATTAATAATAATAATAATAATAATAATAATAATAATAATAATAATATAAATATAAATTAAACGAAAGCTCCAATTAATTACATGGGGTAATTATGAAGCGAAATATTAGAGCAAATATGAATTTAGATTTCTTTTAAGTTATGCTAACGTCCGGCAGGGAATTACAGTTGCTAGAAGTGAAGATACGAGTAGTATATGACATGGAGTGATGTGATGTGCTATGTTGCGGTATATTAAACAAGAGGTTATGTTGTGATCGTGTGTTTAAATTATGGTTGGAGGATAGATACTGGAAACGAGAGGATAAATAATTGGGAGTCGAAGCATATCGAATCTTAAATAAGAGATACAGACAGCATAATTTTCTTTTACGCACAGGGCGAAGAGACCCAGGAAGACCTAAGAAGAGATGGAGGGATCAATTTCTATCCTAAAGCGGAACAGGCCAATGACCTAATTCATGCCTTCAATTGATGATGATAATTTTCTTCTATCTCTAAGATTTAGTATTTAATTGTGATTGCTATATTCTGATTTAATATATCTTTGTCCTGGTGAGTGGAAGAGAAGGTCACATGACCTTAACTCCACCAGGCTAAATAAATAAAAAATAAAATAATGAAAACATGGACTCATGATACTATATGTGACTGCTTGAGTCGATGATGATGACGATGATGATGATGATGATGAATAAGGTACCAGTCATAGATATAAAATTCGGTCATGATTTTTTGTTGTTAAATTTTATGCTTTTTGGTTGTCCCAGTTCAAACTTGGATAATTGTATTTGGATAAGGCAGCTATGATTCACGGTATAGTATAAGTAATATCTTTCCCACACTTGTCGCAATCTCTCACCCTAATGCAATTCTAATGAAGACGATGACGTTGATATGAGGTTTTAGAAAATACAATACAAGTTAAAGGTCGTGAATTCATCGTGCAGACAACAGTGCTCATTTCACACGAGAACTCAGGGTGGTCGTGCCTTGTAAGGACAAGCTTTCGCTAACACTACATGATGAAGAATATGTGACAAGGGTTACCTGGATTTCCCAAACTGCAAATATGTACAGTGTGTTACAATATATATATGGTATATAAAATAAATTTTCTTTGTTTCAATAAGATTACTTTATAAACCTTTTGATTTTTTTTATAAAAAATGATTAAATGTGTAAATTATTTTTTCTATATACCCTAGTCAATAAAACTGAATATACGGTCACACGTAGATATATATTGTATAATTTAAATGGACAGTTGATTACAATTGAGATAAAATTAGACGAACTGACTGAATTTAAATATCTAGGAACAATAATTACAAACAAGAACGAGGTGAAGAAATAAATTAAAAATATGCTGAACTCTGGAAAGGCGTGCTATTACAGGGTCTCTTGTCTTCCGAATTTCTATTAAATATATATATATCCATAGTAATTCTGCTCGAAGGCAGGTCCTTCACTGCAATCATAGCATTTTCATGCTATGCTTGCAGCTTTACTAGGGAATTGTGTAGGTGTGGTAGCTTCCCGTTGCTTTCCACACCGGTGAAGGATGATGGTGATGATGATGATGATAATGATAAGGATGATGATGATGGCCATATGATTTCGGGGACCGTTTGGGCCTTAAAGTTTTCCTGACATTTGTCTTACAGATGAGGAAAAACCCCGATAAAAACCTCACCCAGAAAAACTGCCCCGACCGGGGATCGAACCCGGGCCCGCTGCGTGACAAAGGCAGCACGCTACCTCGAGACCACAGCGGTGGACAAATATATATATATATATATATATATATATATATATATATTTTAGGGTAATAACTTTTTGGACTTTTGTGAAATAAAGGTCCCGCGCCGTAGCCGAGCGGTTAAGGTAGGAAGCCTTGGCACAGAGCTACGGGACTTGCGCTGGTTCGAGTCTCCATGGGAGAAGAAATTTTCTCATGGTATTTCGGCCAGTATGGGACCGGTGCCCACCCAGCATCGTGAGGCAATTGGGTAGCTACAATAAGTAGCGGCTCCAGGTTGAGGAACCAGCTATAACGGCTGGGGGACTCGACATGCTAACCACATGTCACCCCTACACTGGCTGTTGATCATCTACCTCTGTGATTGACACATGTGGATGTGAAGGGCAAGCAGCCGGCTGGTAAAAGGGCAACCGCTGAAAAGTGGAAAGACCCTCAATCGGAAATCGGTGAAATAAAGTATTTCCTTTGTAATGAATGGGTAAACTTTTACTTAAAACCATTGAAAAGGCCTTCATTTCACTGAGGTCCAAGAAAAGGTCACCCCCAAATATATTTATATATCAATATTTAATATTGATTTGGGGGTGACCTTTTCTTGAAGCTCAGTGAATTGAAGGCCAATTTCAATAGTTTTAAGCAAACGTTCACCTATCTATTGTACAGGAAATATTTTTATTTCACAAAAGTAAAAAGTTATAACCCTGATATATATTATCGTTTATTCTTCGGGTTACACGTGTGCGAAACATAGTCTCTTACTTTAAGAGAGGAGAACATATATTGAGAATAAAATTATCAATAAAGAATGAATATTTGAGAATAATGTTCTTAGCAAAATTTTGCAACCAAAGAGAGATGGACAGAGAGGTGAATGGAGAATATTACATAACAGTGAGCTACATAAATTTTATGAGAAGCCATAACGTCAATGAAACAATTAAGTCTTCCTGAGTGCAATGTGCAGATCATGTGACATGAATGGGAATGAAAGAGGGGCTTGGAAACTTACTCTAAGATAAGCTGAGGGAAAGTATTTAGGCCAAGAATGAAGTGAGAGAGTAACATTATCCACGATTTGAGGGAGGTGAATTATACAAGGGATAATTTGAAAATATTAGTTTAGGATAGGGTTGTATGGAGATCTTACGTTCGAGCGATCACTTGGTCAAAAAAGTTTGTGTGTGACCCAAAGTTTATAAAAATCCCTCTTTTAACAGATCGTGCTACTGTAAGGCCCGGGTTAGTCCGAGATCCGGATGCAAGATTACTACGTTCATCGAGTGTATGAACAAAATCAATTTTTTTCATAACATTGTGAATGACTGAATACATTTTTGCCGAGTTTATTAAAATTCGGCCGCCAGTATGTTTAATTAAAATATAAATAATTTATTTATTCGAAATAATTTGATTCACTTGTTATTAAAATAAATAATAATCCAGTTCGCAGAAATCGATGTATAGAGCTTGAAAATTTTGGATTGCCATTGCACACTTGGGCGTAAACCTCCTCGCGACTACAGCACGCTGTGACACTAATCAGTAATAAAATGGCAGTAAGTACGTATTTATTGTTTTATATTGTTTCAAATAAAGTTCAGTTCATTTAAAATGCTGTGATTTGTTTCGTATAATGTATATTAACACTACCTTTTGGATATATTTTTGTATATACATTGTACGTAGTATACATATAAAGGGCAGTGGTTTTACTTCCCGCTGCGAGGGAAGAATATAAAACAATAAATATGTACTTAGCGCCATTTTACTACTGATTGGTGTCACAGCCTGCTGTAGCCGCGAGGAGGTTTAGGGCCAAGTGTGCAATGGCAACCAAAACTTTTGATTTCTGAGAACTGGATTATAATTTATTTTAATAACAAGTGATTCAAATTATTTCGAATACTTACTTACTTACTCACTGGCACTATCGAACCCGTAGGTTCATGGCCGCGCGGACATAAGCTCTCCATACATCCCTATTTAGAGCTAATGCTTTCCAATCATTCCCTGTATAATCTACTTCCCTCGAATAAATAAATAAATTATATTTTAAGTAAACATACTGGCGGCCGAATTTTAATAGGCAACTCGGCAAAAATGTATTCAGTCATTCACAATTTTATGAAAAAAAATAGATTTTGTTCATACACTCGATGAACGTAGTAATCTTGCAGCCGGATCTCGGACTATGTGACGTGGGCATGTAAAAATATCCATGAGAGGTTAAACCACGATGGAGAAGAATAAGAGAAGTTCACAGGAGTTTATTGCCTACAGGTGATCGCCTGGCTTATTAATTTTCAACTTATACAAAAGGTAGGGTGTAGAAGAAATAAAGAAATGATTATTTACCTAGCTAATAAATGTAATTAAATAATGACCTCCGTGTGCTCATTAGAAAGGCCATAGCCTAATAATGCAATTCGTGCGTTGCAAGATTTCATACGTAATGAATGTCGGTATGAAAGTCCTTTCGTCTTAATGAAATTGGATACATGCTTATTGTTTTTGTTTTTAGGTCATTATGAGTAGTATGGAGTGACTTTTAATAATGTAAATGATTACCTCGTCGGGTTTTATTGCTTATATCACTCCTTTCCAGACCTCACATATGTCTCTCTCACTTCTTTTGTTTTCTTCTTCTTGCTCGTTTTCTGTTCTCCCTCATCTTCAGAGACAACTTATATCCACTTTTATTTTTGTTGCATTTTCTGAGTTTCAGAACGTACTTGACTTCCTTCCTATCGTTCTAGTGTCCTTTCACCTGTCTTCCACACAAAATCACGGACACATTTGCATTCTATATTGTGCTCTTAGTCATGCAAACATGACTGAATGAGTTTAGTGCATTCTTGAAATATGGTCGCGTTTTCTATTGAAGAAAGTAGTATTTTGCTATAACACAAAAGGATGTTCCACTTTTCCTCCCTTTTATTTTATTTTATTTTTATGCTTTATGGTAGGGTAACCATGTATCCCGCATTTTGATTTTAAATTGTCCCGAACGGAACCGGATCTGTCCCACAAAATGTCCTTTATACTTTTAATTTTCGCACGTTTATGCAAATAACAAAAAGCGACTGGAAACTTTTGAGATGTGGATATGGAGAAGAATGGAACGTATAAAATGGACAGACAAAGTAAGAAATAAAGATGTGCTAGACAGAGTGGGTGAAAGAAGAACAATGCTGGAACTCATAAAGAAGAGGAAAATAAATTGGATTGGCCACTGGCTAAGAAGAAACTGCCTGCTAAAGGATGCCCTAGAAGGAATGGTCAACGGAAAGAAAGTTAGAGGCAGAAAAAGACATGATGATAGACAATATTAAAGTAAATGGTTTGTATGCAGATACAAAAAAAGGAAAGCTGAGTTAAGGAATGAGTGGAGAATGCTGAGTTTGCAGTGAAAGACCTGCTCTTTAGCAGAACACTGTGAATTAATGAAATGCAAATAACCTGTCGTCTGTGTTGCCATCTCCAGCTTTCGATTCTTTCAAATAATTGTATGTTGGCGTGCTGCTAGTGCTGGATCTAATTTACAAAATGTACCTTGTGGATTTATATAGTAAAAAATATGTTGGCGATTCTACTTTCAACAGAAAAACAAAATAATGGTAATCCAGCTAGGAATTAGAGTTTTTATCCTGAATTCCACCAACAAATGGATTCGTTGAAAGATCTTTCAGCCAGGGACTAATATTCTTCTTCTTCTTCTTCTTCTTCACTTCACGGGCTAGGCAAATTGCCTGTTCCGCCTCACAGTTGTTCTGTTCATCATTTCACTGGTCTTCCTAAATTCCTTGAACCTCTTGGCTTGTAGTTAAATGCTGCTTTTGGAATTTTTTTTACATTCATTCTTTATATATGTACACACTATTTATCTCTATATTCCTTGATTTTAACATTAAGTGGATATATATTTAACTTCTTGTATCTTGTAAGCCCATGTTTCCCTTAACAGAGATTTAGGCGCTCTCCCCCTATAGGCGAGAATTTTAACCATACTAATTTAGTTATACTTGTTTTCGTACGGATGTAATTTGAGTGGTCCGTGGTCAGCGTTCCGCCTCATACTGACATCTAGGAAACCAAGGTAGTACTAGGACGGGAAAATTCAGTAAATTTTGCTTAGAGGCCTTTCATTCAGGCTTAAGGACCTTTTACGAGCCTGAAAATCTTCAGACTCGGGACCCACGGCTTAAAGTTCCTCCCGGAGGACTTGCTCCTTGGATTTTTCCATCCTAAAAAAATCCATCGACCCCACCCGGGTTTGAACCCGCGACCCTCGGGACCAGAGGCAAGGAGCATAACCACTAGTCCACCGCGGTATTTAACTCTGTTCTCATATCTTCATTCTTTATCCGATTTATTCTTGTACAGACTTTCTGTTCTTCTAAGGAAGTTCATTTCTACGCTTTGTATTCGACTTTGTAATTTTTTGGTCATTACCCAAGTTTCACTCCCATAAAGTAATGCAGGAACTGCCAATGTTTAGCATCATTGGGTATTAGCGATTAATAACGCAAAAGTACATCAGGCGTGCAGAACTCCTATGGAATTAGAATACTAGAGTAGTAGAGATGAACTGGAACACTGAACCATATAGCCAAAGCCCAACTCGGTGGAACGCTGAAGGTCTTCAATGCAAAATTGATTTATAATGTAGAATGTAAATATTTTTTCAATATGGTCCTAAATGATAAGGAGGTTTTTCCATGCGCGACAAGGAACAACAAATATAGTTTCAACCTCCTGGATCCTTAGGTATCATATGTGATACATTTGGCCGTTATTATTTTCTTGCTTCTTGATCGATGGTATCATATTCAATGCCTTCAGATCTTCAAGTCCCTGTTTTTTAAACTGCAGTCTTTATATGGTAGCATGAATTAAGGGGGTGGGGTGCTGGGTGTGAAATTTTTATTTTCTACAGTTTTTATGCTACATACTTGATTTTTCATAAATACATTCATGCTATAATAGATCATATTATATTAAAGTTTCATCCTTCTAGGCTTAAAAGGTTTTTGAGTTATTGAAGAAAGTCCATTTAAAAATTTGCATATTAAAATTTTTAATAAGTCCCATAATGTTTTAGTAAAATTTTTGAATTTTTTACTACACGACCACTGACTTATTTAGAACAACACTATGCAATAACGTTTCTATATCATTATAATAAAGGAAGAAATAAATATATATCCTCTGCATGTGAAAATTTCTGTTTTTTTATTACTACATATATTTTATTTTTTATTAAAACAACTATCAACGTTGTTTCAAAATCCATACACAGAATTATTAGCCATAGTGTGTGGGACATGCAGTTAAAATTTCGTCCTTCTATCATTAATTTGTCAATGCCATTTTGATTTGAATGTATTGAAATGCAATGAAAATAAGTGTGGAAAAGCCAATTTGAAAGTTTTCATGCAGTTAAATTAGAATGTAGCATACATGCTCTCCTATAGTCATTAGGGAGACTTACAAGCGCCATAGGACACTGAAACTTCGCCAATTTATACTTTAAGGTACGCAATATTTTTTAATGAAAAAAAAATACTAAATTGACCGAAAATGTTCAAAATTTCACCTATCACCCCTCCTTAAAGAACAAAGACTTGGTTGACATCAAAGGTATCATATGTGATACCTTGAATAAAACCTCTTTAAATGTTCCCCTAAAAATGTGTATTTCTTCGTTTCTTGAATTTTTTTTACTTTGTCTCCTTTGAATACATCAAATGTGAAAATGAAATTATTGTTGACAAAATTTCAATTCAGACCCCCATAAGAGCCTCCAAAATGTTTTAACCACCCGAAAAAATGTTGTTAGGCTCCCTATAAATGCATTAAGCACAAAAATGAAAATATACCGGTACCTTCGGGACGCAGAAGAATAAAGAAATGATACATTGCGTTTCTATAAATAAATCGGGTCTTCATAAGCATTATATACTATAGATTTCGTGTGCCACCTATGTAGGGAGATAAACATAGTGCTAAAAAAAGTTATCAAAATGCCACAAACAATCAAGTATAAATGAAATATTCCAGACACTGAAATAAACCATATTAATTGTAATCCATTAATTGTAAAACCATATAAAGTGTAAACTAAATATCGTGCGATATACCCACAAGGTAAAACGCAGGTTGTAAAAACTTGTTCAAATAAAAAAAACACTGTTTAATTCGTAATGGGTTTATTCATTAACTTATTTAACGTAGAGGCCTTTAAATATATCAGTTTTACTACTGATATAAGGATTTAAAAAAGGCTAATATTAAGAGATCGGCAAAAGACTTTCTGAATATTCCATTATGGAAGCTTTACGTAATCCTTTCTTATTTTCAGATTTAGACAGAGTATCTCGTACAGCGAAAGAAGAATATAGGATGACAGCCAGAGTTGCAGAACCAGCACCCGCAGAAACCAAACAAGTTCCAGGAAGATCATCTGTCTTGCGTAAGAGAAATGTTCCCGATTAATAAACTAATTTTGTCACTTTTTTTTTTCAAATATCTAGCATGTCACAGTTTTATATTATTTTAATTTCTTTCTTCTTCTTATTATTATTATTTTATTATAATTTTATATTTTAGTTAATAGCATATTTTATTGTAGCATATTGACTTTTTACTAATAGCCCTACTAATTGTTAATACGCTATAATTGTTTATGTTTAGTATTGTACTTAACATTATAGTTTTTTGTGCGAGGCCTAATATATAGGCTATATTTTCTCTTTCAAATGCCCCAGGTTTGTCTTTCGACATTCCTGGTTTCTCTCCTGGCATGGCGTACTTTAACCCACTTTTGAGGTTGGGGCGCCTGGAAGGCGGGGTTACGTTGCCCCGATGATATGATGGGTGATGGTGATAATGGTGCGCCAGGAGAGTCCCTAATCCTAAGCTTAACCTAAGATGAATATGAATGATGATGATTGCGATGACCATATGATTTCGGGGACCGTTTGGGCCTTAAAGTTTTCCTGACATTTGTCTTACAGGTGAGGAAAAACCCCGATAAAAACCTCACCCGGAAAAACTGTCCTAACCAGGGATCGAACCCGGGCCCGCTGCGTGACAAGGCAGCACGCTACCCCGAGAAGACTACAGCGGTGGATTATTAATGCGTTAAAATAATATTGTAGCAACTTTGTACCAAGTCAATAATTATTTGATATTTATGTGTAATAACTGTAGATTTATGTTTGCACTGCACCAATGGTAGGTACTAGCAGTAGATTTGTAGGCCTAATACAGTAGTATATTGCGATGCGAGGTTGGGAAGTGGTTTTTACAGAAGCGAGGAAAATGTTTAAAAACCGAGCAGTAGCCAGGTTTTTAATTTTCGAGATTCTGTAAAACACTTCACAAACGTGCGTTGTACATTATTTTTTGCGCGATGGTGGTTTTCAAAATAATACACATACTAGGAAAATCAATTAAACATCTTTGTTGGAAAATATTTGGCGTTCATTTATAAACAATTGACTAACGTTTAATGGTGTGGGCAATGTTTATTAGTTGAAACAACAAGGAGGCCGTAAGACCAATTTAGTGATGAAATAGCGGCAAGTGCGTATTTACTGTATTCACGTAGACTCTCACGGCCGGAATTGCTATGATGATCTTGAAGAAGATTTTCGGGCTGTAGGCCGTGGTCGTGAGGCTAGTAGTTCCCCGACGTTTCGCCAGAGACTGCGTCTGGAGTCTCAAGACAACCCTTGAGGATGCCAGACGCAGTCTCTGGCGAAACGTCGGGGAACTACAAGCCTCACGACCACGGCCTACAGCCCGAAAATCTTCTTCAAGATCATCATACGTATTTACTGTTTTATATTGTTTCAAATAAAGTTCAGTTCATTTAAAATGCAGTGATTTGTTTCGTATAATGTATATTAACACTATCTTTTGGATATTTTTTGTATGGACATTGTATGTAGTATACAGATTTGTCCACTTCCCTTACCTACATTAATCTATCGACTAGAGACTCTCAACCACGTAGACCTGCTGCGGATATGGGTACGATTCGGCGCGACGAATCCGCGTGTAATATCTTTTTTTTAGAGCCCCGCCACCACCCCCGGGTCACCACGGGCATAATGCCCTTATCCCCGGGTCTGCTCTATGTCCCTATATATGTCCAATCTTTATTGAAATACATAATATTAAAGTATAGTTATTTTTATTACAGTATATTTATTTAGGTTGGCAACCCTGAAATGTATAGTCATCATCGCCACTGCTGTAAGTACGACAAAACGCACTATCGCGCAAAAAAGTAATTAATTAGCAAAAGAAATAGTAGATGCAACAGCTGAGGCCAATATTATACATCTTTAGTTTTTCTCTGATTCCCTGATGATTTGTTATAAACTAAACATTTTATATTAATTGTGATACTATGGAAACAAAAAATCACAATTTTAATAATACGTGAGACGATAATAAAATAATGAAGATACTTTTAATTATCGATTGCATTTCATTTGGAATAAACGAAAATTTTCAGAACGTACATTCAATCCTTCCTTTATAACGTCATGAAGTTTCATGTACTTGTGTGATGTACTTTAGTTTTAAAATGGCAGCTGTTCATGAAACACGTACAAAGCAGAGAACAGTGATTGAAGATCAGGGATCTCACAGTCTTGCTTTGCCTCTTTCTGCAGCTGACATTCTGTTAATCCAACAACTGACAGTACATCTGTTCACTGCTTGTTCCCCATATACATTTAATAAGCGTCTTGTGAATATTTGAAATGGTCTCCTGTTCCGCAGGAAATTCAATCACAGTTCTTTGTTTTATACGTGTTTCATGGACAAAAGCCCACCATTTTAAAATCTAAAGTTCATCACACCATCTGTTGGAAAATAATGACGTTATAAAGGAAGGATTGCATATATGTTTTGTAAAGTTTCGTTCATTTCCAATGGAAGACAATCGAGAACTACAATTATCTGCATTACTTATTGAACAACCCATTATATTAATACTAGATTTCAGCTAGAACTAGGGTTTACTGCTGACTTCCAGTACCAAACCTAAATGTAGTATTATGTAATTGTAGCCTAGTAGAGTTTTAACGTACTTACTGTATATCAGATCAATTAGCTGTATAAAATTAAAATTACTTGATAGTTTGAAATAAATAAAAGTTGTTCACCAAGGAATTGCATAAACTAGACGAATTCCACAAGAAAGTAGATAGAATTTCGGGTTCTATTGTGCAGGTTTCGCAAATATTTATTTGTTAATTGAAGAAGAAGAAACCTCAATTTCGGATGCCAATTTATTTAAAAGTGTCCGACTCTGCAAGACGAAGAAAGCAAACCATGCATAACCGTATCTATTGTATTATAATTTGACACAAATTTAAATATCTACTAATTTATTTTTTCATTGCTATATTCAATAAATTCAACTAATGTACGTATCTCGTAGGAATCATTGCCAAGTTTACAGGTGAAATTAAATTTTATAGTATTACCTTTTTTTTTTGCCAAAAAAAACTAAACATAGTGGTTTGTACAGCTAGTTTTTAATATTGGATTTTAAGTAAATCTCCACTTCCAATAGCCGTACTTTGCTGATTTTTAAGAATACATTACTCCGTTAATTTTAATAGCATATACACGAAATTTCGTTGTGAAACATCAAAAATTGCGACCGCTAGAGCGATTTTAAATTTTATTTTATTTGATTTTTGTAAATCCCTACCATATCTAAGCTTATTTTTTAAACTGATTTTAATTCGGGCAGTCTTTGATATAAGAGGGCCCGGAATTCCAGATACTTGTAGCCCAAACAATGAATGTTTCGCCCCCTAATTGAATAAACGTTAATTGAATATCCGACCAAAACAAGGTTATACCCTTCTCTTTTTTTCTTCCAAAACTTACACTTTACATGAAAAATGACTCGCCTGCCATTTACAACGATTTTTAATGTAAAAGTAAAAAAAATAGGATTACAACCTTGTTAAGGACTCTGTATTGAGCTGATGATTGCCATTAAATTAATTCTAGTAATGGAATTTTAACCTAGCATTTGCCAAGTTGATTGAGAAGATTAGAGAAAACCCAACTCGGATTAATAGACGTCAGGTTTTTAACCAGAGACCTCTCAATCGATTAATCTATTTCCAGTATCTCTTTACGAGGAGCAGGCATTCACAAAGTGTTTACATTGCACGCTATTTCCCGCCAACTAATTTGCTCCATTCCATATTTTTCCGTCCTTAGCAATTTCTTCAATAGCCATTCTCTTTCACGAGTTTCTTGGTCTTCCTCCACCTCAACTGGTGATTCAAATCCAAAGCCATTGTTTCAACTACTTTTTCTTCTTTCTTAGTGTGTTTCCTATCCGATTATTTTTATATTGTAATTTCTTTTGTTTTATTGGTCATTTTCCGCAATTCTAAATTTGAAATTGTATCTGGGCATCTAATTCTTAAATTCTTCTTAAACAACCATTGAGAATTTTTTCTAATTTCAATATTACAATTATAATATAAAATCATAAAATTGTATACCTTGAAGGTCCAGCTCCGCAAATTCTTAGATTCTACAAAAACTGTAGACCTTTCGGGACTACTCCCATCATCAGCAGAAGGAAGCAGGTCTATTATCATTGACCTTCGATAAAGTATTGGTTTGCTTGTGATAATTGTATAGAGATTATTATGTATATTGGATATATTCTCGTTTATTATCAAGTTGTTACTGATATCTTTTAGAATTTCAATATCTTCCAGTATGTTTATTTTCATTGGAATGTTTTCTCTATGAAATGTTGTGAGAGTGTTATTATCTTGTATATGATGTTCTGCCTGAATTATATGTTTGGCGTAACTGGATTTCCTTCAGTGGAGTTTTAATATGAATTTTATTAATGTTTCTAATTTACTTACAATTATCCTACTTGTTTTCCACTTTTCATAATCATATAATAATTGTACATTACGATGCGAGGTTGGGAAGTGGTTTTTACAGAATCTAGGAAAATGTTTAAAACACTTCACAAACGTGCGTTGTACATTGTTGTTTGCGCGATGGTGTTTTCAAAAATAATAACATCTTTATTGGAAATATTTGCGTTCATTATAAAAAACTGACTAACGTTAACAGTGTAGGCAATTTTTATTAGTTGAAATTACAAGAAGCCTTGGCACGAATTAGTTATAAAATGTCGTCAAGTACATATTTATTTATAATTGTAGGCTTTCACGGCCGGCGTCTTGATCATATTTTGTTCGTCTTCCGGGCTTATAGGCCGTGGTCTGATTGTCTTCTTACTCGACGTTTCGTCTACTGCTGCGGTAGACCTCATCAGGAGATACTGCGTGCTCTCTGTGAACTCCTCAACAGTCGGCTGCAGACTGGCTGGTGGTTCTATCTATCTATGTGTTGGCAGCTGGAAACTGTCTCTCTTTTTATAGCTAAACCCCGGGTGGTGGGGGGTTTTTGGGGGGGTTTTCTGCTCGGTCCGCGCAGAAAACCCCCCCCACCACCCGGGGTTTAGCTATAAAAAGAGAGACAGTTTCCAGCTGCCAACACATAGATAGATAGAACCACCAGCCAGTCTGCAGCCGACTGTTGAGGAGTTCACAGAGAGCACGCAGTATCTCCTGATGCGGTCTACCGCAGCAGTAGACGAAACGTCGAGTAAGAAGACAACCAGACCACGGCCTATAAGCCCGGAAGACGAACCAAATACATATTTATTGTTTTATATTGTTTCAAATAAAGTTCAGTTCATTTAAAATGCAGTGATTTGTTTCGTATAATGTATATTAACACTACCGTTTGGGTATTTTTTGTATGTACATTGTACGTAGTATAGGCTACATAGAGGGCAGTAGTTTAAAAAATTAAATAATGTTAGTAAATACAGACTTATTTTAAACTTTTTTTCAAACAATTTTTATAACATTATTAGACAATTTTGAAGTATTTATTTAAATACGCAAATCACAACATTATGACACTGTTAAACAATGTTGTGATGCTGACTGCTATTTTCTCCACAAAATATATTATTTAGTCTAATATTTTTCTATCGCTGGTTTGGGTTATCATTGGTTGGAATGGCGTTAGGAAGTGATAAGTAAGTGTACACTTGTTTTTAATAAACGTTTGGTAATTTTAATATTATTAATATATTTTTTAACATAGATTTGGGAATTTATTGCAAAGATTGGTCATTTAAATTTCATAGCGACGGATAGTAATCGAGGATGATAATCGATATGTAGTTCGATTTTGAGTTATCGCTGGCTCTATAAACTCTGGCGCATGCGCACTGTTGATCTATAGGACTTTGAAAATATTTCACGCAAGTTAAAGTGCAGTTTTTCCCATATTTCACAATACTATTGAAAATTGTATTTTTAGTACGTCTTGATATGACGTTAGATTTCCAGGTTGGATACAATAGGAGAAAAGCATAATTTACTCTATTTTGTTCTATGTAGGATACGAATGTCAATCACTACCGCCAGAAGGGCAGATCGAACTGTTACAATCATTATAAAAATCATAATCTCAAGGAAGTTTAGTATAAAATTGCCAAATGGCGTATATAATTTTTTATACAAGAGAAATTTTTAAACTAATGTATTCAAGAAGTTTTTTTTTGGTAAAAATATCAAAGCTGAAAATCATTCACTTTCCCCTTGCTATTTGTTTACTTTCCTTGTTACTTTCTCCAGATACTTGAATCTACACTTCTTGCATATACGGTATATATAAACAATTGACGGTATAAAAACTCGTTAAGGTCATTGCTACTATTACGGGAATGACTAAACAGAACGTTACGATAGCTTTCCAGCGCTTTCCAATATTGTGATCTCGTTATTGTAAGATCACTTTCACACGCATTAATAATTGTCAGTGAAAGTGAAAACAATTTATGCATTTCCTGCATACCAGTATGCAGTTACGAAGGTCAGTAACATGCAACAATTTGCAACACGTTACGATTGCATTCAAATGTAATTATACGCCTAAACGTGAATTATCTTTTCATTAGTTTTATAGGTGCATTAAATGACCCACGGCTCTCGGAGATTCAAGGACACGATCTGCCGAGAGAGGATTTGCAACTCACCAGGGCTGCCAATTTAGCCACTTTATGGCTGGATGTGGCCATTTCGAAAACATAACTAGTTATAAATTTGTGTAAATACTACTAATAGCTTTTGTGGCTATTTGTCGTCTTTTCTTTAATCACTTCTAACCATTTTTTACAGTTTAATTAATTTGTATAAATTCTATAATAATAATAATAATAATAATAATAATAATAATAATAATAATAATAATAATAATAATAATAATAATAATAACAATAATAATAATAATAACAATAATAAAGATTATAATCATGATCATCATAACAATAATAATCATATTCATAATTCTATTCTATAGTAATTCTGCCTAATGGCAGTCTTTCACTGCAATCACAGCATTTTCATGCTATTGTTTTGCAGCTTTACAAGGGAATTACAGGTGTGGTAGCTTCCCTTTGCTTTCGATACCGGTGAAGGATGATGGCCGGATGATTTTCGGGGACCATTGGACTCTAAGCTTCCTGGCATTTGTCTTACAGGTGAGTAAAAACCCCGAAAAAACCTCACCTAGGATCCTTTTCCGACCGGGAATCGAACCCTGGCCCGCTACGTAACAAGGCAGCACGCTACCTCGAAGACCACACCGGTCGACATATTTATGTAAATAACAATAATAATAATAATAATAATAATAATAATAATAATAATAACGTCGATTCCTGTGCAAGCATTGCAGCACATGGCGGGTATTCTTTTACGGATAAGGCATAATAACGAATTTTGTCTTTTAGCTCATTTATGCCAAGAAGTTCGAGATAAGTAGATTCCCGGGCAACACCGGGTAATCAGCACGGGAAATATTAAAATAATGACGATATACATTTATAATTATTTTTCATTTCACTTATTCAACTAATTATAAGACGTACATTAATTTTCGTCTTTCAGCTCATTTATGCCAAGAAGATCGGGATGAGTAAATTTCCGAATATCGCCGGGTAAACAGCACGGGATATCTAAAAATAATTACGATATAAATTTTTCCTTGTGCTTATTTAACTAAACACAAAACATTAATTTTCGTATTTCAGTTCATTTATGTCAAGAAGATCGGGATAAGTAGATTCCCGGGCAACGTCTGGTAATCAGCATGGGGTGTCTAAAAAATAGAAATGTATAATTATTTTTCCTCTTACTTATTCAACTAAACATAAAATCACATTAATTTTCATTTATTTAGGCGTAGCAGCGCACGCTGTGTACTAGCTAGTTAGATATATTGTATAATTCTACATACATTTAAGTAATTTATTTTAGTTCATTTTCTTCAGTTTTATTAAAAATATTAAATATATCAACCCATTATAGGATACATTGCTAATTTAAGGGTTAACAATGAAGAGAAATCCAATTTATTATTTTTAGCTTGTTTCATAGAGAGTTTCTACCGGAACAGTTAAATATCGTAGACTGCGATAGGCAGGGCGTGTGGCTGGAATTAAGCTTCTTGCAGAAAAGCTAGAAAGAAAGAGCCCAGTAGATAGATCAAGAATAAGATGAAAGAATAGCATTAACCATGATTTCAGAGAAGTAAATTATACAGGAGATGGCTGAAAGCACTAGCTCAGGATATGAATGTATAGAGATCCTATGCCCACCCACCATGGACATTCGGGTTCGAAATTCCTAGTGAGTTAGTTATTTAGTTAAAATTAAAACAAACTTAAACGATACGAAACTTAAATTATATAAAACAATGGCTGTGCCTTTGTTGTTGTATGGAAGTGAAAATTGGATAATGAAATCAAGGGATAAAAGCAGAATACAGACTGCGGAAATGCTGTTTTTACGTAATGTGAAAGGATGCACAAGAGCGGATAGAATAAGGAATGAAACTATACGAGAAGAATTAAATATATATAACATTAAAGATAAAATCAGCGAAAATAATAAGAAATGGACAGAACACTTAATGAGAATGAACAACGAAAGAATACCAGAAAGAACCTTCCTGTATAATCCCAGAGGAACAAGAGATGTTGGCCGACCACGTAGAAGATGGACTCCACTTTTAACTTCGCCGGAACAGGCTGCATAGCCTAAACCTTGTAGTAGAAGAAGAAGAACTTAAACCAATTATTAATATTTTTATTTACATAAACTAGTAATAACTGGAGCTACTGATTATCCTCTATTCCTACTTCATCATTCTTTTTTTGTTAACACTGTAGTTTATTTAAAGCTTTGTAGTAAATCTTGTTCATCTGATTTTATAATCTGTCCAAAAGTCTGAAGTTCTGAATCCGGTGCCAGCTAGCCCGGGTATGATACCCGGTGATTTTGAAAAAAAAAATAATTGTAAAATTAATTTAATTGAAAATTTTTCAATTTCGGGACCCGGAGGAGAGTGGTGGTGTACAATTTTTAATAGCTAGTGTATGCATCAGATTTCTGCATTAAATTGAAAATTCTTCCATACATACAATGAACCTAACATAACGTTGCCGAAATTGTAAGCCGTTTCTGACGTTGTGGCGCCTGGAAGGCGGACTTAGGTTACCCCGATGATATGATGGATGAAAATTATAAATGACTATTTAACTCATGCCCCAAATGGGACTCAATGACCAATCACGTTTCAATGATTTCTGTTTTACAACCAATCACAGTCGTGTTTCACGAAATATTTATCAGTTTTATAATTACCATATTAAAGAAAGCTCCTCCTTTTTAATATTCTGAACAGGTCTGACCATTATTTTGCGGTGACTGAGCCCGTGAGAAATACGGCTACCAGATTGTATATATAGTGCATGAATGTCAACACATGCCGCATGCGGGAGTTAATATAAAAACATTTGTAGCAATTGATTATACCACCAAAAAAAGAAACCACTGTTTGCACTTTCTTAAATGTATTTTTTCCCAGGTAACAATCCAGAAAAATATAATTGTCATATTTACATCATACGACATCAGAAATTAATTAATATACAGTTTGATGTGTTTCATTTTTTCTCCACTAGAGAGCATTCTTACAATATTGCGTTCCATTGGCAATAAATAGTATGATCTGGTAGCAGTGATAAACAAAAGAAGCAGATGAAGCGTGTACCTATCGTTTCTCATTTGTTTTCAAACATCGCCGTTTACATTAAATATTTTAAAATAACTATAGTTAAATAATGATTTGTGAGTAAACAGCTTAATTTTATTCGTTAAATAGTCCTAACAAATGCCACTCTTGATTTCCAAATTCTCTAGATAAATTCACTCCTTACTTCGTGAGTCGTGAATTTATCGATAATTTGGAAATCACTCGTGGCATTATGATAATGAATCACCAGGAGTGTTTTTACATCTAAACTTAATATAATACCAGATTATTAGCGACCATAAAAATAATTCATTTTAAAGAAATATGTTTGTGGTCTGACCGGGAATTGAACCCGGGAGCTGAATAACTGTAGTCAGAATCTCTGAACACAAGATCATGGGACTGGCACGCAAAAAGATTCTACAAGTAATTGTATTCGAGCAATAAACCCTTAGGTGCACAGTCGGAACTAAGTAGCCTATGCTAATTGTAATTTCCACTTATAGTAACTTGGTTCGTTCTCACGAGAAATCATCATCATCATCTTCATTCATGGATTAGGTCTGTTGACCCTTTCCGACTTCAGCCCATCTCTTTCTAGGTCTGCCCACATCTCGGGTGCCTTTAGGTTTGTATTTTGTTATTTGTTTTGGATATCTGTCTTCATTCATTCTGTCTATGTGTTGCTTCCATTTTTGTCTATATGTATCCATTTTATCAGTTATTGCAAATATTTCAAGTTCCTGTCTTATTTCTCTGTTCTTGATTCTGTCTTCCTTAGTGCACCCTTTAACAGATCTCAAAAATTTCATTTCTGCCGCCGTTATCCTACTTAGATCTTGTTTTTTATGTATCCAGGCTTCTGAACCATAGAGCAGTACCGGTACTGCCAACATTTTATAAAATTTCAGTTGGGTCTCTCGTGTTGTTTTGTTATTTAGTGTTCGTGTTATCGTACCACATATTCCCTGGAATTTTGCTATTTTATTAGTTATATCATTATCATAATTAAATGAAATGTCACGAGAATTAAGTAGACTATTTAACTCGTGCTCCAACTGGGAGTCAATGATCAATGACGTTTCAATGAATTTTGTTTTACAACCAGTGACAGTCGTGTTTCACATCTCTATTTATCGAATTCTGTTTGCCAAAGTAAAGAAACCTCCTAATTTTTAACATTCTGCACAGGTCAGAGTGTTATTTTGCAGTGACCGACTCTTCAACAAATATGTTGAATATAGCAATTAATGAACAGATTCCTTCGAACTACACATTTGATAATTGTGTGTTCAATAATAGTGTTTTAAGTAATGATTTTACTGAGTTGTTTACTCAGTCTGTCACTGCAAAATAATACTCTAACCTGCTAAAAAATAATTCCATCCATCCATAGTAATTCTGCCCGAGGGCAGGTCTTTCACTGAAATCATAGCATTGTCATGCTATGCTTTGCAGCTTTACTAGGGAATTATAGGTGTGGTAGCTTCCCGTTGCTTTCCACCCCGTGAAGAATGATGATGATAATGGTAAGGATGATGATGATGGCCAGATGATTTTTGGGGACCGTTGGGCCCTAAGCTTCTTGACGTTTGTCCTACAGGTGAGGAAAAACCCCGAAAAAACCTCACCCAGGAGCCTGTCCCGACCGGGAATCGAACCCGGACCCGCTGCGTGACAACGCAGCACGCTACTCGAGACCACAGCGATGGACAAAAATAATTAATAACCTATAATGTTGATTATAATATACAGTTTGATGTGTTTCATTTTTTCTCCACTAGGGTGCATTCTTACAATATTGCGATCCTATTTGGCAATACATAATGATCAAGTTGCAGTGAATAAACAAATGAAAAATAACCATACATTTTTTATTTGTTTTAAAACATCGCCGTTTACATTACATATATATAAATATTATATTTAAATAACGATTTTTGTGTAAACAGCTTAATTTTATTCTTTAAATAGTCCTAACAAATGCCATTCTTGATTTACATCCTCTAGAGTCTAGATAAATTCACTCGTGACATTGCATGATAACATGCCACCTGCCATCGCAGAGTTGCGTGATTTCTTTCGGGTAAGTAATTGGATCATAAAAATAAATTTTGGTAAACAAATGTCAACCGCAACTAAACTGAGATTACACAATGTATCTGCAAAATCAGGACTCAAATATAGCAGCGAAAATTAGATAGTAATTTTAAAAATCAAATCAAAATTGTTAGCGGCACAGATGAGTTTTTACGTTCACTGCTAGGTTTTAAAAAATGGACTAGCATAGACACACATATATACGCAATAAATCATCATCATCATCACTCCAGGGATTAGGCAATTGCCCGTTCCGACTTCATAATGCATCAGCCCAACGTCTTCTAGGGGTCGTATGCAAATACATTAGTCTCTACTCAAATTACTTCCAATCACTGGTGAGCTGATTCACCGTGAGCAATTGCTGAGATCGAATTAACGGCCGACTTACCGGTCATGCTGAAAGTCGACGTTTTCGTAATATTGACAACGAATTACCCAGAATTCTCAGTGATAAAACCACTTCCGTTATTTTCGTCTGCTATAGAGGAACGCATTTACGCTTGCGTCCCGCAAATAATACCGTATACAACGACGTCTGCGTCGCGCAATATTACGCCGATTCTCCTGTTATTCCAGTTGAATTCTTTGGTAGACTCTATCAAATTCCTCTTCTCCGCGTATACCGAAAACATGATCGAAGTCTTCAAGGTCCGACATCTTGATTAAAGCTGCAAAGGTTTCAAACTACATCGGTCACCATCGGTTCCCATCGATTCCCTTCGGGATTCTCACGATAAGTTTCTACCTTGAGCTATGATCTTAAGTTACCTCGTCAGGTAGCTTACAATTATTATAGCATGAATAGATTTCTGAGTAAGCAAAATGTATTAGGATAAAACTTTCTCAGCAGAGAACGCCTTTTACGGTCTAATGCGTTTATAAATTCGACCCTAGGTCTTCAAACATCACGTTTTCGTCTTGCTTGATAATTTCTTGCTAACAATGGATATCTCTCCTTACTCATTCCATACATATGATCAATCTATTTCTGTCTGTAATTCGTGACCTTATCCAATAAAGGCTGTACTTTCAATTCTTCTCTTATATCCTCATTTCTTATTCTATCAAGCAATAAATTAAAAGTACAAAATATAAAATATAAATATCCTCAAGTCGTGTCCAAGTCATGGTCGTGTCGTGGGATGAGATGAGATGAGATGGGGCCCCTTAATATAGAGATCTGTGAATGACAAGAGTGCAGGCCGACGACGCCTGAAGCACCATCATCCGGGCAGATAAACGAAATGGATTAGACGAATATAGAGAAATGGTGGAATTAAATTATGGCAGGGGAAAACAGGAGAAAACCTGCCCAAGCTACGTTTCGTTCACAACGAAACCCACATGGGTGACCGAGACTCCATCTCCGGACCTCAGCAGTGAGAGGCGAACGTGTAATCACTTGCGCCACGGAGCCGCCAAAAGTTCAAAATATAATTGAAGAAATTCACAATTATAAAAGCAATTGGTTACATGTCCAAAGAATGGACCCATCTCGCTCACCCAATTTAACAATACAGTATCTACATAAAGGACTTCGAGATAAAGGAATATCAAATTAAGATGGACTGACCAACCACATCTTGTGATCTCGTAGGAACAGACTCAAGTGACCTAAACCTAAATAAGTTAATGATGATGATTATTATGATGAAGTAATTAAATATCAGGTGATATTTCTATAACCTTAAACTTGGTTACATGTTGAAGTAATTAAATATCAGGTGATATTTCTATAACCTTAAACTTGGTTATATGGTGAAGTAATTAAATATCAGGTGATCTTTCTATAACCTTAAACTTGGTTACATGTTGAAGTAATTAAATATCAAGTGATATTTCTATAACTTTAAACTTGGTTACATGGTAAAATAATTAAATATCAGGTGATATTTCTATAACCTTAAACTTGGTTACATGGTGAAGTAATTAAATATCAGGTGATATTTCTATAATCTTAAATTTGGCTACATGGTGAAGTAATTAAATATCAGGCGATATATCTATAACCTTAAACTTGGTTACATGGTGAAGTAATTAAATATCAGGTGATATTTCTATAACCTTAAACTTCGTTACATGGTGAAATAATTAAATATCAGGTGATATTTCTATAACCTTAAACTTGGTTACATGGTGAAGTAATTAAATATCAGGCGATATTTCTATAACCATAAACTTGGTTACATGGTGAAGTAATTAAATATCAGGTGATATTTCTATAACCTTAAACTTACATGGTGAAGTAATTAAATATCAGGCGATATTTCTATAACCTTAAACTTGGTTACATGTTGAAGTAATTAAATATCAGGTGATATTTCTATAACCTTAAACTTGGTTATATGGTGAAGTAATTAAATATCAGGTGATCTTTCTATAACCTTAAACTTGGTTACATGTTGAAGTAATTAAATATCAGGTGATATTTCTATAACTTTAAACTTGGTTACATGGTAAAATAATTAAATATCAGGTGATATTTCTATAACCTTAAACTTGGTTACATGGTGAAGTAATTAAATATCAGGTGATATTTCTATAATCTTAAATTTGGCTACATGGTGAAGTAATTAAATATCAGGCGATATTTCTATAACCTTAAACTTGGTTACATGGTGAAGTAATTAAATATCAGGTGATATTTCTATAACCTTAAACTTGGTTACATGGTGAAATAATTAAATATCAGGTGATATTTCTATAACCTTAAACTTGGTTACATGGTGAAGTAATTAAATATCAGGCGATATTTCTATAACCATAAACTTGGTTACATGGTGAAGTAATTAAATATCAGGTGATATTTCTATAACCTTAAACTTGGTTACATGGTGAAATAATTAAATATGAGGTGATATTTCTATAACCTTAAACTTGGTTACATGGTGAAGTAATTAAATATCAGGCGATATTTCTATAACCATAAACTTGGTTACATGGTGAAGTAATTAAATATCAGGTGATATTTCTATAACCTTAAACTTGGTTACATGGTGAAGTAATTAAATATCAGGTGATATTTCTATAATCTTAAATTTGGCTACATGGTGAAGTAATTAAATATCAGGCGATATTTCTATAACCTTAAACTTGGTTACATGGTGAAGTAATTAAATATCAGGTGATATTTCTATAACCTTAAACTTGGTTACATGGTGAAATAATTAAATATCAGGTGATATTTCTATAACCTTAAACTTGGTTACATGGTGAAGTAATTAAATATCAGGTGATATTTCTATAACCTTAAACTTACATGGTGAAGTAATTAAATATCAGGCGATATTTCTATAACCTTAAATTTGGTCCCATGGTGAAGTAATTAAATATCAGGTGATATATCTATAACCTTAAACTTGGTTACATTTGTGCAGTATGCACATGCGCATATTTCATGGCAATTGTGAGTCACATTATTGGTGTGACAGGAGCATGGGCTGGGTAGATGGATTGAAAGAACGTGACTGGAGGAAACTTGTCTACAATACAAATCTTTCTCTTCCTGAATCTCCTATGGTATACATTTCCTGATTTGGTTTTTCCATAAAATCAAGTTTACCGTCCCTTTTATGTTCATATATAGACACTTGTAACGCCTATCCCAGAGGGAGTGTTAGCATTAATCTCTGTGAACTTTAGATTATGAGTTTGTGTGATATATATATATCTCGTGGACTGCGATAGGTAGGCAATATGCCACGAATGGAGAATGAAAGGACATGGAGGCTTCTTGGAGAAAAACCAGAGAGAATATATATATATATGTATATATATATTAATGTTTGTTTGTACTTTATGCGCGGCCATACCGTTGATCCGATAGTGACGGTTTTTTTTGCAAAAAGTTCAGGAGATTCCCGGAATGGACATAGGCTATAAGAGAGTTGAGGTACTCAACTCCTACACCCTTAAAAACATCCTTTGTAGTGAAAAACGTGAAAAAAATTTTTTTTTTACCCTAAAATGTCTTATGCTGTCTAAACCATAACAAATACACATACTTAATGTACACAGAATTGAATATCTAAGAAACTCAACAAAAAAGTCCGCGACAACATATGTGTATCTTTTACAGATAACACACAATTGACATTTGTGTCTTTCATTGATGTCAAGAAGATCGGGATAAGTAGATTCCCGGGCAAGCATGTACTGCCATACCATTCATCCGATTGTCATGGGGCTTTTTGCAAAATGTTCAGGATTTCCCCAGGAAGATTATAGGTTATAAGAGAGTTTTAATGCTCACGTTCTTCACCCTTAAAAATCATATTCTGTAGTGAAAAAAAAAACCTGAAAAAATGTCGCTTTTTGTAAGCTTAAATGGCTTACGCTGCCCAAACCATAACAAATAAACAAAATTATTGTACACAGAATTGCATATCTCAAAAACTCTACAGAAAAGTCCCGCGACAGCAAATGTTTATCTTTTAAGGATAACTCACAATAACCATTTTTGTATTTCATCGATGCCAAGAAGAGCGGGATAAGTAGATTCCGGGCAAGCATAGCAGCGCACGGCGGGTATTCTCTTATGGATAACTAAAAAATAACGAATTTTGTTTTCAGCTCATTTATGCCAAGTACATCGGGATGCGTTGATTCCCGGACAACGCCGCGTAGTCAGCACGGGAAATTTGAAAATAATAACGACATAAATTTATATTTATTTTTCCTTTTACTTATTCAACTAAATGAAAAAATACATTTTATTTAGGTGTAGCAGCGCACGCCTGGTATTAGCTAGTGTATATATATATATATATATATATATATATCCATAGTAATTCTGCCCGAAGGCAGGTCCTTCACTGCAATCATAGCATTTTCATGCTATGCTTGCAGCTTTACTAGGGAATTGTAGGTGTGGTAGCTTCCCGTTGCTTTCCACACCGGTGAAGGATGATGATGATGATGATGATAAGGGTGATGATGATGATGATGGCCATATGGTTTCGGGGACCGTTTGGGCCTTAAAGTTTTCCTGACATTTGTCTTACAGGTGAGGAAAAACCCCGATAAAAACCTCACCCAGAAAAACTACCCCGACCGGGGATCGAACACGGGCCCGCTGCGTGACAAGGCAGCACGCTACCTCGAGACCACAGCGGTGGACATATATATATATATATATATATATATATATATAATTTTGAAAGCAAACAGAAGAACTGTAAACCATTTCATTCTGAAACTTTGAAATTTCTTTCAGAGAAGATTTGTGATCTAACAAGACGTCCAAAAAAATGCCTTTTCAACTGCCTTTTTTTTAACTAAAATTGAACACAAATACTCTAATTTAAACTATAAGGAAGTAATACAACATCTTAATTGAAAATTTTATTTAAGAACATTTTCTTAACAGTACATCTGCAGAATTCAAATTTGTAATTATCTTAATGTGTTCAAGAATATATTGTACTAGCTAATACCCGGCGAGCTCTGCTACACCTAAATAAATGATAATGTGTTTTTGATTTAGTTGAATAAGTAAAAGGGAACATAGATATAAATGTATATCGTTATTACTTTTTAGATACACTGTACTGATTACCCGGCGTTGCCCGGGAATCTACGCGTCCTGATCTTCTTTGGAATCAACGAAAGACAAAAATGGTTATTGTGAGTTATCCTTAAAAGATGAACATATGCTGTTGCGGACTTTTCTGTAGAGTTTTTTGAGATATTCAATTCCATGTACAGTAATTTTGTGTATTTGTTATGGTTTAGGCAGCGTAAGCCATTTAAGCTTACAAAAAGCGACATTTTTTCACGTTTTTTTCACTACAGAAGGTGCATTTTAAGGGTGAAGGGTTTGAGCATTAAAACTATCTTATAACCTAAAACCTTCCCGGAAAAATCCTGAACATTTTGCAAAAAGCCCCATGACAATCGGATGAATGGTATGGCAGCACATGCGTGCCCAGGAATCTACTTATCCCCTAACAAACAAACCAACAAACAAACATTAATTTTTATATATTAGATTGGTAAAACAACCCTCGACATTTTCTTCTAAATTCAATTCAGATTTGAATTTATATTCTAATCTTTTACATATAATTTCAAGCTTAAATAAAAAATAACTTATTATGCACATGTGAAAACGGAAAAGGGACGATAATGTTATTTCTTAATTTTTTTAACATAGTGACCTCAACGGAGTAATGCATTTTAAAAATAATGTAAATATAAAACAGTACCTGCTATCTCAGTGGTCCTTACCTATCAGCAGTGTATTTTTGTAGGAGGCCTTTCGAAAACTTAAGTTTCATCTTCTGCTTTCAGTTTGGTACTGACAGTTGTTGGTAATGTTTTTGTACAGATGCTTCACATTACTGGGTATGTTCTCATTTAACAGGTGTTTGTCGTTTCCTTAATAATTTCTAACTCTTCGAGAATGTTGATTTTTCTATGTATCGTTTTCTCTGTGCAAGATCGATAATACATTGTCTATTGTGTTAAATTGATGTCCTGCTTCTACTATGTGTTTTGAAAAAAACTTGATTTACCCTCATACTTCACGAAATCTCTCACTACCTCGCTACCTCATGACCGTGCGGCGTTCCACCTTACTTTACACCGCTCTTACTCATACTGGGAGTTGATCTGCTCCGTATAGTGGTGTTACAGATGCTGTATTCTGGCTTCGATTTCTGTACCTCGCTATTAAAAACGGGGCAGATTTTTATAAACACTGTCTTGGTACGTGACAAAGCATCTCTGGATGAAATGTAAAGGTAGGTTTCGGCGTGCAATGGTTGACAGTTCCTTTGTAAGATAGACATTTCTAACTCTAACTCACTGGCACTGTCGAACCCGTAGGTTCATGGCCGCGCGGACATAAGCTCTTCATACATCCCTATCCTGAGCTAATGTTTTCCAATAATTCCCTGTACAATCTACTTCCCTCAAATCATAGTTAATGTTATTCTGCCACCTCATTCTTGGTCTACCAACTGGGCGTTGTCCCTCTGGTTTTCCTACCAGAAGCTTCCATGCACCTCTTTCATCCCCATATATGCCACATGTCCTGCCCATCGTAGCCTATGTGACTTAATTGTTCTTATTATATCTGACTTTCTATACATATCATGTAGCTCAATGCAGTTTTCTCCATTCACCTGTCTGTTAATCTCTCTTTGGTCCAAACATTTTCCTAAGAACTTTATTCTCAAATACTTGTAATCTCCTTTCATCCCCTTAAAGTAAGAGTTCATGTTTCGCATCCATATAATATAACTGGTAGAATAATATTTTATATATTTTCAGTTTAACGTTTTTTGAAAGGCGTTGGGACGTCAAGAGTCTCTGTAATGCATAATATCACGCATTTCCAGATTTGAGCCTATGTTTAATTTCTTTGTGCATCTCATTCCTATTTGTGATTATTGCTCTTACGTATTTGAATTTAGTCACTTCCTCAAAGTTTCCCTCATTTGTTATTAGCTGTCCATTTCCATTATTTACAGTGAAAAATAAATAAATAAAAATAGCTATAAAATTAAATTGAATATTATAAAATAAGATCTGAGAAACAGAATGTCATTTGTAATAAAATATTTTGGAAAATTATTTTCGATAATTATTTTTTCAGATGTGTGAAAGTAGAAATGCATAGAAAGTTTCTCATTTGGAATAAAACGATAGATACAATAAAGGGAGCTTGTACAACACGTTATAGACGGCAGCATCAATTAAAACTAAGCTTTACGAAAATTTTAAGTACCGGATGAACAGGAAGTAGTCATATCATGTATCAAACTTTTACTTCCATTCATCTGTTACTCAAGACGTTAATAAAAATGATAATGGTCATGAGTGAAAGCGCGTGGGGTCGATAAACTCAAATCGTTTGCTTATTGTCTTAATTGCATGTCATGAGAAATCCGTACATAGCTAGATAATTTGACATTAAAACATGAAGGTTATGCCCGCAAGAAGTAGCGTAATCAAGGACAACGCTTACAAAAGTTTTTATCATGTATATAATACACGATCGTATCGTAACATGG
Source organism: Diploptera punctata (assembly GCA_030220185.1). Taxonomy (NCBI): domain Eukaryota; kingdom Metazoa; phylum Arthropoda; class Insecta; order Blattodea; family Blaberidae; genus Diploptera; species Diploptera punctata. The sequence continues at coordinate 149,012 of JASPKZ010008743.1, read as the reverse complement.
GAGTAATTGTCCAAAGAGACGAAAACTCGGGTGGCATTTTAATAACACTTAGCAACAAAAAATAAACATTTTTTTTTGTCTCAGAAACAAAAATATGTGATTCTGATAGTATTTTTTCTCCTGAATTCAAATATGATATCGGTTTTTCTCCATCACGCAAGGTTTCCGAGAGACAGACATTTATAATTTCAAACATTTTAATATTTTCTACATTCGTAAGTACACAATATTCGAACATTCGGACTCACCTAGAAAGTAAGAAATGACGATGTTCTGCTATATTTTGCCTGTGGAGCATCCCTCTTGATGGTCCGACAATAATCGGTCAGCATATTAGGATTGCATTTGCCTTGATATCTCTTTTCCATAGCTGAAATATCTGAGTTAGCTCATTTGGTTTTATTTTACAATGCACAAATGGACGAAAAAACGTTTATTAAAAAATGCTTACTTACTTAGTCACTGGCACTATCGAACCCGTAGGTTCATGGCCGCGCGGACATAAGCTCTCCATACATCCCTGTCCTGAGCTAATTCTTTCCAATCATTCCCTGTATAATCTACTTCCCTCAAATCATAGTTAATGTTATTCTCCCACCTCATTCTCGGTCTACCAACTGGGCGTTTTCCCTCTGACTTTCCTACAAGAAGCTTCCATGCAAGTCTTTCATTCCCCATACGTGCAACATGTCCTGCCCATCGCAGTCTACGAGACTTAACTGTTCTTATTATATCTGGCTTCCTATAAAGACCATGTAGTTCATTGTTATGTAGTCTTCTCCATTCACCTGTCTGTTCATCTCTCTTTGGTCCAAAAAATTTCCTAAGTACTTTATTCTCAAATACTTGTAATCTCCTTTCCTCCCTTAAAGTAAGAGTCCAGGTTTCGCACCCATATAATATAACTGGTAGAATAATAGTTTTATATATTTTCAGTTTAACATTTTTTGAAAGGAGTTGGGACATCAAGAGTCTCTGCAATGCATAATAGCACGCATTTCCAGAATTGAGCCTATGTTTAATTTCTTTGTGCATCTCATTCCTATTTGTGATTATTGTTCCTAAGTATTTGAATTCAGTCACTTCCTCAAAATTTCCCTCATTTGTCATTAGCTGTCCATTTCCATTATATACTGAATTTCTACGTGTGACCATATATTTAGTTTTATTGATATTTACTTCCAATCCTAATTTATTAGTGTGAGCGTATTGTCCTTTAGTATTTATTAATAAAAATTATTAAAAAAATAATTATTTAAATCCATTAATTGAAATTGAAATAAAAAAAGACTGTGGGCGATGGAGAAATTCCGAATACATATTTGAAAACACGATAAAAAAACTGCATTAAGTACAACTATTGGTACTCATGAGACAAAAATCATGTTGACCAGTTTAATTATTTAGACGATTAGCTTCAAAAGCAGAGATTTAGTAACGCAATGCTCAGGGAGTGTTATAAGAACAGGAGTTACTGAACCTAATTTCGTAAAGTGTTGTCTACAATATTTTATCTACCTTCAGCGTATTTTATATGTTGTATATTTAGTATATTTAATTAAATGTATTTATTGCGAAAACGATATGTTTTTATACAAAGAGCAATGTGGGCTTGGGGGGGGGAAGACACGATAAATGAACAAACATTGTTTTATATTCTGCAATTTTGGGTGCTAGTTTCGTATGTGAATTTAAAGTAAAAATGAATGGAGAAGGTGATTTTCACGGTTCGCAGGAAAAATGTAAGAACATTGCAAGATAAAACTATTAATATACTTCGAGAAAAGTCAAAGAAAGCTTACTTATGCAAAAGGTAAAGCAGTCCCACTACAGGCCTCGGGAGATCCTTGGAGTAGTAGGAGGTTAAGGCTCCCACTTTTTCTACACAATCGGCACTTGATGTCAGCCGGGTTGTCAGACCTGCGTGACGGCCCCCTTTGCCCCCAGAACAAGCTTCTGGTACTCATTTCCGTTAGAGGCTGAGTCGACCCCAGGACCATAGTGCCGCCAGAAGGTTTGGGTCAGTTTTAAAATCCTGACCCTACCGGGACTTGAACCCTCGACCTTCCGGCTTGTAGCGCAGTGCTTAACCACTACGCTACGGCGTGCCCCCGCTTACTTATGCAGTTATATGAAATCATTATTAAAGGATATTTTACGTTTTGTTTAACCTGTATTTTATGTTTTGATAGTGTGTTTTATTAGAATATAAAGCGTAGATTTTGTTGCCTAGTAACTACGAACTAAAGCGCCACTGATTGTTATAATAGTAGATAAAATACTACGTGCTTGTTGCATTTTGAGTTAATGGCATTTTTGTAATCCTTGATTTGTATTTTCGATTGTAAAAGTGAAAATGACTGGTTACATAATATTTTAAAGGTCCAAAAGTCATAAGAACATTTTGTATGTAAAAACTCGAATTTTACAGTACTAACTAATTCACTGGTTCTATCGAACCCGTAGGTTCATGGCCGCGCGGACATAAGTTCTCCATACTGACTTAGGTCAAACAACTACTGCTTCTCTGCATGGTGTTAGAGTTTAATTAAAATAAATAACATTCTTTGTTATACGTATGAGTTTTTTTATATTCTACAATATTTATGAGATGTTGGCACTTGAAACTCTTTTTGATAGGTCCATATTATACTACCTTGGGAAGCAGGGAAGAAACTTTATTTTTCATGTGTTATGTCAAATTTTACGTGGAATTAAAGTATACATATTCATTTTATTACTGTATTTTAATAATGGTGTTTCGGTAAGTAACTTAATTTTATTAGTCAAATAGTCATAGCAAATAATACTCTTGTTTTCCAAATCTTCAAGAATAATTTTCTATCACTTAGAGACTCTTGAATTTACCTTAGATTTAGAAACCACTCGTGACATTACTTATGACACCAAACCGACCCTATACTGGCTGAATAACCTTCCATCTTTATAATTGGGATATGTTGATGTGAAACCAGCAGCTGGCTGATAGGCCAAATGCCTTGTAGGGCTGTCGTGCAGTGGAGTTTAATGAAATGGTGAATAATGTGAAACAAACCCAGATAATATAATTCCTACCGAGCATTTGGCTTAACGACTGAAAAGAAAGAAAAAAATGTCAGCAATAATAATAATAATAATAATAATAATAATAATAATAATAATAATAATAATAATAATAATAATAATAATAATAATAATAATAATAATAATAATAATAATAATAATAATAATAATAATAATAATATTAATATTTAATAATAATAATAATAATAATATTTAATAATAATAATAATATTAATATTTAATAATAATATTAATAATATTTAATAATATTAATAATAATTAATAATATTAATAATAATAATATTAATAATAATAATAATATTTAATAATAATAATAATAAATAATAATAATAATAAAATAATAAATTGACTCAAACCTTCTGGCGGCACTAGGATCCTGGGGTCGATTCAGCCTCCAACGGAAATGAGTACCAGACGCTTGTTCTGGAGGTAAAGGCAGCCGTCACGCAGGGCTGACAACCCGGTTGACATGAAGTGCCGATTGTCTAGAAAAAGTGGGAGCCTTAACCTCCTATTATCCCAAGGGCCTCCTGAGGCCTGTAGTGGGATCACTTTACTTTAATAATAATAATAATAATAATAATAATAATAATAATAATTATTATTATTATTATTATTATTATTATTATTTATTATTATTTATTAGTATCATTTTAATAAAAATAATAATAATAGTAGAAATAATAATAACTTTATAATACTTGACAGAGTTAAAACCTTAAGACCTTTATTTACCACTCTATCAGGTTAGAAAAATTACAAAAAAAAAACGATTACATCTAAATTACAATAAACAAAATGATTACATTACATATCTACAATACAATTATTATATACAATATATTTTGATTTTCTAGATTTAACAAATGGAATATAAAATTTACAAGATAGAAACATGAGAAAAAATACTATTAATGACATAGAATAAATTTATTTTTGGAGAAATATTAATTAGTCTATGTAACAAGTAATTGTATAAGCATGACTTAAAAGTGTCAAGTGTGCGGCAACTCCTGACATCTTGAGGAAGGGAATTTCAGGAACGGGTACAGGCTACTGTGAAAGAAGTAGAATAAGAGGAAGTTTTATGGAGAGGGATTGTTAACAGAATGTTAACTTGTGACCTAGTATCAATATTGAGGTAAGAATATAACTTCTCAAATCTGGACGCCAGGTAACTAGGAGTGTAGGAATTCAGAAGCTTGACAAGAATTGAAAGATACTGCAATTTACTGTCACAAAGCCAGAGCCAAGAGGGATTATTGAAGTGTTCGTATGATCATAACAGCGGATATTGAAAATGAATCTTCGCAGCCTTTATGAACACGCAGCAGTCTCTGTCTTCTTCACTTCCTGGTTTAGGCAAGAGTTGCCTGTTCCGTCTTCACTTAGGGTAGGGAGGACTAGAGCTAGGACTTGGGAGTATGGTCATGACGACCGAGGTATCCCAAGGGGTGGACGGATGGGCCTAGATGTTCCGTCTTCACTAATAGATCTAAGACCATCTCTTCTGAGGACGTCCGACATATCTTCTTCCTCTTGGAAAATAATGGAAGATTTTATTTGGTAATCTACTTTCTTCCATTCTTTCTACACGTTCTTTCCACTGTATCTTGTTGTTAAATATCTTTTCTTTTATGGAGTAGATCTGCAGTTCTTCACGGATATCCTCGTTTCTTATCTGGTCCATTCTAGTGCAGCCTTTTACTCTTCTTAAACATTTCATCTCGGCTGCTTGGATTTTACTTTCTTGTACTCGGACGGACAAGTCATAGTTTGGTGATTAATAGAGTCCGGATGTTAGGCACTTAAAAAATTCAAAAAGGCACTAAAAATCATTAATATAGGCACTAAAAATTCAGAATAGGCTCTTGAAAAATGGACTATAACGTAATTTTTTACAGCCTTACGTTAAAATAAAATAGCTTGAACTTGTTATTTCGCCTAATGGGAGTGCATTGAGGTGGAAACAATCTACCTGCTAGGTTATTGTTTTATTGCCACTCTTATCCTAAAATATTCTAAGAGAGAATTTATAAAAAGAACACTTGAAAATATCTATGCAATGATATGTGTCATGAAATCTGTCCATTTCAAATGATTAAATTGAAATACTAAGTTAATTTCAAGAAAAAATGGCAAATAGGCATTTATAGGCATTGTAAGCTGAAATAGGCATTTATAGGCAAAATGAACTTCATGGAAAACAACTCTAAGGTCGTTGGTATGACCTTACATGAAGTCACTTTTACAATATCTATAATAAATAACTATAGGCAATTTCCCTAACATTCGGTCTCTAGTGATTATATAAAACGTCACAACAATCAAAGTGTGGCAACACATGATTCTGCACAAGGATTTGTTTTAACCCAGATAATCCTAACATCCTTCTAGAAGGATTGCAAACGTCAAGGGGAATTTCGTGTCACAACAATGTAGCTATTTATTTCATTGTTGTCAACTTTTAATATTCTGTTTCAAAATGTTTGTACATTGCAACAATGTAAGAACCATAAGTTTTTACTGAACCTGTGAACGAATATATTGCAGTGAATGTTGTTGTAAGAAGATGATGGCAGAATTGACTGACTTGCGTATAGAAGGGTAAGCATATTTCCTCAATGTCTTTACAATTTTTTTTTCTGATTTGTAATATGGACTCATAAATGTGCATTGTACTTGCCTGCAATTTAAAATAACACTCATGCAAATTATTTTGCTAATTATTGGCATTGATATATTCAAATCCTTCCAGAAGGATGTCAGGATAATGTGATATCAATTTGTATTTTTTTTCTTTTTTCAGAAAACCAATTACTTTGAACGATTTGCTTGACATATTAGATACTTGTGATGATAAAAACCTGAATCTGGAGTAGATGTTTACATTAATGCCCCCTTTAAAACGCCAATGATGACTTAACGGATGAAGATTCTGGCCCCGAAGATGACCCAAATATTGATAATTTACCTGCTAGTCAGTTGAATAGCTGTGTGGAAGTAAGTAAGGGCATTACTAATTTGACAAATAATACATCTTCTGTTTCAATAACACTAGAGTCAGAGTCTGGGAGTCGGAGAGTTTCTGAATCTTCTCGTGCCCTAAAGCGTCGCTGCGTAGCTTCTACATCTGGAGTACGTAAGAGAGCCAATAGAACTTGGAAAAACAATGATCTGCCAATTGTACAGACGGAGTGGCCACTTATGTATGATGTTTCCTGAGAACAGGTCAAAGACTCCACTGGAATATTTCACAACAATTTTTTGACAAGGATGTTATTGCAATGATAACTAAATTTACAAATGAATACGCATCAAAGAGGAATAAAATAGGAGAATGTACTGAACAACATGTAACTACATTCATTGGAATTCTACTCTTGAGTGGTTATGTCATTGTTCCAAGAAGAAGAATGTATTGGCAAAATGAACAGGATAGCTACAATGAACTGGTCTCTAATGCCATGTCCCGAGACAAATTTGATTTCATTTTCTCTAATTTTCATGTCTGCAATAACGATGACTTAGATAAAAATGATCGTTTCGCAAAGTCCGCCCACTGTTGAAAGAGATAAACGATCGCTTCAAGAACTATGCACCACATGAGCAAAATCATTCAATTGATGAGAGCATGGTTCCCTACTATGGTCGCCATGGATGCAAGCAATTTATTCGAGTAAAGTAATTGTATAAACTTTTATTTTCTAGCTCATATGTTTGTATCTCGTACATGCTCTTCTAATAATATTCTATCTTGTTTCAGGCAAACCGATAAGATTCGGTTATAAGTTCTGGTGTGGCGGTACCAGTAACGGATATCTAATTTGGTTAGAACCCTACCAAGGAGCTGGCACCTGCAGTGAAAAATATGAGGAAAAGGGAATGGGATACGGGGTTGTCATGACATATGCTGATCAGCTTCCCCCAGAGTGCCATACAGACTCTTTTTTGATAATCTGTTTACGAGTATGGATCTATTGATAGATCTAAAAGGAAGAGGAATACAAGCACAGGAACTATTCGAGGGAATCGTATAGATAAGTCATGCAATTTGTCTCCACCTGAAGCTGTGAAAAAAGAAAGCAGAGGATACTTTGAAGGTCTCTCTGATAAAGATGCAGGAGTTTCAGTAGTAAGGTGGCATGATAATAGTGTTGTATCATTAGCCGCTAACTTTGACACTATCCAGCCCCTGCACAAAGTTGCAAGATTTTCAAGACAAATGAAGAAAAATATTCAGGTATCACAGCCAAACGTAATACATAGTTACAATAAGTATATGGGAGGAATTGATCGTGCAGATCAAAATATTTCTCTCTATAGAACGTCTATAAGAGGGAAAAAATGGTATTTTCCCATTATTGCCCATCTAATTGACGCTGCTGAACAAAATGCTTGGAGTTTATACAGGAAGGATGGAGGCAGTCTAGACCACTTGTCATTTAGGCGTCGTGTTGCAAAGGCGATATTGGAAAGCAGTAAGAGAGTTATTACTTCTCGAGGTCGACCGTCTAGTTCCTCCAAAGTAGACTCCAGATATGACGGAATGGAGCATTATGTTTCAAGTTTGCCAATCGACTCAAGAACATCTAAGAAAAAGCAACTGAACTGTAGGCAGTGCAGTCAAGAAAGCAACAACAGAATGTGTTAAATGCAACATAACTCTTCATGTGACTGTTTCATTACCTTTCACACTAAATGAACACTGGACAATACACTTACAGTAAGGTAATAGTCTTGTAATGTGTTATTTTCTCACTTGTTCTATTGTAAAATAAGTTACTTTACATAAAACATTGCTTCCAACAACTCAATTCTAGTTATATGCAAATATGAACTTATTGATATCATATTATCCTAACATCCTTCTGGAAGGATGGTGCACCATTCGTGAACCACAATGGATAATGAGTTGAAACCAAGTATAATTAGTTATATGGGACCTCTATACAACATATTCAACTAAATTATTAAAAAAAAATAAAAAAAATAATTCAGGCATATCTGGGTTTGAAACTGGGAGATAATTCTTTAATATGGTCAGCACCGAGGGATGAACCTGAGACTTCTCGTATAAAAGTCTCAAATGCCTATCGCTTGATCCAACTCGCCCCGTATCTGTCACTTATTTTTCTGAGCAGCCGAAATGTCTGCATTGGTTAAGATGCAAATTCCGACAACTAAAGAATGATTGTGTTTTAAGAAGGATTTCTTCCTTACATAGATTATGCAGTGTTTCTTTGTGTAAGACACGGATGATTGGAGAATAATGAAGTGTATGGTCATCGTGTTATTACCGCACAGTCACGAAAATGTTTCCGCTTGATCGAGTTTCGATAATGAAGATTTCTTTACTCACTTCCATTGAATTTTGTTTATTTACCATCATCTATTACAATCAACTTAGAAGAGAACTGCCAACCATTGCCTGCTGAAACCTACCTGGAATTTCTCTCAGAGAAGCGTTGTGATGTATCAAGGCCGTGTCAAAAAAAATCTGCCGTTTTTAACTGCAATGCACTATATTCCAGCGCCAAATCACTTATTTAAACTATGGGGAAATTATAAATCCCCAGAATTGGTAGATTGGATAACCCTCACTACCTGCCGTCCGCCCCGCATCCCGCCTCACTCCACATAGATCTTACTTAAGCAAGGAGTCCATTAGCTCCATACAGTATGTTAAAGGTAAAGTGATTCCATTACAGGCCAAGGGGACCCTTAGAGTAGTAGGAGGTTAAGGCCCCTACCTTTTCTAGACAATCGGCACTTGATGTCAGCCGGGTTGTCAGTCCTGCATGACGACAGCATTTACCCCCAGAAGAAACGTCTGGTACTCATTTCCGTTAAAGGCTGAGTCGACCCCAGGACCATGGTGCCATCAGAAGGGTTGGGTTAGTTTAAAAATTCTGGCCCGACCGGGACTCGAACCCTCAACCTTTCGGTTTGTAGCGTATTGCCTTAGCCATGTACGCTACGGCGTTACTCCCTCCCTCCCTCCCTCCCTCCCTCCCTCCCTACCTACCTACCTACCTACCTACCTACCTCCCTGCCCCCGTACAGTATGTCACCATTACTGAATTCTGGCTTTGATCTGTGACTTGCAGTTAAAACGGTAGATATTTTTTTTGGACAAGCCTTGCTATATCACAACGATTCTCTGGGACAAATTTCAAGGTAAGTTTCGGGGTACAATACAAGTAGTTGACTGTTCCCTTGTTAGAATATATTTCTCTCCAAACTCATTTACGCTAAGAACTTAGAGGTAATTATTAATTTGAAATGTCTTGGCGAAACATGGACTTATACTTCAAAGGAGGAGAAAATATTACGAATATTTGAGAATAAAGTTCTTAGAAAAAATGAACCAAAGAGATGAACAGTCGAATGGAGAAGACTATACCCGAGCCGTCATCCCGGTTCTGAAACTTAGGTTATACGAGGGGTAAAGGGAGAATTCGCCCTCTACTGCCAATAAGGATATGGTTGTAGTGAGAATAGATGTCTGCCACAACCAATCACTGCTCTTGATGCAGCTGTAAGGTTTGAAATTGCTGAGATGTTGTCAGCTGTATGCCTGCTAACCGCATACATAAAGCGGCCACTCCCACTGAATATCCATATCGGCAACACTGTCGTGAAAATGTCAAGGCCGGAGAATCAGTGGCTGCAGTATAAATGTCAGTGTGCTACATGATCTTAATGGAATACCAGATATAATAAGAATAATTAAGTCTCGTATACTGCGATGTGCAGGACATGTGGCAAGAATGGGGAATGAAAAACTCCTTGTAGGAAAACCAGAAGGAAAGCACATACTAGGTAGGAGAAGAACGAAGTGGGAGGATTACATTAACCATGATTTGAGGAAGTAGCTTTTACAAGGGATAATTGGAAAACATTAGTTCAGGATAGGGATGTATGAAAAGCTTATGTCCGCGCGGTCGTACATCTAAGGGTTCGATGGCGCCTTTATACCGTATCTGCTCTTAGAGTGATCCTAACATAAAAAAATGCCAATTGTATCCTTCCGCCATACGCGCCACAATTACTGTCACATTGGCAGGGAGACGGAGACACAGCAACAGAAGGCTCAACACTTTCAGCCATTTTGTTTCATGAGAATCGACTGAAGCGTGACTCAAATGCATCACCCATATGTAATAAACTATTTTAAGCTGAGATTAGGTATATTTTAGAATATTATCTATGTTTTGAATATTATTATTTTCATTCACGAAGAATAACAAGTATATTCAGAAGACACATTATTAATTTAATGAACGGAACTACTTCTTCGCGTAATTATTGCTTCTACATCGTAAGTCGGTGCCAATAGCCAATGAAAAGCGAGCAGGTGACGTGGTTTTGTTTTGATAAGCTATATAGTTCTGTTGGCTTCCCCTCTCTTTGTTATTGCTTTTATGCTCCATCTTTCTGTAGAACTTACACTCCCATCAAGATATACTTGTACAAATAAATGTCCTGAGTCAGTCAGATGTAGACTGAGAGCAGAAACTCTAAACCACGTATTGAAGTGATGCACAGCGATGGGTGTTTTTGAATCACTAGTTAGATGCCATGGTTACTGCCAAACACCTGCAGCAATTCGAAATATTAACGATTTAACTTATGTGTTTTATGCAAATGGTCGGTTTAATTCCGCACTTACCAAGACCCTCCATTGCTCCTAATCCTCAGCCAAATGGATTAAGTTTATATCTTCGATATCCAATTCCCTAATAGAAGGTAAAGTGATCCCATACAGGTCATAAGAGACCCTCGCGGCAGTAGCAAGTTAAGGCTTCCACATTTTCTAGATAATGAACACTTGTCAGCTCTTCGTGACTGCTGCCTTTACCCCCAGAACAAGCGTCTGGTACTCAATTAGAGGCTGAGTCGACCCCAGGACCTTGGTGCCACCAGAAGGTTTTGGTCAGTTTAAAAATCCTGACTCAGCCGGAACTCAAACCCTCGACCTTTTAGTTTCATCTGAAAAACCATATTACACGAACATACGTTGTGTTTATTGAAAGAAAACAAGGTATCGCACTCCCCTCTTGCGGTAGCGAGTGGCAATTTTAATATCCATCTCACATTGATTGTCGTAAAGCGAATCTAAACAACAAGTAAAAAATAAAGATTGAGAATATTGTAAGGTCCAATTTGCTCAATAATATAGACTTAATATTGCAGAAAATTTTTGAACACATTGCTTAATAAGCGTAATTAACCAGTTCCAGGGAAGTATTACGTCACATTTGAACTTTCAATTAATAGGAATAAAGGGCCTTATATAACAACATCGCGTGTGTTGTCTATGAAGGTACCGTCTAATTACACTTACAACATTCTTCTTAATCAAAGAAAAAAAACTAACATCACTTTAAGAACTTTAAACTGTTACAAACATGTGTAAATAGTAGACAATAATTATGGCTCAAGTTTAGAATACCTTTACCTATGATTTTCCATACTACATTCTTATACTACTGTTGCTCTACGTACTTTTTTCCGTCTTTACTAAACATTTCGTACTATTTTAAACATTTTGCAACAATACTTACTTTTTTGCAGTAATTATTAAATATTTATCTACGTACACACATTTATTTCAAATGATTTTTACAGAATCGTTGTGCGCATGTTCGAACGTTTAAAGAAACTTTCACTAGATGGCAGAGATATTTATGAAATTGGAATTACCGATATTAGAAAAATATTTTAAGAAATGGATGTTTGCTCACTCCATTTTGTTAGTTTTCGATGGGACAAATTAGTGCATATCGGACTAGTTTACACCTAATTAAATAATATACATGTAATTAATTTATTAATAACATTATTTATTAAAAAATCTATCCAGAATTGGGCTTTTATCATAATTTTATTAATAGTTATACCAATTCTAATTGGCGGATTCCGAAATTGATATGTCCCTTTAAAAGTAGGAGTGATTAATTTTCCCTATAAATATTGGCATCCAAAACATTCGTTTCAACCCCATCAAATGATTTTAATGAATTATACTCCAATCGTAAAATTACTTTTGCACATATTTAAAATTTATCAATATGTTAAATATAACTATTTGTTTTTCAAATCCAGAATAGGTTGATGCAAGGAGATGCACTATCTCTTCTACTATTTAATTTATACTAGAGTACGCCATCAAATTTTTAGAGGATGAAGAAGACCCACAACCTAATGGTATTGATAAGCTTTTAGTTTATGCTGATGATGTAGTACTATTGGGCGATAGCGAGGAGATACTAAAGGACAATACGCACACACTAATGAGTAACACTAAGAAATTAGGACTGGAAGTAAAAATCAATAAAATTAAATATATGGTCACACGTAGAAATACATTATATAATGGAAATGGACAGCTAATGATAAATGAGCGAAATTTTGAGGAATTGGCTGAATTTAAATACTTAGGAACAATAATCACAAATAGGAATGAGATGCACAAAGAAATTAAACATAGGCTCAATTCTGGAAATGCGTGCTATTATGCATTACAGAGACTCTTGACGTCCCAACTCCTTTAAAAAAAACGTTAAACTGAAAATACATAAAACTATTATTCTACCAGTTATATTATATGGGTGCGAAACATGGACTCTTACTTTAAGGGAGGAAAGGAGATTACGAGTATTTGAGAATAAAGTTCTTAGCAACATTTTTGGACCAAAGACAGATGAACAGGCAGGTGAATGGAGAAGACTACATAACAGTGAGCTACATGGTCTTTATAGGAAGCTAGATATAATAAGAACAGTTAAGTCTCGTAGACTGCGATCGGCAGGACATGTGGCACGTAAAGGAGATGAAAGACTTGCATGGAAGCTTCTTGTAGGAAAACCAGAAGGAAAACGCCCAGTTGGTAGACCAAGAATGAGATGGGAGAATAACATTAACTATGATTTGAGGGAAGTAGATTATACATGGAATGATTGGAAAACATTAGTTCAGGACAGGGATATATGGAGAGTTTATGTCCGCGCAGCCATAAGCCTACGGGTTCGATAGTGCCAGTGAGTAAGTAAGTAGGCCTATAATTATTTTTTCTTGTATTATGGAAATTTGACTTAGTTTTTAAGAGTATCTTCTTCGTTTTATTCCAATAGTATGTACGAGTTTCAAAGCAAAAACTCGAAAATTGCGGCCACTAGAGAGAATTTAAAATTTTCGTTTCAGGTGAACTCCAATTCTAAAGTTATAATTACAAAGAAAATAAACGTTATCTCAGTCAAAACATAAATTTATTTTGTCGACGTTTCAATCTCCTTTTGTGTGAGATCATTTTATAAACAACTATGTCTTGAAAATAATCTCACAACACGAGATTGAAACGTCGACACAATAAATTTATGTTTTGACTGAGATGACCTTTATTTTTTTATAATAATAATATTAATTACTCTCAGTGAATAATATTTTTTTTAAAAGTCTCCAATTCTAAAGTCCAGAACCGTACATCCCCAGGTGGGGAAAAGGATGCTCCCTATCGGTAATTACTTAACCAAGCTAATTTAATTATTTACGCTTATTTCCTTGCAGGTGTTAAGAAATGACATGTGGTTAGCACATCGCCTCAAAGAAGCATGTAATAGGCAACTAAAGTGTTACTTGGTTGGGAAAGTCCGATTATTTCTTTCCGAGAGGCTCTAATTTAGACGATAGGTATTATAGATCCCGAAAATCCTCAGATTCGGTACCCACGGCCTAAAGTACTTTCAGGAGAATTTATACCTTGGATTATTCCATCCTAAAATTAATGTTTTAAATTACGGCTTTCAGATAAATCCCCACTCCTAATTATCCGATTTTACTGATTTTTAAAGAATATCTTTCTCGTTTTATTTCAGTGCCACATACCTATTTTTGTTGCAAAAAATCGAAGTTTGCAGCCGGTAGAGAGGTTTTAAATTTTCGCTTCAAGTGAACCCCCGCTCCTAATGATCCGAGTTTCTGATTTCCGAATTCAACCACATTTTTCTTAATTGATTACTACATATGCCGAGTTTGGCTCCGGAAAAAAACAAAACTTCGACCATAGAGCGTTAACAGTCAATATTACAATTAATTGTACTCTTTCCAACGCCTCCTTGATCGTCCAAGATTCCGTCTTCCTATCGCTCTGTAGTCATAGTTTTGGAATGCAGAATGTTGGTATACTCCATTCATCCATCCATAGTAATTCTGCCCGAAGGCAGCTTGCAGCTTTACTAGGGAATTGTAGGTGTGGAAGCTTCCCGTTGCTTTCCACACCGGTGAAGGATGATGATGCTGATAAGGATGATGATGGTGATGATGGCCATATGATTTCGGGGACCGTTTGGGCCTTAAAGGTTTCCTGACATTTGTCTTACAGGCGAGGAAAAACCCCGATAAAAACCTCACCCAGGAAAACTGCCCCGACCGGGGATCGAACCCGGGCCCGCTGCGTGACAAGGCATCACGCTACCTCGAGACGAGTTGAGAAGGCGGAAATTAAGATAACAACGGAGTCTAATCCCTTTTTGTTTGTAGTTAGAACTCAACTTGAATCTCTTCTTAAAAACCACAGCGGTGGACTTGGTATACTTACTCAATTACGGTAATTCCATGTACTTCTATAATCCAGTTTTTTTTATGGAGGAGAAATATGTTGATGTCATTGAGGATATCTTCGTTTCTTATTTTATGTAGGCCTAATTTACAACATCCCTTAATGATTCCTAAAAATGTAATTTCTGCTGGCTGTATTTTATTCCAATATTCGCAGAGTACTAGTTTCACTACCATATAATAGTACTAGAATTGCCGTATCCTTATAAAATGCTTGTATCTCTTTTGATCTTCTTTTTTAATGTTTCACTAACAATTCCTGTGATTTTATGAAAGTGTGCTAGCTTATTACTTATATCTTTATCCTTGCCGTATGTAATGTGATAACCTAAGTAATTGAAACTAGAGATTTGTTCCAAACATGTTTTGTCATATAATGTTATTTTCTACCGAATCGGGTAATTACCCTTAACAACCACGATTTTAGTTTTAGACACTGAGATTTTAAAACATTAACTATCCCTCAAATAATAAAATAAATAAATAAATAAATAAATATATATATATCCATCCATAGTAATTCTGCCCGAAGGCAGGTCCTTCACTGCAATCATAGCATTTTCATACTATGCTTGCACCTTTACTAGGGAAATATATATATCCATAGTAATTCTGCCCGAGGTCAGGTCTTACTGCAGTCATAGTATTTTCATGCTATGCTTTGCAGATTTACTAGAGAATTATAGGTGTGGTAGCTTCATGTTGCTTTCCACACCGGCGAAGGATGATGATGATGACCGGATGATTTTCGGGGACCGTTGGGCCCTAAGCTTCCTGACATTTGTCTTACAGGTGAGGAAAAACCCCGAAAAAAAATCTCACCCAGGAGCCAGTCCCGATCGGGAATCGAACCCGGACCCGCTGCGTGACAAGGCAGCACGCTACCTCGAGACCACAGCGGTGGATATATATATATACAAAGTATACAGACACGAAGAACGTGCAGTGGAGACCATGATGGTTACATTTAAAATATGAACTCATATTCGGAAAACGTACCTTGTTTTCCCACTATACGCACGCAAAATACCACAGCACGCTCTCAACCCTCTCACGCATTTTCGGCGTCAAAGACCTTGCATGTTCTCCCGATTTGACACCGCTAGATTACTACTACTTGTGGAATCACGTGAAATCCGTGACATCCGAGAAAGACCTACTGGTGCCAGTCATGTCGGCGGATGTTGCAAGACCAAGGATTGGTGATCGTGTGTACCAGATCATAGTTCGGAGGTACCGTATTTGTGTTGACGTTTTTGGTCGCCACCACGGGCCATTCTTATGGAGCAAGGCATCATAGCAGCAGGCATCATAGAGAGAGCAAAGTGAACTGTGGTCATTTGTGTGTAGCGGAAAAGCGGTGTGTTACCGGGCGTAAGTTCCTATGGGACCGTCTTGGTCCCCTCTGCACCCCTCACAGTCTGTAATGGGAATTTAGTTACACCCTGTATATATATATATATATATATATATATATATTGTTTCATGTCGCATTTCGACGTTTGAATTGCGCAGGCAATTATTACAACAAAACCAAAACACCAAGCAAGATTTATAACACAGTTACAAAAACAGATCAGTACACAAAATGACGAAATGAAGAAACAAAATGAACTTGCTAAAACAGAATTGCTAACCCAGATAAATTCACAGAATGAATAAATTAAACGAGAATTACTAACCCAGAATCCTCTAGAAATTGTTCCTTCTCCAAAGAGGAGAGACACCAGTAGAACCATCTGGCAACACACTCCAGACAATTCGCTAGCTGTGCGGGTAATCTAACTCGCCATAGGCGACTTGCCCGCGCAATTCAAACATTGCTATGCGACACGTAACAATACATACATACAAATGCTTGTCATGATCATTTTCATTGGCTACCAAGTAGGATAGGTGAAGATTTTTTTTTCAAAATATATTCATAAGAACTTCAGTATTTACATTTCTTCGGAATTAGCTGAAGCTTCATGAATGCATTCTGGAAAATAAATTTTGCATGACTATTTAACTCATGCCACAAATGCTAGTCAATGACCAATCACGTTTTCAATGAATGTTGTTTTACAACCAATGACAGTCGTGTTTCATCCCGCTCTTTATCGATTTCTCTTTATCAGCTCCTGCTTTTGTGATAAAGAAAGCTCCTCTTTTTTTAATGTTCTGAACAGCTTAAAGCATTATTTTTCTCCAACAAATACAGTGAATATAGCATATAATGGAAGGGTTCCTTGATTTTACTGAGTTGTTACTAAAAAAATAAATGAATAACCCGTAATGTTGATTATGATATATAGTTTGATGTGTTTCATTATTTCTCCACTTGGGTGCACTCTTACAATATTGCGATCTTATTTGACAATAAATAATATGATCAAGCAGCAGTGAATGAACATAACCTCACATTTATGATTTGTTTTCAAACATCGCCGTTTACATTAAATATATAAATATTTTAAAATAAGTATAGTTAAACAATGATTTGTGAGTAAACAGCTTAATTTTATTCGTTAAATAGTCCTAATAAATGCCACTCTTGATTTACAAATTATCGATAAATTCACGACTCACGAAGTGAGGAGTGAATTTATCGATAATTTGGAAAATCATTCATGGCAATACATATGAAAAGTATTTTTTAACGAAAAATAATTTGGAAGGGCATGCTGTATGTGATGCATGGCTAAGCTTGTCCAAGACGGAGCGTAAGAATGAAGAGATGAAGAGGGAGCGAGGGAAGTATGGCAATACCGCGAACATTTACGATTGGAAGTAATGCATCTGCCATGAAATAATCCATTAACTATAGGCAAGAGCCGAAGGGAGACGAAAGTGTAGCGCTACATATCTCGGTTTAGTTCGTTTTGTCATGCGGGACAGTTGGTGTTTCCTTCGCCCACAGTTTGGATTGTAGCCGCTCTCAAGGTAGGAAATAACCAGAGGTTATTATTGGTTCAGATTTTTTTAAATTCGGTAATACATAAAATTACAGAGTGATGGTGTCTACTTTCTTAAAGATAACATATGTTTGTTGAAGAAGAGAGGAGTTCTCCACATAACATTAATAACAATATTATTATTATTATTATTATTATTATTTGTTTTTTTTAATTGCGGATGAGCCCATATAGGACTACGCAAAGTACTTAGAGGCGTTTCCTTTGAGCCCAAATTTCTTTCATTCTTTTGCTATGAGCTTGTTTTCTCTCATCTGTCCAAGTTGTTCCAGTTTTTCTCTTCGGTTTGTCCTCTTGGTCAACTTGCCACTTATTCACCTTAATTCTAAATATATCTCTGTTTGGGATATCTTCTTTAGCAATTCCTGCCAGTTTTAAGTCCTTTTTGACTTCATCAATCCACTTCATAGTATCCACTGGAGCTTTACTTCTGTTTTCGTAGAATTCCATTATATGTTTTGTAAGCCTATTTGAGTTCATTCGTTTAATATGGCCATAACATTTTAACCTTCGTTTTCTAATATCACTATGAATCATCATAATCATCATCATCATCATCATCAATAATCACTATGAATGTCTGTATAATTTTTATTTCCTTTTTACTTCTGAGTCTAAATGCTTCATTTATGACTTGTGGACCTAAAACTTTTCTTATAATTTTGCATTCTTTTTTCACTATATTTTCGATATCTTTTTTTTCTGTTCAAAATTAATGTTTCTGCTCCATAGAGGCACTCTGGTTTAATGACAGTGTTATAGTTCGTAATTTTGTATGTAAAGATATGCATTTTTTATTATAAGTGTTGTGAGTAAGCCGAAATGCCGTTTCCATTTTTTGGCATCAACTTTTATTGGCTTTAGTTTCAATTCCATTTTCCTGAATTATTTCACCAAGATATTTAAATTGTGAAACTCATTAATTTTTTTCATATTTGGTTTCCAGGTATTTTGGTGCTTGTTTATTGCATGACATTTAGCAAAAAGGCCAAATATGACATATATCCGCGACACTCGGGACCAGAGGAAACGAACATAACCACTGATCCACCGCGGTCAATATATATATACAGTAAAACTTGCATAATCCGGAACGTGAATAATGCGGTAATCTATCCAATGTGAACAAATTTATTGGTCCCGGCAAAATAATAGTAATTTTACGTGTATCTATTTTGTATAAAACGGAATCTGTTCAACGCGGAAATAGAAGGATATTTGTACACAATTCTTGAAAAAAAGATTATAAGGCGGAAAGATAGAGAGAGAAATAAATTAGTTTCCACTTCATTGCATTCCCGTTAGGCGAATTAACAATAAGTGATGACTGATGACTCCTGCCTCCGGGAGAAGTAGAGTTTCTACCTGTATCTGTAAATTTCTTCTGGCCTCACCGCACACAGGTTTTGCGAAATACAGGTTCATTTAACAAATATTCGGCGTGTGACATCTGTCTTACAAGTAACCAGTGCAATGTAAAATCTTAAATTATTTTAAGATCTGAGACCGATTGTGTACGGTACGTATCTTTCACAGGTAGCGTTTTGAATTAACGAAATAAAGATGACTAAATCGTATGTATCATTGTCATTAAACGAAAAAGTGAAAGTGATTCAACATAAAGTAAACTAAACTCTCAGTACGCGAAATAATGACTAAATTTAAATAATTTATGAGATTTTAAAACACGATGAAAAAATAATTAATGAAATGGTCAAATGGAGGGCAAAAAGAAAAAAAAAGAAAAAAGAAAAGAAAATCCAACGAGGTGTGGGAGTGTTTTACAAGTCCGCGATCAAAAAATCTTCAAATTTCCGGACTACAGTTGGTGAGTGAAAACCGAAATTGTATACTTTAATTTCAGGATACGCGCCTAAGAGACATTTTTAACGTTGACGAAACGGGCGCGTTACCGTCGAAATCGCTCGTACATAGGCCTACTATACTTCACTTTCCAACGGCAACGGAACTACAATATTAATCCAAGATACATAAAAAGACATACGGTGCTCAATAATCTAATATTGGCTAATTTTTTTGTTTTTATAATGCGGAAAGTTGCCTAATGTGGAAAAAAATAATTGGTCCCATGCGATTCCGCTTTGAACAAGTTTTACTATATATATATATATATATATATATGAAAATAATGCTTGAGTCGGGATTTGAACCCGAGTCTCTAAACTCTGTACGTTTAGCACTCTAACCAACTGAGCTACCCAAGAATTCCAACACAAACATACATTTGTCTTATATATATATAGTATTCTCAATTCACACAAGAGGTAGTGTCGTTCCAGCACCATCTAGTGGCCAACATAACAGTTAAGCAATTTTTAAAGAGAATATTTACTTTATAGCAGTAACGCTTGTATATTTGGATGTTATAACTATATTTTTGACATTTGGCAATGAAGGCAAATATGATATGAAAAGAAAAATGAATGCTTGAGTCGGGATTTGAACCCGAGTCTCTAAACTCTGTACGTTTAGCGCTCTAACCAACTGAGCTACCCAAGAATTCCAACACAAACAAACATTTTTGTTATATATGTAGTATTCTCAATTCACACAAGAGGTAGTGGGAATATATATATATATTTGGATCATGGTCATTTTCGGTGTCTACCAGATAGGATGGATGAATATCTGTATTTTTTTTAATTATTTGATGAGAACAATCTCATAGCTTTATTCCTTCGAAATTCGAAAAAAAAAAGTTTACCCCTGAGGGCAAAATTCGATTTACTATACTTAGCACAGGAAGAGTATTAAGTGCCACGATTTTACGTTTTGGGACCGTGTGTTGTGGGTTTTTTCATAAGTAATGCCACGAGTGATTTTATATAAAGGATTTGGAAATCAAGAGTGGCATTTATTAGGACTATTTAACGAATAAAATGAAGCTGTTTACTCAAAAGTCATTATTTAAATGTAGTTACCAGTATTTTAAAATATTTATTATTTAATGTAAACGTTTGAAAACAAATCAGAAATGTGAGGTTATCAAACTGTATATTATAATCAACATTATAGGTTAATTAATTTTTTTAGTTCAGTAAAATCAAGGAATCTATTCATTATCTGCTATATTCGATGTATTTGTTGGAGCAAAGTAATGCTCTGAGCTGTTCAGATTATTAAAACAAAAGAGGAGCTTTCTTTATCACAAAAGCAGGAGCTGTTAAAGAGAAATCGATAAAGAGCGAAGTCAAACGCGACTGTTATTGGTTGTAAAACAAAATTAATTGAAACGTGATTGATCATTGACTACCATTTGGGGCATGAGTTAGTCATATATATGTTCTGTTGTAAATCACTGATTGGGTCCTTTGAGTTGTGTAAATAGGTAACATGTTCTCTAAAAAGTCTTAGTTGTAAAATAACTTGCAATAAAACAATAATAATGCAGTATAAACTTGAACAAGTTCCCAAGCTCCATTACTGACACAATCTTCATCTCTATTAACGTAACACAAACTATTTATCAATTAAAATGTCCACAATAAATTAAACAGAAACATTTCTGAGTTAGAGATAACATTTTATTACTTGCATTAAGCTGGCCAAAACTTTCACAAGTGTGCTAAAAACTGTCAATAAAATATCGTATTCCTAAAATTTCAAATTAACTCATGAACTGTTTACATTAGAACAATTCAGAACTACAATAACCATCAAAATCAAAATGTGAGGAAATCCTTGCGGCTAGCCAATTAATTATTAGTCCTTTAATTGGAAAAGGCCTCTAATCTCTCGTGCCAGTTATTTAAATGTGGCGGACCGCACTGAAAACAAAATCACGCATGACTGTTATTATTAGGTTTATTGTGTAATTCGATACACATTGAAGTTATTACTATTCGTTCGTTGTTTTCTTCTGTTTAATTAATAATGCAACATATAAAAATAATTCTCACTGGCTGTCTCTTGTATTCAATGTCCAAATGTATGTCTCCGATTCCGATTGAGGGTCTTTCCACTTTTCAGCGGTTGCCCTTTTACCAGCCGGCTGCTGGCCCTTCACATCCACATGTGTCAATCTCAGAGGTAGATGATCAACAGCCAGTGTAGGGGTGGCATGTGGTTAGCATGTCGAGTCCCCCAGCCGTTAATAGCTGGTTCCTCAACCTGGAGCCGCTACTTATTGCAGCTACCCAATTGCCTCACGATGCTGGGTGGGCACCAGTCCCATACTGGCCGAAATACCATGAGAAAATTTCTTCCCCCATGGAGACTTGAACCAGCGCAAATCCCGTAGCTCTGCGCCAAGGCTTCCTACGTTAACCGCTCGGCTACGGCGCGGGACTTGTATGTCTTACTACAAGATATGATACAGTAATGACGTCAACATTCAGTCGTAGCTCTGTTGAATCAGGTAACAAAAAGTTATTGTTCAGCTACCAAATACGCTTACATATAAACTGTCAATTTTATAGGGCAGCAACCAAATGCATAAAAGCTGTCAATCTCATACTTACTTCTCACTTAGATTCGGGAACTATTTTTGGCCTTAAAGTTTGCCGATATTTTGTCTTACCAGTAAGGAAAACACTCACCCAGGAATCTTGTCCCGACCGGGGATCTAACAAGATTACCCCGAGACCACAGCAGTTGATATATGTATTAGTCTACAAAGCTCGAAATAAGATCGGCATATTTCGAAACTACTTCCTTTACACCAAGTCTATGTCACAAGTAATTCAGTTTCTTTCTGCAATAGATCTAGTTCAGTCGTGTAACGTGGTGGGACTTGATTCAACTTTCATGTCGCGAGTGAAAATGAAAGTACTGCATAGTCAAGCTAGGCAGATTATATGTTATACGATATAATTAAATTCTGTGAAATATTACAAATGTAATATTGAAATAAATCCATCCAGACTTACTGTTCGCATGCAATAGTTAATATTGTTCCAAATTTCATATTAACACAATTCCTCACTGGGGCACGGAAAATTTGGCTAATACCTACATAGATTCAACATCATAAAAAATGCAAGCTGTAATTATGGAATTAGCAATCAAAGTGTAGAACTTATATTTGATTGTCCATTGTTCTGGAATGAAAGATTTGAATTTACATATCTTCTAATTAACATCGCCTGTTTAAGTAAACCACCAATTACAGAAGTGATTATGACAGAAAATAACTACAGACTTTTTAATGTTTTTATAAATAAAATTCATAAATAACTTTAATCTTAGATAAAACAAATTATATAAAGACACAAATTTGACAAAATGTAACGCTAATGTACCTTAGGTTAAATAGGGTTTATAGGTTTTGGATATTAAAAAAATAAATAGTTAATAAAACTAAATATAAAAATGTCTGCCTAAACCGAGATTTGAACCCAGGATCACCAGCTTTATGTAATGGTGCACTAACCAGTTGTGCTACTTAGGCAATCCAACTCTTTCTTTGTTTGAAATTCCCATGTATTCCTATTAGTGAACTTCTATTCACATTACAACATGACATCATGATGGGAATTTATTCAGTGTCATGTCAGGTAACTAGAAACGTAATTAAAAAATTAATTAAAATTGTTGCATTAATTTCGCGTATCATGCTCCACCTTTCATGCTTTGCGGACTGTACGCTCTTGATTTAGTCTTATGTTTTCCCGCTCGCTATGCTAGCGATGCCCATTCTAGAGCAATTTGTTACGACCACCAAATTAGAAACATAGATGTGAAATTCTGGGCAGCGAGGTTAGAAGAGAACTCCAAAAGATTGGAATGGGTTGGGTATGGGAAAAAGGGACTCAAAATCGCAAGAATGTATGTAGAAAAATAAGGAGGAGGCACTTAGATATAAATCAACAAAATATTTTCGCCGAATGTACGGGAAAACGCTCATTGTTTTTACAAAGAGACCTAAAACATGTTTGGGGAAAAGAATCTTATATACTCAACCTAGGATTTAAAGAGAGATCAGGGATTGCTTAGTTCAAGGTTAGGGGCATGGAAATTTCTAAAAATTAGCGACGATCACGATATGCGAATATGTCCAATGTGCGGGAGCTTTGAAGACGAGATACATGTATTAAAAAAATGTAACGATTTAGCATATTGGAGGCGTCAGTTATTACCGAAAATATTTCTCAATTCAAATCGTGAAAGATTGGCATGCTACGAGTTAATGGTAAGTCCAGAAAATTGGATAAACTTCGGTAAATTTCTGGACAAAACGCGGAAAATAAGAACAACACTCATTCATGAATAAATACATGTTATCAGATCTTATCCCGGTCTTTGTACACTAACATACAATAAAAATAAACAGTTTACTAATATTGTAGACCCGATGTGAACAAAGATTTTCAAGCGTCTCGATCGAGGTAAAATTGAAGTAAAAACATAAAATCGTCTAAATTTAAAATACATTTTTTTTTATCACCTCACGTTCCAATTCTGAAAATACATTACAGAACCTCTTTTTGTCCCAGCTTCTCTCAAAAAACTTTAATCTGAAAGTATATAAACTTTTATTCTTCAAGTTATATTATATGGAAGCGAAACATGGACTTTAAGAGAGGAGAAAATGTTACGAGTATTTGAGTATAAAGTTCTTAGGAACATTTTTGAACCAAAGAGAGATGAACAGACAGGTGAATATCAATGACATAACAGTGAGCTACATGATCCTTATATGAAACCAGGTATAAAAAAAGTTAAGTCTCGTAGACTGCGATGGGCAGAACATGGGGAATGAAAAAGGGACATGGAAGCTCTTATAAGAAAACCAGAAAGAAAACTCCCAGCTGATAGACCAAGAATGAGGAAGTATAGCAATTAGCCATGATTTAAGGGAAGTAGATTATACAGGGCATGATTGGAAAATATTATCTCAGGATAGGGATGTATGGAGAGCTTATGTCCGCGCGTTCATGAACCTATAGGGTGCCAGTACGTTAGTTATCACCTCACCTCATATCCTGTTTTCTAATTAGCCGGTTTCGAAACCTCATCTTTCCTATCTTCAGTGCTTCAAGACGATAGAACAACGGTCGTGAAATTACTGAAGATGGAACCGATAGGATTTCCAAGCCGTCTAATTAGAGGACAGGAGATGAGGTGAGGTGTTAAATGATTTATTTTAAATTTAAAATATACATCATAGTGTTATTTTCTGTATAGTTTAATATAATTGTTTATTTCTGTTCATATTATTTTCACTGTCAGTTTCTGCATTTCTATTTCGTTCAGATATATCCCCTTCCCGGGGCTTGAAACATGGAATTCAGAGACAAGTTTCAGTAAGATGCAAGTTGACGTGGGTAGAATTAAAAAAGACATACTTTCTTTAATACACTGTTTGAAATTCTGCTGACCTCTAAATGTCTATGCCTTTAGCAGAATATCTTCTAAATGTGCCTGTTGTTTCAAATATGAAGTTCAAACAAAGTAGAAATGTATGTATAAAAATGTTAAGTGATTCTACGTAAAATATTTTGCTCATTTACATAAAGCACAATATACTTTTAAAATTAAGTGATTCTCTCCTCCATAAACCATAAAATTAAGATTTTAAGTGTCATAAAACATTTTAGTTCAAGTAACGGTATATAAATTCACGAGAGTAGGCCTGTTCACGAATTTAAATTTGATTCTACGTTGGATTTGTATATATATTTACCTAGTAGCTGGTTGCCCGGCGTTTCTCCGGCGTTTATTTATCCCAACCTGTGGAATTTCTCTGTTAAACACATGTTACAAAATTTTAACTTCTTTGATATATAAGAGACTGTTACCTTATGTCAATATATTTTAGGTGACTACCAGAATGGTTTTAGAAGAGGTAGATCAGTTACTGATGATTTTTATTTTAGGACATTCAATTGAGAAATGTTGTGAATTTGGAATATATTTGTATTTATTGTTTATAGATCATAGACAAGCATATGACTCTGTAAACAGAGCCTATTTATTAGAAAGCATAAAAGATGGAGACAGAAAGCTAGGAATAGAGAAGAATGGGCAGATATTATAAAGGAGGCCAAGGTTCTTAGAGGACCGTAAAGCCAAGGGAGAAGAACAATGTTTTGGCGTGAATTAACTTAGTGAACCCAAAACTATGAATTCGACACTATTCGCAGTCAATTTGAAAATATTATTTTTACCCCTTTTCTCCTCCTCTTTCGGCCGCGGTGGGCTAGTGGTTATGTTCCTTGCCTTTAGTTCCGAGGGACGTAGGTTCAAATCCGGCCATGGTCGATGGATTTTTAGACGACGTTGATGTTTCTTTTCAATTTACGCACCACTTCGGCAAACAATGTTCTACGGAGAGGTTTTCATAAGTAATGCCACGAGTGATTTCCAAATTATCGATAAATTCACGACTCACGAAGTGAGGAGTGAATTTATCTAGAGAATTTGAAAATCAAGAGTGGCATTTGTTAGGACTATTTAACGAATAAAATTAAGCTGTTTACTCACAAATCATTATTTAACTATAGTTATTTTAAAATATTTATATATTTAATGTAAACGGCGATGTTTGAAAACAAATGAGAAACAATAGGTACGCTTCTACTGCTTCTTTTGTTTATCACTGCAACCAGATCATACTATTTATTGCCAAAGGAACGCAATATTGTAAGGAGGAGCTTTCTTTAATATGGTAATTATAACACTGATAAATATTTGGCGAAACACGACTCTGATTGGTTGTAAAACAGAAATCATTGAAACGTGATTGGTCATTGACTCCCATTTGGGGCATGAGTTAAATAGTCAATTTAATGCAGTAATCTGGTGCACCATCTAGCGATTAAAAATTGTACACCACCACCTCTCCTAGCTCCCAGATTGAAAACCTTGCAATCAAATTAAGTTATTAATTCAACAGTTAAAATGTTTAACCATACCGGGTATTTTACCCAGGTCCGCTAATAGGGAAGCAGGCATGCTACTACCTGAGCCTCCACGGCAGAATGACAACATTGGGGAACAAATTTAATTTTCTGAGCGAAATATCCTTAATATATTCTACAATATAACCCTGTTCGACTTAGGGTAATCTTTCTATCAAAACGAATAAAATCTCCGAAATAATCTTTCTATCTGTTGTAATTTTTAAGGGTCTATAGCCTGTTCACACTTTCAACTCTTGTGAATCAGTTCGTTCATTGCCCACCAGTGATCAAGTGTCAGTTTCACCAACAGAAGTAACTCTTTTACGCCAGTTTTCCCCATGTATAAAGCATACCTTAAACTGTGGTAATACAGTTACGTCTGTTGGTGAAACTGACCCCAAGGTCTCATATTTTTACGCCAAGGTAAGCGAGAGTGTAGTTCCATTGAGAAGAGTTTGGGAGGGGGGAGTCCGTTAGACAGGAACTGCGTAAATTAAGCGAACTTGTCAGCAAGTCGAATTTACAGTCCAATTTTTCTGCTTTGCTGGATATATCTTTCTTTTCTTAACCCCAAAATTGGAGAAACTAGATTTCTTAAACCAGCTCATTTAAATGCAGTGCAGTGAAAACAAACCATATATCACTGTAAGTTATTACCTATTTGATATTGTTGTATAGTTTGACACAAATTAAATAATTTCTACTGATTCATTTTCTGTTTCTTTATTAAAAACATTAAATAAATTAAATTTTCATAAACTTAGAATAAGCCAAATACGTTTCTTACGATCGCTGTTAGGAGCTAATAGAGACTGAATCACCAAAGGAACACTATTACATATCAGAGAAAAACTCGGAAAAATACCAACAGGAATAGAAAAATCATCTGAGAAGAATGGAAAAAAATATACTTCCAAATTTGGCATTCCAGTATATTCCAACTGGACATAGGGACTAAGGAAGACCAAAACATCCGTGAAAAGACCATTTTCGTTATGCTTACCGTCACAGGCCACATGGCCTAAAACTGATTTCTTCATGATAATGGATGATGATAAATAAATTAAATTAATGTATCTGTAGAATTATTTAAAAGAAATCTATATCTAATACTTCCTTTAACTTTGTTTTGAATATTACCTTCATATGATGTTCATGTTTTAATTGGTATTTTTCTTTTATTATCATCATTATTATTGTCATTATTATTGTTATTATTATTGTTATTATTGTTATTATTATTATTATTATTATTATTATTATTATTATTATCATATAATATGTCATATGTACACGAATTCTACATTACAATTATTAATTACTTATTTTAAATTTATTATAACTTGAATTTGTACATTTTGCGAAATCTTCTATAATTTTATTGTAAATCTGTACTTAATATTTGTGCAGGTTGAGTAGAAAAGAATCCTTATGGCACTTAACTTTGCCAGAATAAATAAAGCATTATTATTATTTTATTATTATTATTATTATTATTATTATTATTATTATTATATTGCCCACCACTGTGGTATCGAGATAGCGCGCTGCCTTCTCACGCAGCGGACCCGGTTTCGATTCCCGGTCGGGTCAGGCTCCTGGGTGAGGTTTTTATAGGGGTTTTTTCCTCGACTATAAGACAAATGTCAGGAAGCCTAGGGCCTAAAAGGCCCCGTATATCATCCTTATCATTTTACCGGTGTGGAAAGCAACGGGAAGCTACCACACCTATAATTGCATAGTAAAGCTGCAAAACACAGCATGAAAATGCTATGATTGCAATGAAAGACTTGCCCTACGGCAGAACACTATAGAATTATTATTATTATTATTATTATTATTATTATTATTATTATTATTATTATTATTATTATTATTATTATTACTAACCACTGCGGAGTGAAGAATCGTATGTTGTTTTAAAGAGTCACACATTTTGTATGAATTATTCTGCACTTGTATAAACTTCCGTCATTATATAAATGAAAGTGGTAGAATGTGGCATCTGGTGACACAGTGTCAGGGCAATATTATTCTACTTGCATTACAATAAAACTTGAAACATGTCCCACTTTGTAATTAAATACCTGTTCCCGTGATCTACATTCCATCAACATAGTGGGAGTCATAGATTTTACTCAAATTTATGTAAAATTTTTGTCACAACATAATTAACTGACTACTTCACTGAGACTAACGATCCCAGAGGTTCAAGGTCGCGCGGACATAAGTTCTCCATGCGTCTCTATCCTGTGCTAATATTTTCATTTTCTGTATAATTTACCTCCTTCCAATCATGGTTAATATTATTCTCCCACCTCAATATTGGGCCTATCTACAGGACACTTCTCCTCAGATTTTCCTACAAGAAGGGAACATACCCTCTTTCATTCTCCATTCGTTACACATGTCCTGTGTATCGCAGTCTACGAGACTAAACTGTAAATCGAAATACGTTATAAATAATAATAATAATAATAATAATAATAATAATAATAATAATAATAATAATAATAATAATAATAATAATAATAGTACTAATAATCTCCTCAGATTTTCCTACAAGAAGGGAACATACCCTCTTTCATTCTCCATTCGTTACACATGTCCTGTGTATCGCAGTCTACGAGACTAAACTGTAAATCGAAATACGTTATAAATAATAATAATAATAATAATAATAATAATAATAATAATAATAATAATAATAATAATAATAGTACTAATAATCTCCTCAGATTTTCCTACAAGAAGGGAACATACCCTCTTTCATTCTCCATTCGTTACACATGTCCTGTGTATCGCAGTCTACGAGACTAAACTGTAAATCGAAATACGTTATAAATAATAATAATAATAATAATAATAATAATAATAATAATAATAATAATAATAATAATAATAATAATAGTATTGTAGATATAGGCTTACTATGTAATGCTTTTTTATTGTAATTTAGATGTAACATTAATTTTCTGCACTTTTGGTAACCTAGTTGAATTGTGGACAAGGCCTTTAGGTCTTAACTCTGCCAGGTAAAATAAAGCTATTATTATTATTATTATTATTATTATTATTATTAGGCCTATTAATAATATTATAAAGCTGTTCTTCTTATATCAGGATTCCCATAAAGATCAGGCAGCTTGTTGTTAAGTAGATTCTCCATTCACTTGCCTTTGTTGTCACAAGATATTTTTAGTCATTGTCAACAGGTTGTCTTACGAATTTCTAGTATTCTCTTCTTGCATTGACAGAATTGAAACCCATTTCTGAGCTTGCGGCGTCTGGATGGCGGAGTTACATTATACCGATGATAATAAAAAATGATAAATGATTACGATGCACCAGGAGAATGCTTAAACCTAAACTTAATCTATATTAAATTGAATTCACTTGCCATTCAGTACAGAAACATATTCTATAGCAAGCTAATTCAGCAGGAATAAACATAAACTCTTCTGAAATACTAGTAATTTTTATTAGAAATTATTTTTCTACACTATTACCTCAGCTATAACTGTTAACATTTTAACAGTTATTACTATTTATACATAATATGTCTTGAACCCTCAGGGGTCCTCATCTAGGGGATATGTGGATGGCGACCACAAGGTGCCCAAGCTGAGCAAAACATTTCTTCCACTTACTTGTGTTTTGCACTCTTTTAACTTTACTATCTAACCTCTCTTGGTTAACTCTTGTTTTTTTTCGACTCCGATGCTATTAGGGCATCCGAGGGCTAGGAAGTCTTTCCTTTCTTCCATTTCTTCTTTCCTTTATTTTCTTTTCTTCTCCAGAAAAGCCTGACCAGAGGCTATAAGATGGCAGCCCCATCACTGGTCTTGCCTTCCTTTGGCCAGCAACCAATCGAAGGGACTATTATTATGCTTTCAAGTCTTATACGAGAATTTCCCGGAAGGATCAAAACGCTGGAGGGAAAATTTTCTATAGGATCGTAACAGGCCTTGGCCTAATACTTGGAAGGAAGAAGAAGAACTTATTAACAAAAAAATTGTTTCTTTTTATCTAGAATAGGTTATATGTACGTCACATGAGTTAGATTTAAATATTTATTGATTTTAAGCTCATGTGTTGAATAGCTGTTATAAATTCGTCATACATCGATTCTTCAACATTAGGTTACCTCAGTGTTACTGTAATAATGTGCCAGTTAGCTGTATTTACTTCACAAAATTCATCTTAACCTAAGTTTTATACTGTATTCTTCTTCTTTAGACAGTTTTTTATAGACATTACACCAATAGACTGCAATCCGCTGGAATTGGAGTGATACAGGGGGCAACTCTTAATACAATATTGATAATTCTGTTTTTTTTTCTCTTCAATGTTGCTTAGCTATCTTTTCACATTGTTTATATCACAGTTTTTAGATTATTTTTATTGTAATTAATTTTCCCTATATTAGTATCAGTCCACCGCTGTGGTCTCGAGGCTCGAGGTAGCGTGCTGCCTTGTCACGTAGCGGGCCCGGGTTCGATCCCCGGTCGGGGCAGTTTTTCTGGGTGAGGTTTTTATCGGGGTTTTTCCTCACCTGTAAGACAAATGTCAGGAAAACTTTAAGGCCCAAAAGGTCCCCGAAATCATATGGCCATCAACATCCTTATCATTATCATCATCATCATCCTTCGCCGGTGTGGAAAGCAACGGGAAGCTACCACACCTACACAATTCCCTAGTAAAGCTGCAAGCATAGTATGAAAATGCTATGGTTGCAGTGAAGGACCTGCCTTCGGGCAGAATTACTATGCATGGATATTAGTATCAGTAGTAGTAGTAGTAGTAGTAGTAATAGGACTTTATATTATAAACGTAAGATACATACAATGTTGTTTACAAATATGGGTCGCACGGGCAGCAAGCCGTACGTGCTGTTGACAGTCCGTTACAATAAAATAATGTCTTGTAATAATATAAAGTAAAAAAAACACTATCATATTACAATTAGATAACACTAAAATTACATTATACATTAATGACGTTATGTAGAATTATTAAGTATTAATGATAGGGCCTATTACATTTTGCTAATATATTTATTTATTCACGAATAAGTGTTGTTCTTATTTTCCGAATTTTGTCCAGAAATTTACCAAAGTTTATTCAATTTTCTGGGTTTACCAACTCGTAGCATGTCAATATTTCACGATTTGAATTTAGAAATCTTTCCGGTAATAACTGACGCCTGCAGTATCCTAAAATCGTTATGTGTGTGTGTGTGTGTGTGTGCACCTCAGTGACTTTTTTATTTGATTGAATATAATTAATGTTTAATTCGTCCGTTTTCTTTTAATTATGGTAGAGCTCTATTTCTCTAACAATTCCCTTCTTTTATTATTATCATGAAGCAAATAGTTATTCAACTACGAAAAATGATTTAAAGTTCTGAACAACAGACTTTAATGGATATACAAACTCGCCCAATAACACTGGTCAACATGATTTTTGTCTCATGAGTACCAATAGTTGTACTTAATGCAGTTTTTTATCGTGTGTTCAAATATGTATTCGGAATTTCTCAATCACCCACTGTTTTTTATTTCAATTTCAATTCATTGATTTAAATAATTTTTTTAATAAACGTTTTTTCGTCCATTTGTCCATTGTAAAATAAAACCAAATGAGCTAACTCAGGAGATTTCAGCTATGGAAAAGAGAGATCAAGGCAAATGGAATCCTAAAATGCTGGCCGATTATTGTTGAACCATCAAGAGGGATGCTCCACACGCGAAATATAGCAGAAAATCGTAATTTCTTACTTTCTAGGTAAATCCGAATATTCGAATATTGTGTAGTTACGAACGTAGAAAATATTTGAAGTGTTTGAAATTATAAATTCTTGTCTCTTGGAAACCTTGCGTGATGGAGAAAAACCGATATCATATTTGAATTATTATTCTTCTTCTTCTTCACGGTTTAGGCTTATTTACTAGCCTGTTCCGGCTCCAAATTGCTGCTCTTTCCATCTTTTCCTTGGTCGTCCCAAGCTTCTTCTTCCTCGTGGTGAATAGTTGTATGCTGCTTTTGGTATTCTATTCTCAGTCATCCTTGCCAAGTATTCTTTCCAGTTTGTTCTGTATTTCTATATTGTTGAGTTTAATTCTTCTATTTTTAGTTGTCTTATTTTTGTGTTATGTTTTTTGTCTGTTCTTTGATATCCTGCTATTGGTCTGAGGAATCTCATTTCAGCAGCTTGTATCCTGGCAGATTGTTGTGTTGTCACTGTCCATGTTTCGGATCCAAAGATATTTGAATCCAGGAGAAAAAATAGTATCAGAATCACATATTTTCCTTTCTGAGACAAAAAAAAAGTTTCTTTTTTGTTGCTCAGTGTAACTAAAGCAAGTACATAAAAAAGAAATGATTCCACGTTACAATAAGGTGCTGTTAACAATATTGATGTATAGCTGATGTTATCAAATGTCAGTAAAGTTCGAGGATTCGTTAAAATGTGAATTGATAGCAAAACGTGTTATAAATCTGGCCTTGATGGAAAAAATTGTAACGTCGCATTTATGTTCTAGCTAAACTAATGAACTCTCCTGGGAATTGCACTATACGTCAATGCTACGACCTTTAATTTTGGTTTAGTATTTTATTACATATCTCTGAGGAATGTGCAACCGAATCCTTGCTGAAAAGTAGATTTTAAAAAAAGTAGCAACTGCTTTTAAATCAAAACAATAAACGTAACTGTTCATCTACTTTTTAACAAAAATTTAGTGAAAGCTTGTCAACGTGCTTGCTTTATGATTTCAGTACTTACTTTAAAATAATGCATATTATTATATAATATTATAACACAATAAGAAGAACTCTAAAGAATATAACAACAGGACTGTACTTGACAGAAAGAGGCCTACTATTGTTTCCTTAATAATAATAATAATAATAATAATAATAATAATAATAATAATAATAATAATAATAGACTAATAGCTCTAGAAATGGATTATTTACGAAAAAGTGCCAGAAAGTCTAAATTAGAACATGTCACAAATAAGGAAATTAGAAACATAATGGAAGCAGAAGAAAGCATAATTGAAAGAATTGAGGAGAAGGAATTAAAATGGTTAGGACATGTTTTAAGAATGGAAGATGAGCGATGGCCGAAGCAACTATATGAATGGTATCCGAACAGAAAGAAGAAAAGAGGAAGACCAAGGTTAACATGGAAGGAAAACATGAAGACAGTAATGCAAGCTAGAGGGCTAAGCATCGAAGATGCCCAAGACCGTAGGCTTTGGAGGTTTTGCACGGGAAGACGGCAGCAGCTGTAAAAACCGGAAGATAGATAGAGAGAATAATAATAATAATAATAATAATAATATAATAATCATAATCATAATAATAATTGATTGGACATTTGATAAGAATTAACAATGAACTACATGGTCTTTATAGGAAGCCAGATATAATAAGAACAGTTAAGTCTCGTAGACTGCGATGGGCAGGACATGTTGCATGTATGGGGAATGAAAGACTTGCATG
Source organism: Diploptera punctata (assembly GCA_030220185.1). Taxonomy (NCBI): domain Eukaryota; kingdom Metazoa; phylum Arthropoda; class Insecta; order Blattodea; family Blaberidae; genus Diploptera; species Diploptera punctata. The sequence goes on along the minus strand of JASPKZ010008743.1, from coordinate 114,973 downwards.
GAAGCTTCTTGTAGGAAAGCAGAGGGAAAACGCCCAGTTGGTAGACCAAGAATGAGGTGGGAGAATAACATTAACTATGATTTGAGGGAAGTAGGTTATACAGGGAATGATTGGAAAGCATTAGCTCAGGATAGGGATGTATGGAGAGCTTATGTCCGCGCGGCCATGAATATACGGGTTCGATAGTACCAGTGAGTAATTAAGTAAGTTTGATAAGAATGGATGATCAGAGACTGGTCAAGAAACTCTAAAAATAGAAACCTCTAGGAGGCAGAGCTGTTGGAAGACCGAAGATTAGATGGGAGATGACACAATGAAGATCTAAAGAAAATGAATATGGCAAGAGACAGATTGACATGGAGGAGGATTGTTGAGAAGGCCAAAACTTTCACTTTTGAAGTTGTCGCGCCTTAGGATTATTATTATTATTATTGTTATTATTGTTATTATTATTATATTTAATTAATCGTATAATGACCCTTGTTACATATGTATACCCCTATTTGTGCGAAAAGTCGTTTTCTTTATATGACTATTTAAAAATAAATACAGAAACAGACTTTGTGCTGAAAGTGATTTGAGACTTTATTTAACTTCTGTGGTTCCTAACTTCAAAGCTTTATGACATGGAAAGCAGGCGCAAACTTCTCACTAAATTCCAAGGAAGACGTGAGCAATTACAATGACTATTTAACTCATGCCCCAAATGGGAGTCAATGACCAATCACGTTTCAATGATTTCTGTATTACAACCAATCAGAGACGTGTTTCACGAAATAATTATCAACGTTAGGATTATCATATATTAAGCAAAGCTCCTCCTTTTTAATATTCTGAACAGGTCTGACCGTTATTTTGCAGTGACTGAGCCTATAACAAATACGGCTACCAGATTGTATATAATAGTGCTTACATGTCAACATTTGTAGCAATTGATTATACCACCAAAAAAAGAAACCACTGTTTGCACTTTCTTAAATGTATACGACATCAAAAATGAATTAATATACAGATTGATGTGTTTCATTTTTTCTCCACTAGAGAGCATTCTTACAATATTGCGTTCCTTTGGCATAATAAATAGTATGATCTGGTTGCAGTGATAACAAAAGAAGCAGTAGAAGCGTAGGCTACCTATCGTTTCTCATTAGTTTTCAAACATCACCGTTTACTTTAAATATAAAAATATTTTAAATAACGGTAGTTAAATAATGATTTGTGAGTAAACAGCTTTATTTTATTCGTTAAATAGTCCTAACAAATGCCACTCTTGATTTCCAAATTCTCTAGATAAATTCACTCCTCACTTCGTGAGTCGTGAATTTATCGATAATTGGAAATCACTCGTGGCATTACTTATTGACTATTTCACTCATGCCCCAAATGGGAGTCAATGACCAATCACGTTTCAATGATTTCTGTTTTACAACCAATCAGAGTCGTGTTTCACGAAATATTTATCAGTGTTATAATTACCATATTAAAGAAAGCTCCTCCTTTTTAATATTCTGAAATAGTATGATCTAGTTGCAGTGATAAACAAAAGAAGCAGATGAAGCGTACCTATCGTTTCTCATTTGTTTTCAAACATCGCCGTTTACATTAGATATATAAATATTTTAAAATAACTACAGTTAAATAATGATTTGTGAGTAAACAGCTTAATTTTATTCGTTAAATAGTCCTAACAAATGCCACTCTTGATTTCCAAATTATCGATAAATTCACGACTCACGAAGTGAGTCGTGAATTTATCGATAATTTGGAAATCACTCGTGGCATTACTTATGAAAACTTGTATTTATTATTGCAACTAGGCCTACACGTTGTGTAACTTTTAAGCCGTAACTAGAGTAACTTTAGATTTTAACCGTTAAGGGTTAAGTTAATATTAAACCGTTTCTTGAAATTAAACTTTATGCATGTCTACTGTATGTACATGTATGTAGTTTTATACTTGTGTGTGTATACTGTATGTAAAATTCAAAAGTCAGTGCTTCACCCAACTCACATCGTTGTGGAAGGGATTAGCGAATCGAAAAAGGTTGGGGACCGCTGTTCTAAGCAACTATAACGTTAGAATGTTATGTTGTGGTAAAATATTCTATATATATACATATCTATAATATGTATACCTTCTTATCCTCACTGGCACTATCTGACCCCGTAGTGTTTTCCTTCCTCGCGCTTACATAAGCTCTCCATACATCCCTATCCTGAGCTAATGCTTTCCAATCATTCCCTGTATAATCTACTTCCCTCAAATCGTAGTTAATATTATTCTCCCACCTCATTCTTGGTCTACCAACTGGGCGTTTTCCCTCTGGCTTTCCTACAAGAAGCTTCCATGCAAGTCTTTCATTCCCCATACGTGCAATATCACCTGGCCATCGCAGTCTACGAAACTTAACTGTTCTTATATATATATATATATACACACAATTAAATATTATTATAATTTCTAATTTAGTACCGGCCCGCTACGCTACCAAAAAGCCTCCGATAGAATAAACTAATTTATAATTGAAATGGATTGTAGTATTGAAATTCTAAAACAACATTTTGCCTGACAACTGAGGAAAACAACGAAACTACTCCTGTGGGCGTGAACTCAGTATCTCTTGAATACGAGTCTCAGTTGCTGTTGTCTGTACCAATTATTTCATGTATGCCACTGTTTTTGGTAGAAAGGCTTCTCAGTAAAAACGTGTATGGAGAAGGAATTTAATGCATAATTGATATAAGATGAGACGTTACTGGATATCTTCAGTATCTGATTTCAATCATTATGAAGCACGCTACCACGTGGTTTGTAGTTCACAATCTCTTGAATGATATTAAAGGATTTATTTTCAGCACATGTATCTCAAAAAGAAACTACACAGAATAATTATGTAGTGTACTTACATAAATATAATTGAAATAAAAAAATGCACAAATTATTGTTGGAATTGGCGAATAATTACCAGAGGGGGGAAATATATATATGTTGATTATTTTAATGCGAGAAATACCTTAAAATTGAATTAGAAGTTGAGGTAATTATTATACAGGACTATTCAGAAAAAGGAACAGACTTCAAACATTTACTTTTTCCAAACTAAAAAAAAAAAAAAAATAGAAACACAATTCCAACGTTCCTGGAAAGAGAAAAGTTCAAATTTCACTATTTTATACATTCAATATGATGAGCACCATGTGTTACACGACAAATATCAAAACGGTGGCTCTTTTCTTGCCACACACGAATCAGGCTGGCCTCTAGTTATCGAATTCACAGCTTTAACAATTCTTTGTCGCTGATTTTCAAGAGTGTCAGGCATAAGGGGAATAAAAATACGGTCTTTTATGTAACCCCACAGATAAAAATCACACGGGGTTAGGTCTGGTGACCTGGGAGACCACCAGCGATGAAGTTGATCTTCTGCTCCTCCTCTTCCAACCCAACGTCCTGTTGTGTCGCCATTTTAAAACAAACAATCAGCATGACAAGCAACAGCGTTAATCCGGCCGTTATCAGAACTTCAAACTTTTCTCTTTCCAGGAACACGTTGGAATTGTTTCTGTTTATTGTAGTTTGAAAGAAATAAATGTTTGAAATCTGTTCCTTCTTTCTGAGCAGCCCCATATTATTCAAACTGAATAACCAACTTATCTAATTAACTATAAACTAATCTGGTGTACATTAACTTGTCTATTTTCTCGCCTAACGAAATAAAGAGAACGCAGAATAGTGTGTGGTACAATGTAATAATGAATAAATAAATAAATACCTGATAACGGAAATCTGTGTTATCATATTGGCTAATATGAGGCCAGCAGTCACTTGTTCTCCATTGAAATTTTCACAGGTAGTCTCCTGGCATGGAATAGCCCGGATTCCTTCTTATAACTAACTAACTAACTCACTGCCACTATCGAACCCATAGGTTCATGGCAGCGCGAATATAAGCTCTCCATACATTTCTATCCTGAGCTAATGTTTTTCAATCATCCCTGTATAATATACTTCCTTCAAATCATGGATAATGTTATTTTCTCACCTCATTCATGGTCTACCAACTGGGTGTTTTCTCTCTGGTTTTCCTACAAGAAGCTTCCATGCCCCTCTTTCATTCCTCATTCGTACCACATGTCCTGCCCATTGCAGTCTACGAAACTTAACTTTTTCTTTTCTATCTGGTTTCCTATAATGATGATGTAGCTCACTGCAAGTCTTCACCATTCGCCTGTTTGTTCATCTCTCTTTGATCAAAAAAATCTTAAATACTTGCAATCTTTTCTCCTCCCTTAAAGTAAGAGTCCATGTTTCGCATCCATATAATATAACTGGGAGAATTATAGTTTTATATATTTTCAGTCGGCCGCGGTGGACTAGTGGTTATGCTCCTTGCCTCTGGTCCCGAGGATCGCGGGTTCAAACCCGGCCGGGGTCGATGGATTTTTAGGAAGGAAAAATCCAAGGAGCAAGTCCTCCGGGAGGGACTTTAAGCCGTGGGTCCCGAGTCTGAAGATTTTCAGGCTCGTAAAAAATCCTTAAGCCTGAATGAAAAGGCCTCTAAGCAAAATTTACCGAATTTTCCCGTCCTAGTACTACCTTGGTTTCCTAGATGTCAGTATGAGGCGGAACGCTGACCACGGACCACTCAAAAATTACATCTATACGAAAACAAGTATAACTAAATTAATATGGTTCAAATTCTTCCCTGTAGGGGGAGAGCGCCTAAATCTCTGTAAAGGGAAAACATGGGCTTACAATACAATACAATATATTTTCAGTTTAACGTTTTTTGTTAGGAGTTGGGAGGACAAGAGTCCCTGTAATGCATAATAGCACGAATTTCCATTATTGAGCCTCTTTTTAATTTCTTTGGGCATCCCATTCCTATTTGTAATGAGATGCACAAATAAATTAAACATAGGTTCAATTCTGGAAATGCATGCTATTATAAAATATAAATTCTTGTTATTTGTTGTAATAAAGTGTGTAACAACAAGAATAATTGATGTATTTGATGGATACCACATCAATTATTGACAAGTAATAGCCCTACATCTTAATAAGTGGTCCTTTTGCTTTTTCTTATTCATCAAAATATGAGTCAATTTATTAAGATTACTTTAATAAGTTCAAAAGTAAAATATTTTTAAATTCTTGTTTTATCTTTGTGTTGACAGTGTAGAATGTTCTATGAGGAGCATCATGACGTCTGACATTGCCAGACGTACGACATGAGGCTAGTAGTCTGTTTCGTCATTTTATTTGTGTGGTAAGTTATTATAATCAAACATTAATGAAATTGTTATCACTAGAGAGCGAAATTTGTTCCACTAGACTAGACTAGACTAAACTAAGTGTTGGAAGAGAAGGACCATCCTCATGTACACGCCAAATGATCTGCGCCCGGCCAGCCAACTGGGCTCTCGGTTCGGCCCGTGAATCCACTAAGCAGCCGAGAAGAATTGACATGCAGGGAACCACCTTCTCTTCCGGCTACATTAAGGACTCTTCAGCGCTTTGGTGTAGAAGTGTCGACGATTGAGTGAATATTGACTGCCGATCGTAACTTGCCGCAGATCAGAAAGCAAAGCATCAGTGATCGGACATTAGCAAGCCTTGAAGCTGGTCGTCGCTAATGGTGATGTACTAGTTGTTGTTCCAATCCGCCAAGAGGAAGACCGCAACCGCCATCGCCGCCGGCAAGCCCCAATGGGACAAGAAAGAGAGGGTGAACCGCTAGCCCAATTACTGCTCCCTTCAGGTTAAGCTGATCTGTTGCGGAATTTTGAAAATAATTAGGGCATTTATAAGTTACTGGTGGACTCTAGGGTACCACTCCGACATTTGTCTTGAAGCTAAGGAAAACCACCAAAAACCTTAGCAGAATGGCTGGAAGTCAGTGAGATCGTTGCCGATGACTTACTTGTACTGGAGCGATCGAGAGGGGATGGGATGGGAGTTTCACATGTCGGCATAACTTTCGGGCGATTCTTCTGTAATACAAACATTAGGAAACAATATAAGGTGCATGATACAATACAGTCCACCGTTGTGGTTTCGAGGTAGCGTGTTGCCATGTCACGCAGCTGGCCCGGTTTCGATTCCCAATCGGGACAAGCTTCGTGGGTGAGGTTTCTTCCGGGGTTTTTCCTCACCTGCAAGACAAATGGCACGTAGCTCTGAGGCCCAAAAGGTCCCCGATCATCATCTGGTCATCATCATCCGTATCACCATCATTATCATTCCCGGTGTGGAAAGCAACGGGAAGCTACCTTCTTCTTCTTCTTCTTCTTCTTCTTCGTCACGGGTTAGGCTTTTTGCTAGCCTGTTCCGGCTCCAAATTGCTGCTCTTTTCATCTTTTCTTTGGTCTTCGCAAACTTCTTCTTGCTCTTGGTGAATAGTTGTATGTTGCTTTTGGTATTCTGTTCTCAGTCATCCTTGCTAAGTGTTCTTTCTAGTTTGTTCTGCATTTCACTATTGATGTGTTTAATTCCTCTACGTTTAGTTGCTGTCTTATTTCTGTGTTGTATTTTTTGTCTGTTCTTTGATATCCTGCTATTGGTCTGAAATATTTCATTTCAGCAGCTTGGATTTTGGATAGATTGTTGTGTTGTCACTGTCCATGTTTCGGATCCGTAAGTAATAATAGGAACTGCCATTGTCTTGTACCACACATATAATTTCCCTAGTAAAACTGCAAAGCATTGCATGAAAATGCTATGATTGCAGTGAAGGACCTGCCCTAGGGCAGAACACTATAGAATAGAATACAATAAAATATCCTTAGTTTATGAATTGCTTACAAGGTAATGAAACGTTGTAAGGCAAAAAATGCCCTATTGCATGCACATTTGCTTTCATTTTGCGTGGTATTTCACTACACGTAAGATCAGGTATACGCAATATCAACTACCGACGTACTCTAAAATAACTCCATTTTTTTTATTAATGAAACGGTATTTACTACGTCTGTCTTTCTTCAAGACAGAGCTCTCTTCATAGCCCGGTAGGTATACAGGTAAGTAATAATAAGAAGAAAGGTTCGCCCTAATGAGCATTGATTGTTCTTTAGTCTTTGCTGTAGTCATTCAGCGATTTCGTGTTTCTTGGGCATTTCGGTATATGATATTGGTCGCACTGTCCGCCACACAATTCACACACGCACTTCTCACTAGGTTCGTGATATTTCTTGATTCTGCACACCTTATGATGATTGCCGTGTATCGCGTATCGTGTTACAACATGTCTTAGCTCTTGGTTGGTTTTCGTCCAGTTTCTGTTCTGTTCTGTCCTGAGGTGTAGAAATCAGCACCTATCATTCTCTGTTTTTCTCTCCTGTTGTTTAAAAGTTCTTGGTAAGGGCTAGTAGCATTCTCAGTCGTAGATCTTCTATGTAGTTTGTTTCCTTTGTGAGTTCAGAGATGAGTCGTGAGGGTGCAGTTTTCCCCACTCTCAGTGCTGTTTTTAGGAAGCGGACTTTCACATTTTCTATCTTCCTAAGGTAGCTGACAGTCAGTTTTTCCCATATCAGATCTATTCCATAAGTGATAATGGGCGAAATCGTGGTTTCGAATAGAATCACAGCTGTCGGCAGGGATAGTCTCGCTAAGTTCTTGATGCTGTAGATTGCTTTGATGTCAGCTATTGTTTTGTCATGTACATGTTGGCTGAAGGATTTCGCTGTACTCTGTAGGCTCAGTCCTAGATATTTGAATTTATTTACTGTTCTCAGGGGTGTTGTTCCTAACGTCAGATTGTTCTCTGTTGTAGCTCTTCCTCCTCTCCTAAATGTCATCTGGACTAGTGATACACCCCATCTTACCCCCTCGCATGCATTCTATATCAATATAAGTAAGCCTTCGACATTGTGGAACAGATTTCGCTCTCCGGTTATCGTTTTCACAACATCGCCTGGTTTTTTGTTACATTTAGTAACTTTTATCCCGTTAATTTAAAATTCGGTCTAGAAACATAAAATTACTTTCTCCAATTCTAAATATAGTTAAATTTAAGTTGATAATCCTTCAATGCATGAAATCTAGTTATGATTAACTACGCAAATGTACTGAATATCTTACTAACAATGGAACTGTCAACCATTGATTGACGAAACCTACCTTGAAATTTCTCCCAGAGAAGCTGTGAGATGTACCAAGGCCGTATTCAAAAATGATCTGCCGCTTTTAACTGCAAGGCACTAAAATCCAGCGCCAAATCTCTCATTTAAACTATAGGAATGTAATACGACTCCTGATCCCGGTATATTGGATAACCCTCACAATCTGTCTCCCGCGCCCGTCCCGCCTCACTCCACTCCGCTCTAGTCAAGCAGGGAGCCCATCTGCTACTCGCAGTTGGTTGCCATTGCTGAATTTTGACTTCGATTTCTGTGCCTTGCAGTTAAATGCGGATTATAATTTTTTAGACACGGCCTTGGTACATACAACGCTTCTCTGAGAGAAATTTTAAGGTAGGTTTCGGCATTTAATGGTTGACTTCCATTTTTAGCCATTTTATTTGCTAATTACTTCCTACCTATGGCTCCTACTGCACAAATCTAGATTCTGCCCCCGTTTTGGGGGGGGGGTTACTTAACCAATCTTATTTAATTGAACTTATTTCCCTGCAGATGTTGTAAGTGACATGTGGTCAGCATGTCGCCTTGAAGGACATCTGGTAGGCATGAATGAAAATTTGTTAAATTTTGCACGGAGGTCATTTTATTCAATTTTTTTTACTAGCCTGAAAATCTTCTGACTGGGACTCATGGCTTGAAGTCCCTTCCGGAGGATTTGTCCTTTGGATTTCTCCATCCTAAAAGTCAAATCCGTTGATTCCGGTGGATTTGACCCGTGATCCTCGGAACTAGAGGCAAGGAACATAACCACTAGACCACCGCGCCTGTATTTCACTAATAAACAGAATAATATTAATAATAATAATAATAAATATAATAATAGAATAATAATATTATATTTTTATATACAGAATTTTAATGTTTACACATCTTTCTGTGCCTAAAGTTTTATTTTTCTTCTCCACTCGTCTATTTCCATCCAATCCATGTCCTCCAATTCTCTTGCTCTCATTCCAGTTCTTATTTCCTGCATCCACGAGTTTCGAGGTCTTCCTCTCCTCCTCCTTCCAGGTGGACACCATTCCATTGTTTTCCTGGGTAATCTTTCTTGGTTAAGCATTTTCATTTCCTCTATGATGTCAACCATTTTATTTTGAACACCTCGAATATTCCATGTTCCAACCAGAAATGTCCTTTTCCTTTGCTTTTGTCGTCTTGGTTTATTTCCGTCCAGCTTTAAATCTTTAGATTTTTTTAGCATTGTTATGTTTTTTTGTGACGAACAGGGAGCTGGCCTGATGCATCAACCCCCAACCTGGAGGACCAGGTAATTTTTGGTCAAGGTTTTCTTCCTCTAGCCTTTGTCAAACCAATAACGAACTGGAAGGCAGCAGTATCTGTACCCTAGATAAAGGGCCCTCACAGGGTACTATGGGCCGGGCGTACTGAACCCTGGTTTTTTAACGAGGTTGTTACTCCTCCCCCTCTCCCTTTTATAACCTGGCTTGGGACAGGCTTTGGCGGGTTTAATAATAATAATATAATAATAATAATAATAATAATAATATTATTATATTATTATATAGGCCTATTATTATTATTATTTTATTATATTATTATGATTATTGTTATTATTATTATTATTATTATTATTATTATTATTATTATTATTATTATTATATGTGTTTTCCAACGTAATCCCCGCATTTTCATACTTCAGGTTATGTACTGGAGGCGTTAATGTGGTCTATTTTCAATTTAAGCACCACTTTGACAGACCACATTATGTAGCCGATGTGTTTCAATATGAAATCCATAATATTGTCCTGCGCCGTAGCCGAGTGGTTAATGCAAGATGCCTTGGCATAGAGCTACGGGACTTGCGCTGGTTCGAGTCTCCATGGGGGAAGAAACTTTCTCATGCGATTTGTGCCAGTATGTGACACCCAGCATCGTAAGGAATTGGGTAACTACAATAAGTAGCGGCTCCAGGTTTAGAAGACAAGCTATAACGGCTGGGGACCCGAATGCTGACATGTCACTTCTAAATCTAGGTGAAAGATAATCCCATATAATACCACAATCAGACCGGCCTAAATATGTGTTCTTCAAAAAATAAGTACAAATTAGTACAATTGTTTTGGATATTAAGTATTTAGAATTAGTAAAGTAATGAGTCATTTTTTAACATCTTACCTCATATTTATGTTTCTTCAAACACGGGAACTAGTTTTCGAGAGAAGGATCTCTCTCATTTTCAACCGACCGGATTTTCTTTGGAATCTCCATCAATAACGTTGCCATCTGGTGTTGATTTGATGAACTTTGAGATGAGGTCACGTTCATCAGGAATCTCGAAATTCATGGATCTAAATTTGTTCTTCTGAATATATATCTTCTCCCAAATTGTCAATTCTAAAGGTTTTTCCAAATATTTTAAAAGCAGGGTTTCTTTTTCAATTTTATGATTCTCCATCAAATCAATACCAGATGGTAACGTTATTGACGGAGATTCCAATGAAAATCCGGTAGTCATAATGTCGGTTGAAAATTAGAGAGATCCTTCTCTCGAAAACTAGTTTCCGTGTTTGAAGAAATATAAAATATGAGGTAAGATGTTAAAAAATGACTAATTAATTTACGAATTAAGAACATCATAATGTTATTTCCCATATTTAACTATGAATATTTAGAATTAGTACAATTTGTTTCAAATATCTCAAGGGATGTTTTCTTAAATGAATGACATAACTTAGTGTGTTATTATTATTATTATTATTATTATTATTATTATTATTATTATTATTATTATTATTATTATATACATGATGATATGTTTATTTGCAGTTTATCATACACCATATCTAAAAAGAATTACACCATCAAGCCACGTGTGGTCCTTCCAGAAAATTATGTCAAAGGTAAGAATTTATTTATATACGGTACAGATTTTTAATGTTTACACATCTTTCTGTGCCTAAAGTTTTATTTTCTTTCTCCACTCGTCTCTATCCATCCACTCCATGCCCTCCAGTCTTCTTGTTCTCATTCCAGTTCTTATTTCTTGCATCCACGAGTTTCGAGGTCTTCCTTTCCTTCTTCTTCCAGGTGGACACCATTCCAATGTTTTTACACGCTTTATATTAGCTTGACCTTTATCTATCTATGTAACGGAATCTTTCAACACAATTTTCACCCACTTAAAAACATTGGATCGACTTGAAAATTTGTATACTTGTAAAGGACCAATGACAATACAATAATTTCATAAATAATATATAATAGGTTGCGGACTTATGGACTTTTTAGTCCATCATTGTAAGAAATTAATATTATATCCTCTGATAGCTCAGTTGGTAGAGTGGTGAACTGTAGTGGTATATAATTTCAGTAATCCATAGGTCGCTGGTTCAAATCCGGCCCGGAGGATTTTTTTTAGAATTGTATTGCTTTTAGTTCATACTACAATAGTATCGAATTTAAAGATATTTACATTTTTAGAAAACCAAACTAAAAAATAAATAATAGTTTAAAAAACTAAAAAACACGCTTTATTAGAAAACCGAACTAAAAAATGAAAAATAATTTTAATTTTCAACACGCTTGGGATGAAATTAAAGTGGTCAACAAGAAAATCATCTCCAACACAACTAGAATAAAACTAGACTTATCTAGAAAATAATAATTTTACCACCAAAAGCTTGGGGTGCTCTATATCAAGTAATACATTTTATGATAAACGGATATTAGTAAAAGTAAAGTCTCTAAGAAGAAAACGTAAAAAAACATAAAAAAAACACTCCACGTTTTTTTATGGTAAAATTATTTTTTTTGTAGATAACTCTAGTTTTGTTTTAGATGTGTTGGACATGATTTTTTGTTGACCACTTTAATTTTATCCCAAGCGTGTTGGAAATTAGAATTATTTTGCATTTTTTAGTTCGATTTTCTAATAAAGCGTGTTGTTTTAGTTTTTAAACTATTATTTATTTGTTATTTTTTAGTTTGGTTTTCTAATAAAGCGTGTTGTTTTAGTTTTTTAAAACTATTATTTATTCTGGGTAACCTTTGTTCTTGCATTCGTCGTACATGCCCATACCAATTCAATTGCTTATTACACGCTTTATATTAGCTTCATCTGTATCTATCTATCTATATATCTATCTATGTAAACTAAACTTTCAACGCGATTTTCACCCACTTAAAATCATTGGATCGACTTGAAACTTTGTATACTTGTAAAGGACCCGTGACAATACAATAATTTCATTTTTTTTCGTAACTCCTGGCCAGAATCACCAGAAAATTAAAAAGAGTGTCTTTGTATCTATGGAACGGAATCTTTGAACACGATTTTCAGCCACTTTGAAACATTAGATCGACTTGAAACTTTGTATACTTGTAAAGGACCCGTGACAATACAATATTTTCATATTTGTTTCTAAACTCCTGGCCAGAATCGTCAGAATTCAAAAAAAGAGTCTTTGTATCCATGTAACGGAATCTTTGAACACGATTTTCACCCACTTAGAAACATTGGATCGACTTGAAACATTGAAACGAAAATTTAAAAATCGAACTAGCGGTTCCATAATTCGATGTTTGGCAAAAAAAAATCAGTATACGCTATTGAAATAAAACTAGGAAGGTATTATCCAAAAAGCAGCGAAATCTGACCTGAAATTAAAAATTTGCTCTAGAACCGCCATGTTTACTTCGTCGCAATATGTATCATTAAATTAAAGTAACCCTTAAATTGACATTTTTCCTATAAGATACATTTAATTAATTTAATATTTAACGAAGTACCGTAATAAAAAATGAATCAGTAGATTTTATATAAATCTGTCAAATTATACAACCATATATTACTGTCTGTCCAACGGATCTGTGCCCCCGTAAGGTACGGAACTATAGTCTACTTCCTTTCCTGCCTCGGCAAATAATTTCCCTCCCTGCATTCCTATCTTTTTCTCTTTTCTATCTCTCTTGCACTTGCACTCCAGTGTTGTCAACTCGACTCCAACCTTGCATTATTCCTTATTCAAGAGCCATGTCACTGGGGGAAATTTGGCAACATCCCTACTCGATAAGTTACTGTGGCTGCTGTTTGACGTAGTGGGAGGGAAAAGTGCGGTGAAATGGTGTGAGTATTGACGTGTACTTTTCTAAGAACGATGCCAGCGCTATAGGTGCATAGATCCGTTGGTCCGAGTATATTACAATAGGTACTTTTACAGGTATGCATGATTCGTTTTTACTGCAGTCCAACAGTTTAAAATAAACTGACATCAGAAATTGATTTCCTCCAATTTAACAAAATAAATATGTATTCCATAAACCAGCAAAATCTGACCATAAATTTGACTTGTTGAGAAATTTGTTTAGTTTATGCAGTTCCTGTTTGATGGACTTGTATTTACTCAAAACACTATTTCATTTAATATGGAGGAAACAAGAGTTCTAATAATTATTATGTACTTAAATATCAACGAAGTAATATGTTGCTGGAATAAGAAATATAAATTAGGAATAAGAATATCAGAAAATACAAAATTAAACACCCTATTGTTTGCAGATGACCAAATAATAATTGCAAATCCAGAAGATAATCTGCAGATAGGTCTGTATGAACTTTACAAAATTACAGAAGAATATGGATTGAAGATATCTACAGAGAAAACGAAAATTATGGCATTTCAAGGTGTAGATCCTGTCAGAAGTAAAATTATACTTGACAATAAAATTTTGGAGCAGGTGAATAATTTTACATGTCTAGGATGCAATACCTCATATGAAGAAGAAAAGGATGTAAATGTAAAAATATCTAAATTTTAAAGAATTTTAGGGTTAATAAATTCTATCTTCAAGCCACAGTTAGTCCAAAAACATTCAAGACTGAAAGTGTATAAAACACTGACTCTTCCAACTCTTTTGTATGGTAGCGAAGTATGGACGTTGAAACAGAAGGATGTACAGAGACTTAGCTCTGCTGAAATGAGATACCTTCGGAGGACTGCTGGATACACACTACTAGATCACAAAAAAAAAATGAAGACATCTTAGAAGAATTACACATGGAGCCATTAGAAAACAAAATTCCTGATTATAAGTCAAGATGGATGCAACATGTTCATCGAATGGAAGATCACGAGATACCCAAACAAATGTTAAGATATCAACCTGCAGGAAGAAGAAGACCAGGACGTCCACTCAAAAGACTCTGGATGGTGTTTCTCTTGAGGCCGAAACAGGTCAACAAATGGCCTAAATTCGTGAATGTCCTATGATGATGATGATAATGATTATGTACTTAAAAATAAGTTATTTCTTTTCTAAGATTTTTTCTTTACAATATAAAAATTTGTTTGTGAATTCAGGTGTCAAATCTAGGGTAACATATCTATTTCTATCTCCATCTTCTAAAGAATTTATTTTTAGATGTTTAAAGAGATTTTCTTATGGTAATGTTAGTTCACAAGCAACAAGACTTCACAAAATAAATAGAGGTTTGGCTCAGACAATACCAATGTAGAATCATCCTTTGGGATGTCCCAAATTCATCAGTGTGGTTGGTGAACATGACTGGCATTTTTTACAGTTTCCATCAGTCATCTAATCAAATGTTGGAAACGATTTTCTTTACCAATATTCATTTCGTTGTTAATCACTAACTAACTAACTCACTGGCACTATAGAACCCATAGGTTCATGGCCGCGCAGACATAAGCTCTCCATACATCCCTATCCTGAGATAATGTTTTTCAATCATCCCGTGTATAATCTACTTCCCTCAAATCATAGTTAATGTTATTCTCCCACCTCATTCTTAGTCTGCCAACTGGGCGTTTTCTCTCTGGTTTTCCTACAAGAAGCTTCCATGCAAATCTTTCATTCCTCTTTCGTGCCACATGTCCTGCCCATCGCAGTATACGAGACTTAACTGTTATTATATCTGGCTTCCTATAAAGACCATGTAGTTCACTGTTATGTAGTCTTCTCCATTCACCTGTCTTTCATCTCTGTTTGGTCCAAAAAAATTCCTAAGAACATTATTCTCAAATACTCGTATTATTTTTTTCTCCCTTAAAGCACACACACCATTGAGTAACACTAAGAAATTGGGGCTGGAAGTAAATATCAGTACAACTAAAAATATAGTCAAACGTAGAAATACATTATATAATGGAAATGGACGTCTAATGACAGATAAGGGAAGTTTTGCGAAGGTGGCTGAATTCAAATATATATTATTAAATTTCCTTCATGTTTATTAGGAACACTATGAGCAAAAACAAATTTGAATGGTTTCAATTTCTTTTCCAATAAATTTAAAACTAAATTGCTCAATTTGGAAATTGAAGAAAAGGATTGGTAAAAATAAATTGAAACCATTCAAATTGTTTTTGCTCATAGTGTTCCTAGTAAACTTGAAGGAAATTTAATAAAAACTGGCAAAGACAAAATCGATACTTGTAAATTAACAGATGTATACAAAATCCAATGTGACGATTGTGAAAAGTTTTATGTAGGGCAAACAAAAAGATTTATAAGAAAAGGAATCGACGAACATAAAATATCAATACACCAGGTGCAGAACTTTCAGTAATCAGTGAACATATAATTAATCAAAATCATAAAATGAAATGGAATGACATAAAAAATTTACGCAAAGAAAATAATTACCAAAAAAGATTAATAGCAGAAATGGCCTATATAAAAAAGAACAAAATACAATATTAAATAAACAAAAACATTTAAATGAATGGTGTGGAACATATGATTCCTTGCTAAAATAGTTTTAATTATAAATTGGAATTTTAAATTTATTCATTTAAATTTGTATATTAAAAATAAAATTGTTTTGGTGATGGTAACTATGTATAATAAATTTTTAAACAACCATGTCTTGAAAATAATCTCACATAAGGAGATTGAAACGTCGACTTAATAAATTTATGTTTTGACTGAAATAACGTTTATTTCTTTGTAATTATGATTATTAAAGTTTTATACAATTTTCATGTTTATTTTAATACAAATTCGTCTGAAGAAGGTACAAGAAACAGCTGTAACAAATTTGTATTAAAATTTCTTCTTCTTCTTCTTCCTTCCAAGTATTAGGCCACGGCCTGTTACGATCCTATAGAAAATGTTCCGATCCTTCCGGGAGATTCTCGTATAAGACTTGAAAGCATAATAATAATCCCTTCGATTGGTTGCTGGCCAAAGGAAGGCAAGACCAGTGATGGGGCTGCCATATCATAGCCTCTGGTCAGGCTTTAGGGGAAGAAAAGAAAATAAAGGAAAGAAGAAATGGAAGAAGGGAAATGCTCCTTAGCCTCAGATGCCCTAATAGCACCGGGGTCGAAAAAAAAAAAAACAAGAGTTAACCAAGAGAGGTTAGATAGTAAAGTAAAAGAGTGCAAAACACAAGTAAGTGGAAGAAATGTTTTGCTCAACTTAGGCACAGTTCTAACTGTGGATATTTCGCTTCTTTTTTTTTGTATTAAAATAAATATTAAAATCGTATAAAACTTAACATTTTTATTTTATTTAATCACTAAACATGATGGATTGTCATCAAATAAACACTAAATCAATTGATAAGAGAATTTCTTATTCAGTTTTTTTTTAAATGGTAAGGTTATAATTAACTAGAGTTCACGTACACTTCTATTTGTCAAGAATGGTGTCATCAAGTGGTTGGTTTGATTAATGGCTTACAATACATCACACATATCTGCAAGTTCAGTTCACTTCTACACTCAGCATAATAATACCGTATAACACAGAGAAAAGATTAGAAGAGACTCAAACAACTTGATTAAAATAATTAAAATTAATAAGGTAAAGTGGTCCCATTAACTAACTCACTGTCACTATCGAACCCGTAGATTAATGGCCGCGCGTACATAAGCTCTCCATACATCCCTATCCTGAGATGTTTGTAAGTCATCCCCTGTATAATCTACTTCCTCAAATCATGGTTGATATTATTCTTCCACCCAATGTTTGGTCTACCAATTGAGCATTTTCCCTCTGGTTTTTCTATAAGATGCTTCCAAGCCCCTCTTTCATTCCCCATTTGTGCAATGCGTCCTACTCATCACAGACTACGATACTTATCTCTTATTACATCTGGTTTCCCATAAAGATCATGTAGCTCACTGTTATTTAGTCATTTCCATTCATCTGTCTGTTCATCTCTTTTTGGTCCAAATTTTTTTCTAAGAACATTATTCTCAAATACTTATAATCTCCTTCCCTCCTTTAAAGTAAGAGTCTGTGTTTCACATCCATATAATACACCTGTGAAAATAATAGTTTTATGTATTTTCAGTTTAATGTTTTTTGAGAGAAGTTGGGGTGACAAGAGTCCCAGAGAATCCTTAACTGTATTACTGTACGAAAATAAATAAAATTTTGGTGTATTTTGACACTATTAATTAATAAATAATTCCCTTCATTTGAAACCCCATCCTAAACAAAATTATGACTTGAATTAAATACTTTAAAAATCATGCTGAACCACCGTTGAGGTTGTTTTGTAATAAGTTAAAATAATAAAATTAGTACCTGATATATAAATATTAAAATTCATTAAAATTGTTTAGGCCTTTCAGAACTACGATTTAAGTTTAAATATTTTATACTTCACCTCATATCCAATCTTCTAATTATACCGGTTTCGAAACCTGGGCAGCTTCATCTTGTCGACTGATGTTAATCGGGAGAACTGCTTCTTCCTCCCTCTGTTGGTGGACCGATCAACCTCTGGATCAAGTCAGAATCAGCGGGAATTTCGAAGTTCATAAATTTTTATTTCTTGTTTTTTTAATATGGATTTTTTCACCAAACCGTTAGTATTTTTTGTTTTTGTTTGTTTAATTAGGCTAGCTTTTCTATTAATTAGAGGTTTTTAAAACAAAGCTTAAGCAGGTACTACTGACTTTTCCACTTCACTATTTTTTACATTTCTAAAATGTTCATTCGCCCTAGTTTTTAAATTTATTTTTGTTTTTATTTTTTTTCAGAACTACTCGTTCCATCTTCAGCAGTTGGTACCAATCCAGCTGCTGAAGATGTAAAAATAAGTTCTGAAAGGCCTACACAATTGTAATTAATTTTAATATTGATGACGACTGATATATCAAGGTGTTCATTTTGTTATTTAAACTTATTGATATAAAGAAATCTGTTTCACAAATTATGTTGTTTATTAACATGAAATGTCTTTACTCATTCTAGAAATCCGCCCTCCATCTCCAAAAGGGGAACCAGTCACAGTAGATTTTAGTATTTACATAGTTGACATTAACTCCATAAACGTAGAAGACATGGATTTTCGGTAAGTTACTTTCACCATGAAATGTTTACATTTTTATCTTTGTAAAAGTTCTAATCTTATACAAGATTAATTTTGGTGATGGTAATACTTGCAGCTACCATTAATAAGAGTTAATTGTACAAGCAGTACTTTACTTAACCCATTCCCTTCAGGTTTAAGTGCTCAATGCATTTCCCCAGAAACCGGATTTAAGTTATCATACACTATATTGTCTATTTTCAGACATTAAAAACACACAAAAGGTAACGGTACTTGAGATCTCAATAAGGGTGAAAGCCAAAACGAATTCCTTCACTATTCATAAATAGTAACAAAACATTACCCTGCCAAGGGATGTACAAAAAAATTGCAAAATATATAACAGCAGAGTTAAGCGAGTATACCTCGTCTTTTGAGGCCAATGGGTTAACAATAGAAAACTAAAACCTAAACTCCGTGGCACAACAGACATAACCTCTTACGAGCTAAGTTCTAGTTGTAAAGTAAATAAACGAGATGTAAGGCTGCATTTCATTGGTCGAATAATGGTTTTACCTTTAATCGTGTAAAAAATTTAGTTCACTCTCTAACACTCAAAATAAAGGAAATAAAAATAATAAAAATCTATATTATCTAGCATATGTCTATACAAGTTATATCGGAGAATCTTGAAATATATAATTACAATTTTAATACATTAATTAAGCATTGTTTTATTCTTATGCATGTGCAATACAGAATGTATTGGATTTACTATTGTTTCAAAATTACAAAATTTCCTGCATAGTTGGCTTATTTCGAGCAGCTTCTCTACAGATTCTATGGACAGACTATACCATTTTTTATAAGATTCATGATTTCTTCCGATGAGGTATTATTCAAAATTAAAGTATAGAATTATGGAATATTTACCTAAAAGATCCGTCTCCTCAGCTTTATTTGTTATTTATCTGTAGCGCTTTCGGGACTAGTCCCATCATCACAGTTTTGAATCCTGCTGAAAAAACACCAGTTTTGAATCCTGCTGAAAACACCAGTTTTGAATCCTGCTGATAATGGGACTAGTCCCGAAAGCGCTACAGATAAATAACAAATAAAATAAAACACCAGTTTTGAATCCTGCTGATGATGGGACTAGTCCCGAAAGCGCTACAGATAAATAACAAATAAAGTAGAGGAGACGGACTTTTTAGGTAAATATTCCATAATTTTATACTTTGACTTTATAAGAATTTTATTTGTTTCGGAATATAATGACTCACATTTATATATTTTAGATGTAGTCTTTTCTCTGGAGATAGCCTACCTAAATTACTTTTAAAGAAACATTACAGAAAATGGTTCTCCAGCTTTGTTCACCTGTGTGTTCTAAGCATGATATTGTTTTGTTCTGGTGTTGGTTGCTTATGGTGATGGTGATAGAGTGGATATGTTTATAAGACAACGCTGGCTTGAGTCACGTCTTCACATGCCTGATGATATATTTGAAGAAGGTGACGATTACGTAACACTGCCTCCTGAGTTTTTTGACAATTTGTGGCAACCAGATCCTTACATTCTCAATTCAAAAGTATCAGGTATGTTTACCATAAAGATCTCAATAAAATCAAACATACACCATGTACATATATAATCTCTGACTTATTTAATTAATAATTACAAAACTGCCGTTTTAGAGAGAATAACTTGTGATTTTCTAGATTGCAATTGAAGCACTCAGAAATAGGAGTTGATAAGTCGGTTTTCTCAATTTTACAGGAAAGCTAGCTAAAGTTTTCAAATGTACAGTAAAAACTCCTTATTCGTGGTTGCCTTATTCGCGCCTCTGGTTCCGAGGGTCGCGGGTTTAAACCCGGCCGGGGTCGATAGATTTTATTTAGAATGGAAAAATCCAAGGAGAAAGTCCTCCGGGAGGGACTTTAAGCCGTGGGTCCCGAGTCTGAAGATTTTCAGGCTCGTAAAAGATCCTTAAGCCTGAATGAAAAGACCTCTAATTAAAATTTACCGAACTTTCCCGTCCTAGTACTACCTTGGTTTCCTAGATGTCAGTGTGAGGCGGAACGCTGACCACGGACCACTCAAATGATATCTATACGAAAACAAATGTAACTAAATTAGTATGGTTCAAATTCTTCCCTGTAGGGGAAGAGCGCCTAAATCTCTGTTATGGGAAACACGGGCTTACAAGATAAAAGAAGATATTTAGTTTAACATATTCCAGTCCTGGAAAAATTTATTTTTTGAAAAGAAAATTAACGTTTGAACCAGGAATTGAACCCCTTGACCTCTGACTCTACGTGTTAGCGTGCTGTCCAGTGCACCATTCAAAACCCATAACAAATGGTAAATTTTCTTTCCACTTATAAAATTCTCTTACGTCCAAAGGCAGATAGCTAGTGCCATTAACAATGCCATTCATACGACTTCTATTCAACGTGTGGTAAAATCAAATGTTTCCTACCTGTCCTCATATAAATCTTCTAAGTAGATCGAGATTTCGGGTCCATGGCGAACCCATCCTCAGTACCATTTTGCCGACTGGTGTTATGTCGATCGGAAGAACTACTTCTTCTTCTTCCCTCTGTTGGTGGACCGATAAACCTCAGGATCAGGTCAGAATTCGTGGGAATTTCGAAATTCATAAGTTTTTCTTTGTTTTTCCCTGAACGTGGATTTTTTCCCAAACCGTGAGTTCTTTTTATTTTTTCTATTTGTTTAATTAGACTAACTTTTGATTCAATTAGATATTTTTCGGACCAAGCATGAGCAGCTACTGCTGACTTTTCCACTTCTCCATTTTTGACATTTCTAAGATGTTCTTTCACCCTTGTTTTCAAATTTCTTTTTGTTTTTGCAATATAAATTTTGTCACAATCCCTGCATTTGATCTGATAAATTCCTCATTTGTTTTCTTCTTCAATTCTTTCATTTTTATTGGATTTATTTTTCCTATTAAGGCTGCAGCACCGAAGAACGGATACAGCCTTAATAGGATAATTAAATCCAATAAAAATGAAAGAATTGAAGAAGAAAACAAATCAGGAATATATCAGATTAAATGTAGGGATTATGAAAAAATGTATATTGGAAAAACAAAAAGAAATTTGAAAACAAGGGTGAAAGAACATCTTAGAAATGTCAAAAATGGAGAAGTGGAAAAGTCAGCAGCAGCTGCTCATGCTTGGTCCGAAAAACATTTAATTGAATCAAAAGCCAGTCTAATTAAACAAATAGTTAAACAAAAGGAACTCACGGTTTGGGAAAAAAATCCATATTCAGAAAAAACAAAGGAAAACTTATGAACTTCGAAATTCCCGCAAATTCTGACCTGATCCAGAGGTTCATCAGTCTACCAACAGAGGGAAGAAGAAGTGTTTCTTCCGATCGACATAACATCAGTCACCAAGATAGTACTGAAGATGAGACCGTTATGGTCTCGAAATCACAATCTACTTAGAAGATTTCTATGAAGAGAGGTAGGAAACATTTGATTTTACCATAAATTAAACCTCATAGTGATTAATTCCTGTAAAAGTTAAATCTATTCAATGTATTTTTAGTGAGAATTTTACATTACTTAATTTTATATTACTTTACAAGCTGTAAAGCTTAAATTTATCCAGGACTGGAATATGTTAAACTAAATATAATATCAAAATATTAAGCTTTACCGCTTAAAAGTAATGTAAAATTCTCATTAAAAATAATTTGAATACAAGTCGTCTGATGGTGTTTTTAATAGCGCCATCTGCCTTCAGACGTAAGAGAATTATATAAGAAGAAAGAAAATTTAGCATTTGTAATGGGTCTTGAATGGTGTAATGGACTGCATGCTGACGCAGAATTAGAGCTCTGGGGTTCAATTCCTGGTTCAAGCATTAATGTTTCTTTTCAAGAAGAAAAAAGGAAATGAAACTTTTTGAGTTAACAATTTCCGAGTAAAAGGGAATAAGTCAGTGCTACTAAACTTTGGGAAATTGAAAAGAAAACCCCATTTATACTTAATAATTTGTGGAAAATTCTAAAAGACTCATAATATACAGTCTTTTAATTGCTGAAAAAGGTAAAATATGACTTAGACCCCTATATACAATGAAGATATTAAATCAAATAACATCCTGACATATATATAACTCATTTTGTCAAAAACTTGACCTATCACTTTTATATCTGCACAGGTTATAAGTTGCTTTCTCAAGTAGTTATATAAGATGTTTTATTTAAATTTTAATACTTTCCAATACTGGACAATCGGTGACTTGAATGATGTAATGGACTGCATACTGACACGCAGAGCCAGAGTTCCAAGGTTCACGTCCTGGTTCAAGCATTACCATAATTTTATTTTTAAAATAAAATTGTCCATTTATATAAGAATTGCCCACCGCTGTGGTCTCAAGGTAGCGTGCTGCCTTGTCATGCAGTGGGCCCGGGTTTGATTACCGGCTCATGGGTGGGGTTTTTCCTTACCTCTAAGACAAATGTCAGGAACCTTAGGGCCCAACAGTTCCCAAAAATCATCTGGCCATCATCATCATCCTTATCATTATCATCATCATCCTTCTTCACCAGTGTGAAAAGCAACGGAAGCTACCACACCTATAATTCCCTAGTAAAATTGCAAAGCATAGCATGAAAATGCTATGATTGTAGTCAAAGACCTGCTCTCGGGTAGAATTACTATGGATGGATGGATGGATGGATATAAGAATTCAGTTAGAAAATTTATGTACATGATGTTATTTGCTTTGTTAAAAAGTTGCTAACAGATAATTGTACAGTGCTTCTTATAAGTACATTTTAGAAGTTAAAATTTTCAAGATTGCATTGATCTAGGGGAACCAGCTCTAGGGTACAATATAGCTTGTTTAATTAACTCCTGATAGGGAGCATCCTTGTTCTCACTTGGGGATGTTCAGGTATAGACCAGATAATGAATGAATGAGTAATTTTTTATCTTACCTCATAGTTTATCTTAAACATGGAAACTACAGTTTTCAAGAGGAACACCCCTCTCATTTTCAACTGACATTATGACTACCAGATTTTCATTGAAATCTTTTTCTATAATGTTGCCATCTGGTGTTAATTTGATGAACTCGAGATCAGGTCCCATTCATCGGGAATTTCGAAATTCATGGATCTAAATTTGTCCTTCTGAATATATATATTTTCCAAAACTGTCAATTCTAAAGGTTTTTCCAAATGTATTAGAAGTATGGCCTCTTTTTCAATTTTATAACTTCCCTACAAGAGGCCAAACTTCTAAAACATTTGGAAAAACCTTTAGAATTGACAGTTTGGGAGAAGATATATATTCAGAAAAACAAATTTAGATCCATGAATTTCGAAATTCCCGATGGATGGGACCTGATTTCGAAGTTCATCAAATCAATACCAGATGATGTTATAGATGGAGATTTCAACACAAATCCAATAGTCATAATGTCGGTTGAAAGTGGGAGGGATATTCCTCTTGAAAACTGCAGTTCCTGTGTTTAAGAAAACATAAACTATGAGGTAAGATAAGAAATGATTCATTCATTCATTGAATTAAGAACCTCATAATGTAGTAGTAGTAGTAGTCTAATGCCCATTAGCTTGGATGTGTTCCATTTGCTTTCTTGCTTCTCAATAGAGTCCTGCCAGAGTTCTTGTAGGTGACATCTTCAGAGCCTCACAGCTTTTGTTCATGGTAATGTTATTGTCTTGGTACAGGATACAATTTGGAGAGTTGAAGATTTCAATTTTATGGAGGTGTGCTGCCAGGTAGTCATGTCCTGTTAACAGTCTGAATGTTGCTACTGCTTCATGACTTGGTTGTTCAGGTATTAAGTTTTTATTCTGCGAGATAGCTGCCCATGGTTTCTCATTACTTTGTGATTTGAAGTGCTCCATCAGTTATTTCTGGAAGTTTCTTTTAATTATAATTTTTGCAGAATGTTAGGGCAGGGATTGATTTGTTTTCTGTAAAATTTTGGTGCCCTTTTTTGCTAAAAGATCCGCCATTTCATTTCCATGTACCCTGCAATGAGAGGGGATCCATTGGAGCTGGATAATTTTATTTTGTTTGGTCAATAATCTTATGATCTTTTTTATTTGCAACACTTTTCTCGAGATTGGAGAGTTATATGTTGTTATAGCTTGTATAGCTGATGTTGAATCACTTAGTACAACTGCTCTCTGAAATGTATTTATTCTGTAGAGGAGTTGTGTTAGTGCTAACTCTATTGCCTGAATTTCTCCATCGAAGTGTGTGTAATTTTTTCCTACTGCAACATAGAAGCTAAACAGTTTTGAGTAAATTCCAGCTCCAGCTCCGTCTTCTGTTTCCATTCTGGATCTATCTGTATAGATATGTACCCATTGTGGTTCAGGATATAGACTGTGAATGGTTTCCAATGTGATTTGTTTTAGTTCATCTGGGGTCATTTCACTTTTTAAAACATGTTTGATTAAATTTGTGTTAAAAGCAATATCTATATCTTCCAGAGGTGATACCTCATAATGTTATTTCCCATATTTAACTATGAATAGACCAATTAAGTTAGGATACTTATATTAATCAATGTTTTTATTATTAATTTCATACATCTCAATGATGGATAAATCATATTTGAAGAGAAAAATTATACGCTCAGACCGGGACCCTTGGTTCTCTAGTCCAAGTGCTCTACCATCTGAGCTACCTGAGCAAGTACCGATCTAAACGCAAATTTTTCTCTATATACATTGTAATTCCCGTTGTAATTGTAATTTCTCTTCAAATATGATTTATCCATCATTGATATGTGTGAAATTAATAATAAAAACATTGAAAAAAGCCGTACTGGCATTTATAATGTAATGTATAATTCCCAAATATGTCTTCTTAATAAAGGAGCCGCCATTTGCAAAGATAGAAGCAAAGGCTTCAAAGCATTTGGTGGGCGGGAATTACAACGTATATAGAGAAAAATTTGTGTTTAGATCGGTACTTGCTCAGGTAGCTCAGATGGTAGAGCACTTGGACTAGAAAACCAAGGGTCCTGGGTTCAAGTCCCAGTCTGAGCGTATAATTTTTCTCTTCAAATATGATTTACTTATATTAAATTTGATAGATGGCAAAATATTCTAGAAACATAAAAACTAATATTTTCATAAGAGTTTGGGTTGTTTATTTATTGTAGAAAACAATTAGCAAGTTGGTTTATAATCATAAAACAATGTTTACTGATTACCAAATACTTTTTTTCAGAAATTGCTAAATTAACGCACAAGTTCTCCAGTGTGACACTATTTCGAAATAAAACAGTACGTTATGCAGCAAGAATGCATGCGATCCTTGCGTGCCAGATGGAATTCCAGCTTTACCCCATGGATATCCAGAACTGCCCCATGTTCATAGAGAGCTGTGAGTGGACGACTTATTACTCTTCTTACAGGATGTCACACACAACAACAACTTAGGTGTGTGGTACGCAATCAGTATTATATGCATACCACTTAATATTATGCCTTCATACAGCCATTTATTTAATAGTGAGTGGAGAACATATTTTTAATAACTCACCTCATAAAAATTTCAAATTTCTTTGATTTAAGACCATTGGTTTCAGACGACTTCTCGTCCATCATCAGTCATGACCCCAACTGTTGAAATGCTCTGTTGTTGATTTCTCTATGGACGTCACCTCTTGTGCTGCCATCTTTGGTTGGGATTATAAATTTCAAAATTAAATATTTTTCCACCGGAATATCAAAGTTCATTGATCGATATTTATTCTTCTGAATGAATATCTTCTCCGAAACTGTCAATTCCAATGGTTTGTCTAATTGTTTCAGAAGTTTTGCCTCTTTTCCAATTTATGTGCAGCAATTGCTGATTTTTCAATTTCACAATTTTTAATATTTCTAAAATGTTCTTTAGTACGTGTTTCCAAATTCCTTTTTTGTTCTTCCTATATATACTTTGCTGCAAGTCGTCTGAAACTAATGGTCTTAAATCAAAGAAATTTGAAATTCTTATGAGGTGAATTATTAAAAATATGTTCTCCACTCACTATTAATGATATAACCTCATAATGTTTACTTCCCAACATAATTTAAATATAGCCATTTATTTATTGAAGTAAAATTTTATAACCTCACCTCGTATTCTTCTTTAGTGATTAAATATAATAAAACTGTTTAAAGTTTTATACCGATTTTCAATTTATTTTAATACAAATTCGTTACAGCTGTTTCCATACTCTGTACTTTCTTTAGATGAATACTATTAATATAAATTAATTTTGTTATTATATATACGCTCAAGTACGTAACAAGTATAACTAAGCAACTGAATGTAAACAAAAAAAATCTTATTATAAATTTGAAAGTAGTGATATATTTAAATCCAGTTGGGAATTTAACACTTATTGCTCTTCTTCAATTTATTTATTTCTACAATTTCTAAAAGATCTAGTTTTTTTTCCCCCATTGTTACAAATGTGTCATCATCATCATGAACAACAAGGATTAAGCCCATTGGCCTGTTCCGATCTCATTATAGTTCGAATTGGTCCTTCGATCTCTTCAGTGATCTTCTCAACATTCTTCTCCCTTTTGGTTTATAATTATACATTCTTCTTGGTATGCGCTGTTCATTCATTCCTAATACGTGCTGAAAATAAGCATTTTGGTATATTTTATTCTTTCACAGAGATTAAATATATTAAGTTCTGTTGTTATATCTTCGTTTTTCTTTTTATCGGTCCTTTGATATCCTGTTATTGCTCTCAACATCTTCATTTCAGCAGCCTCTATTTGTTTACTATCTGCCTTTGTTAATGTCCAGGTTTCACATCCATAGATAAGAGATGGAACTGCCAATACTTTGTAAAACTTCAAAATAGTTTCTTTTCTAGTCTTATTCAATAAAGTGCGTTTAATTGTGCCACATAGATAATTACAAATGTGTAAAACTTTAAAATTTGATTTAAAACAATGATTGTATTGAAGTAGATGGTTAGCATATTTTGAAGTATCTACATTTCTGTTATATGCTCTCATATGTTTTTTTATATGAGAAATAAAAGGTCTGCCAGTTTGTCCTATATAGACATTGTCGCATTGCCACACTCTAACTCATATACACCTGATAACTGTTCCTTTTTTACTTTGGTTTTATTGTTTTTAATTATATTTTGCAAAGTTTTATTAGTTTTAAACGCCACATTAATGTTCAACTTTTTTAAGTATTTGTAGTATTCATCTGAAGAAGGTACAAAGTACTGAAACAGTTGTAACGAATTTGTATTAAAATAAATATGAAAACTTTAACAGTTTTATTTTATTTAATCACTAAACATAATGAATTTTCATCAAGTAAACACCAAATCAATTGATTTCATATTCTTCTTCTTCTTAGACCGATTTTGGGATCTTATTTGGTTCCATTCTCAGTACTTTCATGAGTGTTGAAGAGCTCTTCAAGATGACATAACAACAGTTGTGCAAGTATTGAGGATGAACTGAATAAGGTTCCAAAATTGGTCTAAGAAAAGAAGAAAGAAGAAGAAGAATATGAGGTGAGATGATACAATTTTACTTAAATAAATAATACCTCATAGTGTTAATTCCTAAAAAGTCAGTCAGCTATTTATTTATTTTAAGGTAGCAAATATGCAGCATGCGCTGCTACGCCTAAATACATTAAATGTGTTCTTATGTTTAGTTGAATAAGTAAGAGGAAAAAAATTATAAATTTATATCGTAATTATTTTTAAATAATTATGATTACCTGGCATTATCCCAATCTTCTTGGCATCAATGAACTGAAAGGCAAAAATGGTTACTGTGAATTATCTGTAAAAGATAGACATTAGACATATGCTGTTGCAGACTTTTTTTGTAGATTTTTTTTTAAGTATTCAGTTCTGTGTACATTAATTTGGTGTATTTGTTATGGTTTAGGCAGCATAAGCCATTTAAGCATCCAAAAAGTGACTTTTTTAGTGCACCGGTGCCCACTTTTTTTTTTAGCTCTGGCCCTATAACATAGAGCAATATGTTATATATGTTAACTGTCCCAGAAGAATTCTCTAAACGAGCAGAAAACCCCATTCAAATTGGTCAAGTAGGTTTTGAATCCATAAAGGAGAAACAGACAGACATACATACATTTGTTTATATATATATATATATATATATATATTCTCTTTAATTTGCTTACTTGTTACAGTCAGCTACTAGATGGCAGTGAAGACCGAGTTCTCGCGACATCTAGTAATAATGGAGAATATATATATATATACATATATATAAGGGGGACGCCGTAGCGTAGTGGTTAAGGCACTGCGCTACAAGCCGGAAGGTCGAGGGTTCGAGTCCCAGTGGGGTCAGGATTTTTAAACTGACCCAAACCTTCTGGCGGCACTATGGCCCTGGGGTCGACTCAGCCTCTAACTGAAATGAGTACCAGACGCTTGTTCTGGGGTAAAGGCGGCCGTCACGCAGGGCTGACAACTCGGCTGACATCAAGTGCCGATTGTCAAGAAAAAGTGGGAGCCTTAACCTCCTACTACCCCAAGGGCCTCTTGAGGCCTGTAGTGGGATCACTTTACTTTTTATATATATATAAGAAAAATAAGTGTTTGAATTGGATTCGCCTGGTGGTGTAATGGATAACACGCTGAGGTACGACCCAGAGTTCCGGGTTCAAATCCTGTTCAGGCATTTATTTTTCTTATGTCATATATATATATATATATATATATATACACACAGATTACAAATTTAAATGCCCATCAATATTATTGTACATTTATAATGAGAGATTGTCTAAAGGCATTCATCACTTCTACAAACATTTTTGGTCTCAAGGGTCATGTCTTCATGTAGTTTATGTCTTCTTCATATGCAGCTAGAACTTCCTCGGACTTAGATTCTTATTCCTCAACATTTCATTACCATCAAACTACTGCTAAGAAAACTCCTGAAGATGTTATCCGTAGA
This sequence comes from Diploptera punctata, assembly GCA_030220185.1. NCBI lineage: Eukaryota > Metazoa > Arthropoda > Insecta > Blattodea > Blaberidae > Diploptera > Diploptera punctata. Next base: position 85,587 of record JASPKZ010008743.1, on the reverse strand, counting down.
TTAATATAAAAAGTGGAGGCACAAAAACCATGGATTGAAGGATCTCCCATATTCATAACAACAAGACAAAAATATTCTTCTTATTATTATTCCTCTTCCTTTTTCTTATCTTCCTAGCTTTCTTAATCCACTTCCTCGAGTTTCCTGTTTTTGGCCATCCTCCTGAATTCCCCAATTCCCTCTCCTCTTTTCCTTTCTATTTCCTCAATATTATCCATTTATAATAAACTAGAAGAACCAGCAGACCTTGTCCTGCTGAAACATTCAATTGTCATGTCATGGCCAGACGATAAAAATATAAATTACTTTCTTTTACCATGAAATATACTAATTAAGACGTATTAAATAAGTTCACAAGAAAACTCCTCACTGTCATCTGTTAAATGTGCAAGATGACATCACATTGTTGTCATGCGTAATATGTTGATAATGCAGATGACTATACAATAAAAAAATTCCTATAACCTGATCACAGCGCCACTTACCGAGTCAATTGTGAATCTAAACCATCCAGGGACCCACTCAAACACACAAAAAATGTTGTCAAAACTGATTCAATCATTTAGTTTTTAGTTTCAGGTTTCAAGTAAACCTCCACTTCTGTCGGATTTTGCTCATTTTTTGGATAATACCTTCCTCGTTTTATTTTAATTTGATATACTGAGTTTCATTGTGAAACATCAAAAAACATGACTGTTAGAGTGATTTTAAAATTTTCACATCAGATGAACTCCTACACCTGATGGTTTTAGAGGGTCCAATTGTGAATCTAAACCATCGAGGGACCCAATCAGACACAAAAAAATTCATCAAATCAATCCAGGCGTTTAGGAGAAGTAGAGTGACAAACACATGTCAGAAGAATTATATATATAAAGATAAGGTGAATCCAGAGTCATCTTAACTCATTTCTTGTATTCTATTTGAACATCTTTTGATATGCTATGCATACCATCATCAGCTATTCAGTCTGGAATAGCTGATGATGGTATGCATGGCATATCAAAGAATTTTGAAGAGGACACTACAAATTATGAGGTAAGATGACTGCAGATTCGCCTTATTTATTAAGAAAAACCTCATAATGTTATTTCCTAGTGTAATTTATTAATAATTATCCATTTATCCTTTTCTTGGACTTCCCCTGCCTCTTCTTCCTTCAGTTATTTCTTATATTATTATTTTTTTAGATTCCTTCTCTCTTCCATTCTTAACACATGTCCATACCATTTTAACTGTCAATTCTGTAAGATTTCTTCAATCAGTATTTAATTTATGCTTTCTCTTATTTTTTCTTTTATAATTCTGTTCCTTCTTGTCTTATCAAAAATTATTCTCTAATACTTCACTTCCACTGTTGTTATATTACTTATTTCCTGGTTTTTTACTTTGCAAATTCCTCCCTCATATAGCAAGGTTGGTTCTATTATGGAATTACATTTGTAATTTACTATTTTGCATAATTTATTCCAATTGAGGGCCTTTCCACTTTTCAGCGGTTGCCCTTTTACCAGCCGGCTGCTGGCCCTTCACATCCACATGTGTCAATCACAGAGGTAGATGATCAACAGCCAGTGTAGGGATGACATGTGGTTAGCATGTCGAGTCCCCCAGCCGTTATAGCTGGTTCCTCAACCTGGAGCCGCTACTTATTGTAGCTACCCAATTGCCTCACGATGCTGGGTGGGCACCGGTCCCATACTGGCCGAAATACCATGAGAAAATTACTCCCCCATGGAGACTCGAACCAGCGCAAGTCCCGTAGCTCTGCGCCAAGGCTTCCTACCTTAACCGCTCGGCTACGGCGCAGGACGCATAATTTATTCTTTCTCAAATATTATGCCACTTAATTGACAATAAATCTTACTTACTTTTCTGGTTTGATTTAATATTTCTCTTTTAAGACAAATATCATATGACTTAAATAATTAAATATTAAAAATGTATCACCTCACTTCATAATTTGTCTTCTTTTTGACCAGTTCCAGAATTATTCCATCTTCAGTATTTTCATGACCATTGTTCTGTTGTGGTGATGAACTAGTTCTTCCTCCATCTGTTGGTAGACTAATGAACCTCCAAATCAAATCACATTCCTGGGAATTAAAAAAATTCATTAATTTTCCTTGTTGTTTTTTTAATATTTTCCAAAACCATGAGCTCGTTAGGTTTTCTATTTGTTTTATTAATTTAGCCTTTCTTTCAATTTGATGTTTTTTCTGACTAAGCAAGAGTGGCTACTGCAGATTTTTCTACTTCCCCATTTTTAACATCCCTAAGGTGTTTGTTCACTCTGGTTTCCATATTTCTTTTTGTTTCCCTTTTTTTTAAATATATTTTATATGACTTTAACCTCAGTAGAATAATCAAATCCAACAAAAATGGAGAAATTCGAAAAAGAAAATAAATCAGGCTGGTCAAAAAAAAAACATAAATTATTAAGAGACATGCCATAGCATAGTGGTTAAGGCAATATGCTACAAGCCAGAAGGTCGAGGGTTCGAGTCCTAGTGGGTCAGGATTTTAAATTACCCAAACCTTCTGGCAGCACAGTGGACCTGGGGTCAACTCATCCTCTAATGGAAATGTGTACCAGACTCTTATTCTGGGGGCAAAAGTGGCCTTCATGCACAGCTGACAACCTAGCTGACATCAAGTGCTGCTTGTCTAGAAAAGTGTAACCCTTTACCTCCAACTACCCCAAGGGCCTCCTAAGGTCTATAGTGAGATCACTTTACCTTATAAAAATATTAAAATTTCTCCGATCCGATTGAGGGTCTTTCCACTTTTCAGCGGTTGCCCTTTTACCAGCCGGCTGTTGGCCCTTCACATCTGCATGTGTCAATCACAGAGGTAGATGATCAACAGCCAGTGTAGGGGTGACATGTGGTTAGCATGTTGAGTCCCCCAGCCGTTATAGCTGGTTCCTCAACCTGGAGCCGCTACTTATTGTAGCTACCCAATTGCCTCACGATGCTGGGTGGGCACCGGTCCCATACTGGCCGAAATACCATGAGAAAATTTCTTCCCCCATGGAGACTTGAACCAGCGCAAGTCCCGTAGCTCTGCGCCAAGGCTTCCTACCTTAACCGCTCGGCTACGGCGCGGGACTTAAAATTTCCAAGTCTTTAATAAAATAAATCAAATTAGTATTCAATACTCTTGGCGCGACAGGCCTAGACGGCTCTTAGCCTACCAGCCGGCTGCTGACCTCACATCCACATGTGTCAATCACAGAGGTGGATGATCATCAGTCAGTGTAGGAGTGACATGTGGTCAGCATGTCGAGTCCCCCAGCCATTATAACTGGTTTTCTCAACCTGGAGCCGCTACTTATTGTAGCTACCCAAATGCCTCATGATGCTGGGTGGGCACCGGTCCCATACTGGCCGAAATACCATGAGAAAATTTCTTCCCCCACAGAGACTCGAACCAGCGCAAGTCCCGTAGCTCTGCGCCAAGGCTTCCTGCCTTAACCACTTGGGTTCAGCGCAGGAGAATTGAAAACCATTGCATTCCTTATAACAAAATACTGAAATAATATCTCTTGGCGACTGGTGGGAGTTTTCCTTTAAAGTTTGCATTCATCATATTAAAATATTTTAGTAAAGTTTTGAAAAAGAGGACTGAAAATGGTAGCTTTTAAGTTGTATAAGTTTAGTTTGTTTTGTAAAATTGCAGTTTCATATAATGATCAGAAACTTAGATTGAGATGGGCAGAGGACGCCGTTACTTTGAATCCAGATCTAAAACTGTTGCAGTACAATGTGGGTCAGCCTCTGGAGCTCAGGGAGACAACAGGGTACGTGATGGAGCGAGAAGGTATGATTTACATTTTTAATATGTAAATTAATGATTTAATAATAGTCGGCAACTTAATAAATAAATAAAAATATCATCTTGCATCCAACTCAGTGTTGGGTCGAGGGATGAGATGAGATGAAGCCCCTATATTTATAGAGGTCTGTGCACTACAAGGGTGCCAGCCGACCGCTCCTGACCACCGTCACAGGGGCAGATGAATGAAATAAAACAGAATGGATGAGATGAATATGGAGAAATCCATCCAGAGTAATTCTGCCTGAGGGCAGGTCTTTCACTGCAATCAAAGCATTTTCATGCTATGCTTGCAGCTTTACTAGGGAATTGTAGGTGTGGTAGCTTCCCCTTGCTTTCCACACCAGTGAAGGATGATGATGATGACCATATGATTTTGGAGACCATTTGGGCCTTAAAGTTTTCCTGACATTTGTCTTACAGGTGAGGAAAAACCTCGATAAAAACCTCACCCAGAAAAACTGCCCCAACCGCGGATTGAACCTGGGCCCACTGCGTGACAAGGCAGCACGCTACCTCGAGACCACAGCAGTGGACCCATGGAGAAATAGTGGAATGAAATTTGTGGCAGGGGAAAATGGCAGAAACCCCACAAAAAACCTGCCCAAGCTCTGTTTTGTCCACCATGAAACCCAAATGGAGTGACTGAAATTCGATCTGCAGACTCCAGCAGAGAGAGGTAAGCATCTAACTGCTTGCGCCATGGAACTGCCTAGTCTGTAACTTAATATTGATATTTTAATAAATAAAAACAAATTAATTAATTTGCTAAAAAGAACTTTGTTTCAACATTCATTGGGAAAGAAAATAAAGATGTTTATGTAATAAATAGCATACAGTACCTTAATGGTTCAGTGTTTGCCATAATGTCAGTGGGAGGCAATTGTACGTAGGTGCAGATTGACATACTGTGAAAAAAGTCTGAAAATGGTAACAAAAAGAGAAGACGTGCTAAGAAATAAAATATTAAAATTTGTACCTGAAATATCAGTCATCCTCAACAAATCCATCCACAGTAATTCTGTCTGAGGGCAGGTCTTTCACTGCAATCAAAGCAATTTCATGCTATGCTTTGCAGTTTTACTAGGTGTGGTAGCTTCCCGTTACTTTCCACACCGGTGAAGATTATGATGATAATGATGGCCGGATGATTTTCGGGAACCGTTGGGTCCTAAACTTCCTGTCATTTGCCATACAGGTGAGGATATACCCCGAAAAAAACTTCACCCAGGAGCCTTCCTGACCGGGAATTGAACCTGGGCCTGCTGCGTGACAAGGCAGCACGCTACCTCGAGACCACAGCGGTGGACCTCAACAAATTAAAATTCATTAAAATTGTGAAGGCCTTTCAGAACTTTTTGTTACATCCTCAGCAGCTGGTTAGGTACTAATTTTCTTTGAGCATACTGCAGAGATGGTTGGTTGTGTTCTCGTTTAGCAGGTGTTTGTTTTTTACTTTTCAGTATTTATATTTCTTCCACGGGTTTATTTTATGGTTATTACATTCCCTGTGTCTATTGAGAGTATGTTGTCAAAAAAGTAAAGTGATCCCACAACAGGCCTCAGGAGGCCCTTGGGGTAGTAGGAGTTTAAGGCTCCTACTTTTTCTAGACAATCGGCACTTTATGTCAGCCGGGTTGTCAGCCCTGCGTGACGGCCGCCTTTACCCCAGAACAAGCGTCTGGTACTCATTTCAGTTAGAGGCTGAGTCGACCCCAGGGCCATAGTGCCGCCAGAGGGTTTGGGTCAGTTTAAAAATCCTGACCCCAACGGGACTTGAACCCTCGACCCTCCGGCTTGTAGCTCAGTGCCTTAACCACTATGCTACGGCGTGCCCCCGAGTATGTTGTCAATCATATTAAATTGATTACCTGCATTTATGACATGTTTTGCAAAGCTTGATTTTGCCTCGTTAAATTCAAAGTCTTTGAAGTATTAAAATTTCTGGTGGTTCTGCTGATATAATATTTGTCGCAACTCTTGCATTTTAGTTTATAAATTCCTTTATTTTTTATGTATTGGTATAATTTATTTTATTGGAGACAATATTATTTAGGTTTTGTCATGTTTCCTAATTGTTTTGGCTAGTTTTAGGGTTTCATTGCCTGTATATGTGAAGGTTATCCAATTAGTTTTATTTTTGTTAATTTCTTTGTCAAGTTTAGTTATATTTGTTAATTCATATTCTATTTTTCTTGCTTGCTTACTAATTTGTTGTTTCATGGCTGTATGCATTTTTGTGTGCAAAGGTTTTTATATATTTCATTTCTATATTATAATTTGTTTTATTTAATGGTAACTTTATCATTATATTTAAAAAAATATTTTTATAGTAACTCTAAATATTATATGAGTTAAGATTAAATTAAACCTCATAGTGATTTTTTCCTATAAAAGTTCAATTATATGAGATCCATATAGAATACTCTCTCCACGGTGCAACAGGCCTAAAAGGCCCTTGGCCTACCTGCCAGATGCTGGCCTCACATTCACATGTGTAGACATTCATCCAGTCAGTGTAGAGGTGTTGTGTCACCCAGCCCTTATAGCTGATTGTCTCAACTTGGAGCCACTACTTACACTGAGCAACAAAAAAGAAACTTTTTTTTAATCTCAGAAAGAAAAATATGTGATTCTGATAGTAATTTTTCTCCTGAATTCAAATATGATATAGGTTTTTTTCCATCATGCAAGGTTTCCGAGAGACAGGAATTTATATTTTCAAACACTTTAATATTCAAACATCCGGACTCACCTAGAAATTAACAAATGACGATTTTCTGCTATATTTCGCCTGTGGAGCATCCCTCTTGATGGTCCAACAATAATCGGCCAGCATATTAGGATTCCATTTGCCTTGATATCTCTTTTCCATAGCTGGAATCTCCTGATGAAAGTGTTCCCCGTTTTATTTTACAATGGACAAATGGACAAAAAAATGTTTATTAAAAAAATAATTATTTAAATCCATTAATTTAAATAGAAATAGAAAAAAACTGTGGGTGATGGAGAAATTCTGTTTTGAAAACACGATAAAAAACTGCATTAAGTACAACTATTGGTACTCATAAGACAAAAATCATGTTGACCAGTGTTATTGTAGCTACCCAAATTTCTCATTATGCTGAGTGGGCACTGATCCCATATTGGCCGAAATTCTATGAGAAAATTTCTTCTCCCATGGAGACTCGAACCAGTGCAAGTCCTGTAGCTCTGCGCCAAGGTATCTCGCCTTAACCACTTGGCTAAGATGCAGGACATTCCAAATAGAGTAGATGTCTAAAAGAAGGAAGGAGCTCATACAGTCTTGACTAACTAACTATTTATGGTACTGTCAAACCTGAAAATTCATTACTGCATGGACATAAGCTTTTGATTCATCTCTATAGCTCAACATCTAAAAAAAAAGTGTAGGAGCAAAATTGCTTTGTATAATAAACAAGTGAAGTAGAACAGGTGTATTTTAAATATCCAAAATATTAATTATAAACATTGTAATAGGTTATATTAGAGGAGACAAATTTTTGCCCAGACTGAGACTCGAACCTGGACAAAAATTTTTCTCTTCAAATATATTTATCCTTCAGTGAGAAGTGTTAAATTAATAATAAAAACATCAATTGAAGTCCTACTGGCTTTATAAAGTAGTGTTTAAATTCCCGATAAATGTCTTCTTAACTAAGAAGCCTCTATTTACAAAGATAGACGCAAAGGCTTCATAGCATTTGGTGCTGGGAATTACAACATATATAAGAGAAAAATTTGCATCTAGATTGGAACTTGCCCTGGTAGCTCAGATGATAGAGCATTGGCCTAGAAAGCCAAATGTCCCGGGTTTGAGTCTCGGTCTGGGCAAAAATTGTTCTCTTCAAATATAATTTATCCTTCAGTGAGAAGTGTTAAATTAATAATAAAAAAACATCAAATGTAGTAGGTATTTTCTAAGTGCAATCATTATTTAGTTCCACAAGCCGCCACTGATAATGTTAAACCCCATTTTTATAATTTTATCCAGCCATTTTGTTTTGTAAATTACCAGTAATTGTCTCTATTCAGTAACCATTCTCCTCCACTGTTGGCTTACAATATTTTGAATGAGTTCCATCAAATCTTAATTGTAATGCCTAGTAATTGAGAAAGGTGTGTTGAAACTGTATTGTATGCTATAAGTCACAATAGCTCTACAAGTTCATGATTGAAATTAATTTGAATCATTTAAGAGCAATTAGAACAATGCTGCAAACCATTAGGGGTGTTCAAATATGTTTCACAAACCAATGCTAACAAACAAAGCAATCTTCTAAAAGCTTGTGTAGCTTTAAATTTTGTCACTAACATTAAACATATAATCAATTGAGTTGGTGTTTACTTGATGAAAATCCATATCTATTAATTAAATAAAAATAAAACGTAGTTTTATTTGATTTTCATATTTATTATATAATTCAGTGACAGCTGTTTCAGTACACTGTACCTTCTTCAGACATGTTAACAAATTAATCTAAGCAACAATACAACAATATTTATTTAAATTTTTTAATTTAATAAAGGGGATTAATTCAAATCAAGTTGAGAATTTAACAGTTTGTTACTTAAATTCTCAACTTGATTTGAATGAATCCCCTTTGTTAAATTAAAAAATTTAAATAAATATTGTTGTATTGTTGCTGAGATCAGTTGGAACACAATTCATAATTTGTTAACATGTCTGAAGAAGGTACAGTGTACCGAAACAGCTGTCACTGAATTATATAATAAATATGAAAATCAAATAAAACTATGTTTTATTTTTATTTAATTAATATTAAATATATGTTTAATTTCCTTCTGCGCCTCATTCTTGTTTTTAATTATTCCTCAGCATTTTTATTCAGTCACTTCTTCAAAATTTCTCTCATTTGTTATTAAGCGTCCATTAGAAAGAAACACCTATCATCTGAAATAGGTACATTACTGTAAAAATTATAAACATCAATGTATATTATATTTGAGTAGAAAAATTATATGCTCAGACCTTTGACCTTCTAGGCCAATGCTTTACCACTGAGCTACCAGGGAAACTCCAATCTAAATGCAAATTTTTCTCTTATAGACTGTTAATTCCTGATCGCTGAATGCTACAAGAATTTGCTCGATCATGCAAATGTTGGCTTCTTGTTTAAGAAGACATTTATTGGGAGCCAAAGGTCCTGGGTTCAAACCCCAGTCTGAGCGTATAATTTTTCTCTTCACATAACATTTATCCTTCAGTGAGAAATGTTAAATTAATAATAAAATCATCAATATACATATTGTGGGGAAAAAAAAAAAAAACATAGCATTTTATGCATAAGCTTGAATGAGAGATGAGATTTATATCGTAGCCTATAAAACTGTAATGGTGGGTGTAATAATAACGTTCAAATTGCTATTTTCCTTTTCAAACAATCTGTGTCGTTTAACTTTATATAAACTGAATGGGGGAGTGATTCTCGTACAATTTTTCAATAATGTACTCCAGAAGATCATAAAAAGTTAAATCTCTCAGCTCACTTGGCACTTACAAGGGAACTGTCAACCATTGCATGCCAAAACCTACTTCAAAATTTTTCCCAGAGAAACATTGTGATGTAACCCAAAGTTATCTGCCTCTTTTAACTGCAAGGTACAGAAATGAACCCACTGCGCAAAGCAGATTGATATCCCTGTTTGAATAGAGTGGCTTGGATTGCAGCGAGAACAGTGCAGACAGCAGGTAGTGAGGGTTATCCAATCCACTAAGTCAGGAGTTGTTACTTCCCTGCAGTTTAAATTAGAGATTTGATTCTGGAGTTTAGTTTTGCAGTTGAAAGCATAAAGCATAATTGCAAAGAGTGTTGGGAATAGGGGGCAGCCTTGTCTCACACCACGATTTATAATTCCTTCTTCAGAAAATCCTTTTTTTGTGTTGAGACTTGAAAGTAGTTTTGAAGTTCCTTAGGACAGGTTACTGGCCCGACGCTAAGTAGTCCAGTGGTAGGGCTGCTACCTTTTAGTCTCTGGACAGACATTAGGATACCGCATTTACTCAGTACCTGATGGAACGGTTATACCGCCGTGACTCAGTCCTCAGAGCCTCGTTTGTGAAAACAGGTTGTACCACGAGAAGGTGAGGATGAGAATTGGGTAGGAGAGGTTATACACACGTCACTACCCCTTACAAACCAGCATAATTTTCATTTTACCTAAATAATAAAGTTAAAGTTAGTAAATAATTTTGTATTGTAATATTCTTTTTATACTTTAATATAACTTTAAATAAAAAACAAAATATTTCATAGTTATTGTCAAATAAAAATCTCTTAATAATAATACAAATATTTTACTAGACTATTTAACTCATGTCCCAAATGGGAGTCAATGACCAATCACATTTCAATGATTTTTTATTTACAACCAATCACAGTTGTGTTTCGCCTAGAACTTACCAACTAAAGTTTATCATAATAAAGAAAGCACCTCCTTTTTAACATTCTGAATAGGTCATAGTATTATTTTGCAGTGACTGACTCACTAAGAAATACGGCTACCAGATTGTATATATATAGTGCATGAATGTCAACACATAGCGCTTGCAGGAGTTAATATAAAACATTTGTAGCAATTGATTATACCACCAAAAAAAGAAACCACTGTTTGCATTTTCTTAAATTATTTTTTCCCAGAAAAATATAATTCTCATATTTACATCATAGGACATCAGAAATGAATTAATATATAGTTTGATGTATTTAATTTTTTCTCCACTAGAGTGCATTCTTACAATATCACGTTCCTTTGGCAATAAATAATATGATCTGATTGCAGTGACGAACAAAAGAAGCAAATGAAGCGTTTGTTTTCATTTGTTTTCAAACATTGCCGTTTACATTAAATATATAAATATTTTAAAATAACTATATTTAAATAATGATTTGTGAGTAAACAGCTTAATTTTATTCGTTAAATAGTCCTAACAAATGCCACTCTTGATTTTCAAATTCTCTAGATAAATTTGGAAATCACTCGTGGCATTACTTTATGATAAAGATTTTTTAAATAATGCTTTAAAAAATTGTTTTAATTTATTGTTTTTAGAATTCTAAATATTTCTATTAAACTTTGGAAATATATTCTGAATGACTTTATACTGTCATAAATGAATATAAACTAAATTGTGATTGGAATTAAAAACACTTATCTTTCTTATATGACCAATCGGATTTAACCTTATATTTAATAGAATTATTAACCAATATAAATTAAGAGTCATGTCATGTGACCAAATAATGAACTTAATATTATAGCATGAATTAATTTAATTGTTGAAATGTCCAGCAGTTAAGAAGATTGATGCTCTTACTATCTCAGCTGACATGTTATTATTGGGACGCCCGTAGGAGAATGGAGGAAGTCCAAGCACCTTAAGCATTGGCAACAACAACAACACATACTATCGCATGTTAAATTAATTCATTCTGTACCAACATTTTGTTCTGAATGGAAGCAAGAAGAGGTCTTTAGAAGATAAAATTTTATAATCTCTCCAATTCTAGGATTGTGAAAAGTTTCATTTTGTATTTAAAATGAAAATAATCAATGTTGTGAATAAGAAGAATTGATTTTAAATATATGGTGAAGAATATTACCACTGGAATTAATTTGATCTTCTTGGAACTCAAGACTTGGAATAAATCTGAATTATTTCTTCAACAAACAAATTTTCTTTTTAAGTGTCTCATGTATACCAACTTCCAACCCCTGAGAAGAGAATCCATCACTACCACAATTTACCTGAATTAATCCTGTTCCAAACCTAAATCAACCAGTAATCCTTGTGGGACAAAAATCCTTCATCAAGCAGCAGATAATTTTTTGGACACGGCCTTGGTACATCATGAAACTACTTCTTCTTTCTTTCCAGGATTAGGTCAATGTGACCTGTTCCGATCTCAAGCCCATCGTTTCCTTGGCTGTCCCAAAGATCTTTTTCCATGAGGTTTGTAGGCATTGATCTTTTTGGGTAATCATGTATTGTCCATTCTGTCTAAATGTTCTTTCCATCGGTATTTGTTCTCGCCTAGTTTATTGAGTATTGAAAATATCTCCATTTCATTTCTTATTGATTCATTGTGTAATCTATCCATGCGTATACATCCTTTTACGGATCTTAAAAATTTCATTTCAGTGACTTGAATGTGTGAGATATGTTTTTTTGTAAGTTCCCCCAAGATTCAGATCCATATAAAAGAACAGGAAGAGCCATAATTTTATAAAACCTGAGCTGAGTTTCTCTTCGAGTCTTTCGGAGGGTTCTTCATATGGTGTCACACATCATTTGATATCGGTTTAATTTATTGTATATATCCCAATCGTAGCTGTTATATCATGAAACTTCTATGGGAGAAATTTGAAGTAGGTTTCGGCATGCAATAGCTGTCAGTTCCCTTGTTAGACTGATTAGCATTTCCACTTTATAATTGTATTTCATTAAAGACTGCATACCAGTAACTCATTCAAATAAGAATATGGCGTGAATCATAAATATGATTATACGTTTGATCGCGTTGTGTGTTGAAAATATTACCATTGCAGGAAATATGAAATTACCGTTGGAAAGGCAATTATTCAAATTACAACAATGGAATAAAATAAAACAGCATAGAACTTACATCATTAGTCAAAATGGCATTGAATATGCAACAGCAAATTACAATTGCTGCATAGGCAGTAACATATTCTAATGATCATGAGGCGCAAGACGGGCAAGACTTGAGTTTAACGTAGCATTGCAGCCGTCGAATGTGGGGAAGTGGAGAAAATGACTGCTGGGAACGGGAAGGATGCAGAAAATCAAACCTCCTGGAAGGCCTCGCATTAGCACGGATGCAGAAACAACGAAGAGAATTGTGAAGGCGTTCGATGCTAGCCCACAAAAATCAACCCGCCAAGCTGCACATGAGCAGTGATTTGTTTTGTTTTGTTCTATTGTTGTAATTTGAAGGATTCCCTTTTCAATGATAACATCATATTTCCTTTAATAATGATATTTTCCTCACAAAATGCGATCAAACGTATAGCCATATTTCTGAATCACTCTGTACAGACAACTGGAACATCATTCTCTATAAATTTGAGGGAAAGAATGGTGGCAGCAATATGTAGTATAAATTATATCAAATATTTACACAGGACATTGATAGAAACTGCAATGTGCTACTGACTGGCTTGGAACTAATTTGGGAACTTCTAATCAGGAAATAGTTAGCAGAGTTAGAGAATCTCAAGGCGAGATTCCTTAAAAGAGCACTGGAACTGTCTAAGTACACAGTATCCTGATTAGTCTATGTATTAGCTAGAGAAACCTCAGAGTTAAAATGTTACTGCCATACATGGAATACCTTCAAACAGTTCTAAGGGAACTAGAGGAGAAAACTGAAGAAATCTCGACCAAGTTCTATACCACAGATGTAATGACATCTACCAACTAACAACATGCGAGCTATGAACTGAGACATATTATAACAATATTTGCTGTCCATGGGTTCTATCATGGAGTATGTAAAAGAAAGGGATAACACCAACCTGGACTTGATTGTGTATGCGAGAGATGTGGGGAACCATGTGACACCTACCACGCTATGAACTGTTTGCACAGAGGCGAATCACTTACACAGTTCTGTTCTTTAATATGATATTACATGCACATTAGTGCGCAATTGTTGTTATTAATTAATAAATACAATCACATACGCTCTCTTCCCCATCCATTCTGCTCACTATGAGAAAATAGAATCAGAATAGCATGAAGGACATGATATGACAGGCCTAGAAGGGCCTCGACTTACCATCCAGCCTCTGGCCTTATATCCACATGTGTTATTACTAGTCTGGATGTTAGGCACTTAAAAAATTCAAAATAGGCAGGCAAAAAGGCACTATATATCATTAATATAGGCACTAAAAAATTAAAAATAGGCTCTTACCAAAAAATGGACTACAACATAAAGTTTTACAGCCTTATGTAAAGAATATAAACACATGATATCAATAGCATATGAAGATATCAGAGATGATTTTGGAACTTGTTTTGCTTCTTTTTTTTTGCGAAACACACGGAGTGCGTATGGTGGAAAAATAAAATAGCCGATAGTTGTTATTTTGCCTAACAGGAGAGCATTGAGCGGGGATCCATCTACTTGCTAGGTTATTGGCTTATTGCCACCCTTATCCTAAAATATTTTAACAGAATGTATATAAAAAAACACTAATTTCTAAGTCCCAGGCAGACACCACGCGCATTCGCCAATGATATGTGTCATGAAGTTTGTCTATTTCAATCAGTTTCATTGAAATACTAAGTTAATTTTGAGAAAAAATGGCAAATAGGTATTTATAGGCATTGTAAGCTGAAATAGGCATTTATAGGCAAAATTAACTTCATGGAAAACAACTCTAGGGTCTTCAATATGAACTAATATGAAGTCACTTTTATAATATCTATAATAAATAACTGTAGGCATTTTCCCTAACATCCAATCTCTAGTTATTACAGAGATGGACTTTCACCCAGCCAGTATAGGGGTGACTACTGGCCAGCATTGTTGGGTCCCCCACCTTGTTATAGCTGGTTTTCTCCAACTGGAGTCACACTTATTGTAGCTACCCAAATTCCTTACGATGCTGGGTAGACATCAGTCTAATACTGACTGAAATTCCATGAGAAAACTTCTTTTGTTAAATTGGAGAAACTCAATTACTTATGCTTAGTTATTTAAAATATGTCAGACTGCAGAGAAAACAAACCTATCATATTAAGTACCAGTATATGTAGGAAATAACACTATGAGGTTTCTTTTAATTATTAATGATTTGTGGAATGCAGGCTTTCATGGCCGGTAATCATGGTAATAAAAGATTCCGGGCTATGTGGCCGTGGTCTATAACTGGCGTTTCTTCCAGACGTTTCTCCCTCAACTGCAGAGGTCATCTTCAGTGGTGAGTGCTTCCAGCTGTTGTTTCTCTGTCGTAGACTCGACTGCATAGACTCATTCGCAGTCGAGTCTACGACAGAGAAACAACAGCTGGAAGCGCTCGCCACTGAAGATGCCCTCTGCAGTTGAGGGAGAAACGTCTGGAAGAAACGCCAGTTATAGACCACGGCCACATAGCCCGGAATCTTTTATTACTATTAATGAGTTGTTAGTGAGTCAAAATATACAACTCATTAATAATTCAACCTATCATAATCTAAGTTATTAATTTTTGAATATTGTTGTATAATTTGATACAAATTTTAATAATTTCTACTGATTAACTCTTCTTACTTTATTAAAAATATTAAATGAATAAAAACAAATTTATCTTATAGGATACCGATACATTACCAATTTAAAGATTAATTAAATTGTATTATATACCAAAATCCATACAGTTATTAGGTTATGCGAATGATGTGGACATAATTGGAAGGTCCTTTTGAGCACTAACAGAAACTTTCATTGCCCTTGAATCATACACTTGGCAAGAATAGAATACCAAAAGCAGCATACAGCTATTCACCACAACGAAGAAGAAGTTTGTTAAAACCAAAGAAAAGATGGGAAGAGCAGTAATTTGGAGCCGGAACAGGCTAGTAAATAAGCCTAAATTGTGAAGAAGAAGAAGATCATCATCATCATCATCATCCTTCATGGATTAGATCTTTGGCTGTTCCGGTCTCACATCTGTTCAGCCCAGCGCTTTCTTGGTCTTCTCACCAATCTTCATCCTCCAGGATTTTACCTGTGTGCCACCTTTGGCATCCTATCCTCTGCCATTCTTTGCAAATGTTCTATCCAATTGTTCCTGCATTCTTCTATTTGTTGAAGAAGTGGTTATATATATATATATATATATATATATATATATATATAAATTATGGTCATGTTCATTTTTTGGTGCCTGTCTAGTTCAGTGAAGATCTGTAAAAATTTCTCAAATATTTTTATGAGAACAGCCTCAAGAGCTTCATTCCATCAGAATTCACTAAATTTAAGAGATTTGTTTTTGTAAAATTGTGTCCTGCACCATAGCTGAGTAGTTAGGCAAAAAACCTTGGGAATTATAGGTGTGGTAGCTTCCCATTCCTTTCCACACCGGTGAAGGATGATGATGATAATGATAAGGATGATGGTGATTATGATAAGGATGATGATGATGATGGCCGGATGATTGTCAGGGACTGTTGGGCCCTAAGCTTCCTGACATTTGTCTTACAGATAAGGAAAAACCCCAAAAAAGAACCTCTCCCAGGAGCCTGTCCCGACCAGGGATCGAACCCGGGCCCACTGTGTTACAAGGCAGCACGCTACCTCGAGACCACAGCAGTGGACCGAGTCCCCATGGGGGAAGAAATTTTCTCATGAAATTTCGGCTAGTATGGAACCAGTGCCTACCTAGCATCATGAGGCATTTTGTAGCTACAATAAGTAGTGACTCCAGGTTGAGAAGACTAGCTATAACGGCTGGGGGACCCGACATGCTGACCACGTATCACCCCTACACTGGCTTATGATCGTCTACCTCTGTGATTAATATATGTGTATGTGAGGCCAGCAGCTGGCTGGTAGGCCAAGGGCCTTCTAGGCCTGTTGCATTTAGAGTTTGTAAAATTGTAGGCTTTCAGGGTTAGTATCTTGATTCCAGTTTAATTTGTTTACAGACTAAATGGCTATGTTTCAGTTTTGTTAAAACTTGATGTTTCATCTGCTACTGCAGTAGAATCCTCAGGAGTTCACAGGGAGCATACAGAATCTCCTGAGGATGTCTACCGCAGTAGTAGTAGTAGATGAAACGTCAAATTCCAACAAAACAGGACCAAGGCCTTTTAGCCTGTAAGACCAACTAAACAGAAATCAGATTTATTTTGTTGAGAAAAGTATTTTAGAGAAGTGTTTCACTGTTACAGCTAATTTCTCACGCTTGGTAATGTACTTCCGATTTGAACGCCAGATAGGGCACCACTTGATCCAGACATTTGCTCCAAGTACTCTAGTGGTGATGCTCTCTTGGTTCAGCTTCTGGATTGGACTCGATGCTATCCCAGGTCGAGTCACACTTCTCGTCACTTCCATGTTAACACTCGTCACCATGTTCACAGGACTTAAGTCTGACATTCCTCCAGTAGCTTATGTTAAGGTAAGTTAATATTAAGTTATGTAGGTAGGAAATAACACTATGAGGTTTATTTTAATATTGTTTAGTTGTTTCTTGACTCACCTTATACTTCTTAACTCCAAAGCAGACTTGAGTTTCTTCGCTTCATTTTATGACATTCTCAATGCTGTATTACATTCACAACTGATGTCCAACGGCCGTTGGACTCACCTCATACTTCTTAACTCCAAAGCAGACTCAAGTTTCTTCACTTCATTTGTGACATTCTCAATGCTGTATTACATTCACAACTGATTTTCATTTGTGACATTCTCAATGCTGTATTACATTCACAACTGATGTCCAATGGCCGTTGGACTCACCTCATACTTCTTAACTCCAAAGCAGACTCAAGTTTCTTCACTTCATTTGTGACATTCTCAATGCTGTATTACATTCACAACTGATGTCCAACGGCCATTGGACATCAGTTGTGAATGTAATACAGCATTGAGAATGTTACAAATGAAGCGAAGAAACTAGAGTCTGCTTTGAAGTTAACAAGTATTAGGTGAGTCAAGAACAACTAAACAATATTAAGATAATATTATTGAACTTTTATAGGAATTAATCACTAAGACGTTTAGTTTATGATAAAATCAAATGTTTCTTACCTCACCTCATATAAATCTTCTAAGTAGATCGCAATTTCGAGACCATAACGATCTCATCTTCAGTACAATCTTGACGACAGATGTTATGTCGATCGGAAGAAACACTTCCTCCCTCTATTGATGGACTGATGAACCTCTGGATCAGGTCAGGATTCGCGGGAATTTTGAAGTCCATAAGTTTTCCTTTGTTTTTCTGAATGTGGATTTTTTCCCAAACCGTGAGTTCCTTTTGTTTATCTATTTGTTTAATTAGGATGGCTTTTGATTCAATTAAATGTTTTTCGGACCAAGCATGAGCAACTACTGTACTGAAGATGAGACCGTTATGGTCTCGAAATCGCGATCTACTTAGAAGATTTATATGAGGAGAGGTAGGAAACATTTGATTTTATCATAAGATAATATTATATTTGATCCTATTGAAAACAGTTGGAAAAACCCACAGAACATAGTCCACATCCAGAAAAATAGAGACAGTGTAATGAATTTTGAAATTCGTGGGGAAAAGGAAAAGAATATACAAGGCATCCAACAGGTAATACAAAAGTTGGATATAAAATATTAATTTGTCCTTTAACCCTTAAACTTGTAATATGTCCTTTTGGATACATTAGTTGGTCTAATTAATTTAATATTTTAAATAGATTAGATGAAAACAAACAAAAAGAAACCACTTAAATGTGTATCTAATTATACAATATACCTAATAATAATTACATAAGATCCCGTTTTCACTGCGGTCCACCACATTCAAATAACTAACATAAGAAATTTGTGTTTTGCCAATTTAAGGGTTAATATAAGTAACAAATTTAAATAAAAACATAGAAATTGAAAGAAGCTCTACTGGAGTTATAAAATAATGTTAAAATTCCATTAAATCTCTTCTTAAATAAGAAGTCGCCATTCATGTGTCAAGCAACGATTCAGAAGCCTTTGGCACTCTCTGGAATTGAAATGTACAAGAGAAAAATTTGCATTTAGATTGGAGACCTTGGATAGCTCAGTGGCAGAGAATTAGCGTATAAAGCTAAAGGTCCTGGGTTCAAACCTCAGTCTAGGCATAATTTTTCTCTTCATATGTAGAAAATATGTGCTTTACTAACTAAAAAAATAATGTTAAAAGAATTATCAAAACATCGAAAATGAAGCTATACTAGCTAGAAAAGTAATGTTAAAATCCCACTAAAATTCTTCTTGTATAAGAAGCTGCTAGGATGTGTGTAGAACGAAGGTTCTCGACTTCAAGCCTACAGGATTGTATAAGTAAGAGAAAAATTTCTGTCTAGATCAGGAGCCCAGATAGCTTAATGGATAAAACATTGGAACAGAGATCATCATCAACAACAACATCAAGGCTTAAGCCCTCTGGCCATTCCGACTTCAAGAGATTTGGTCTTTCCATCTAGCAAATGGTCTTTGAAGCTGTGTTTATTTTTGTGCCCCTCGTTGTGGAGACATTTAAAGTTGGGTTTCTCGGTGAGATATCCGAAGTTGAAGATTTGTGATATAATTTAAACCACTTTAAATCTGCCACAGCACTAATAACTCTCTTCAGGGGAATGAGGAAAAGTTTCTTACACAAATAACAACACTTTATTAACAGTTGAACGATAAGTTAGTTTATTTAAAACTTTCACTTTGGTCAAGATGAATCTTGTAATTTAAAAGTTCCAAAAGATTCCGGCTTAGGTTGATATTTTTCACTTCTAGAAGATTACTATTTTATGTATTTAACGGATGACGAATGCTAACGGTCAATCCAGTCATTATTCATTATTTTCACTTAGAAACTGTTTTTCACCAAGATGGATGACTATTATATCACTATATAATCTTTCATACTTTTAACACTATTTCTTTCAACCAACATCAATAAAATAAACAATTATTTCCTTATTCTTTAAGGAGCAGTCGCGAACATGACCGACCATCTTCAAGTATTGTAGCCATCTTTTTATTATGTAATAACCTCTAGGTTCTGATTGGTCCAACAGAAAAGGAAGGAGTATTTTCAAGCTAACTTCTATCCTCTTCGTCCAATCCCATTTATTTCTTTATAAAAATTATCAATTTGAATATTTGAAGTATTTTACATACTGCATCAGTTATAAAAACATCCAACTGTATTAACAGTTTATATTGACCAGTTATTTTTTTTTATACTTATAAAAAAAATTTGAATTCTATAAATAAATTTGATGTCCATTCTTCATATAAATAAATATAATTATAAACAAAACAAAAACCCTTATATTTTTATATGGGGATAAAATATCCGGTTTTAAATTGCCCCTGATTTATTTTAATCTTAGCTACAACTAAGTGTGAGGCTAAATTAAAATAAATCACTTTCCCCAAATATCAAGTTTCTTTCTATACAAGATTCATCTGTATTAGAATCAATACAATGTAATACATCACAATTATAATAAATACATGTTACATAATGAAATAGAAGTATTAATTTTACAAAATTTACATACAATATTTTAAATACACTTTGAACTATTTGAAGTCACCAGCTACGACTAATTAATAGGAGTCTGAAATGGTTTCAAAAGTTCTTTGGAATATTTTCCAATTTCTTTTCTAGTGTCTATTTCTCTTAGCTCATATGTGGTATCATTAAAATGTTTACATATTTCATAGGGACCTTTATACAATAGGTTCATCCTATGATATTGTTTCTTTAAAGCATTGGATAGTGAAATATCCCTTATGAGAACTTTGTCTCCAACTTTGGGATTCCACTTCCTTTTATGTCTTTTAACCTTATTGTTGCGCTTTTTTGCACGACATTCTAACCTTTCAATAACTCTTTTACATATTTCCTCGGATGTCTCCGGGATTTGACTTTTATCAATGATAGGTAATGGTAAATTAGCAATTAACCTGTCAGGTTGTTTACCTGTCATTAGGAATATGGGTGCTTCCCCAGTATTGACATTAATTGAATGATTCATAACATTCTCTATGACGCTGATATGTTTAAACCAGTCAGAATGTTTATGATGGGTCAAAATTCTTAAACTTGTAGTAATTTCCCTATTAACTCTCTCACAGGGATTACTTTTTGGGTGATATTTACTACAATGGTACAATTTAATTCCTATCGCAGTAAGTTTATCTTTAAACTTAGGACTTGAGAACACTGAAGCATTATCACTAAGTAGTGCATCAATAGGTCCATAATTAGGTAAATAATCTCTCACAATTTTACCTAGGCAAGCTCTGCTATTTACACTTCTTAATGGATATATTTTTACAAATTTTGAGAATACATCAGATAATACAAGAATATACTTGTAACCAAATTGTGTAGTAGCATTTCTCCATGAGTATCCATTACTACTAAGCTATTTACTTTGTTCCTTAATATGTTTTGTGGAACTATATCATATTTTACGTTCATACATTTGGCTTTTTGACAAGTTATGCATGAAGAAGTAAACTTTCTCAACTTTTTATCTAAATGTTTAACATAGAAAAATTCACTTATGTTGAGAGCTAATTTTTCACAACCTGCATGATTTAAGCCGACATGAAAAGTTCTAAATAGTGGAACTTCCATATTATTAGGAATTATAACTTTCCATTTTTTCACATTTCTCCCATGTAATTTGTAAAGAATGTCATCCTTTATACCGATTTTCTTATTACAATCAATTCCATTTTTGTCATCATTATTTATATCTCTCGCACTATACTTCAATCGTTGTAACTCTATATCAGATTTTTGATGCTCAACAATGTTTTTCATCAACAATGAAAATTCTTTGTCTCTATACAGTTTTACATTAAACATTACTACTTCGTGTTTAGGAGTATGTACAGTTTCAGGTATTTTCCCAACACTTTTCAATCTAGACAGGAGGTCAGCAAACACATTCTGTTCTCCTTCTATGTGTTTTATTTCAATATCATAGGAAATTATTTCCATGATCATCCTACTCAGTTTATTATTGGATAATCTACATTTACTTATAAAACTTAGTGAAATGTGGTCACTATGAACAATAACTTTGTTTTTATAAACATAAATTCATATACTTTTCCATTATGTATAAAAGCTGTATAGGGTCGAACTTTGGGGTCTAGTTCTATCTGCCAAAATGAAGAAGTTAAATCAATAGAACTAATAAATCTACCAGTTTTCATATTTGCTATAGATGCTTCAATTGTCTCGGGCCTATAATTATCCCGGACAGTGAAAGAATTAGTCCTACGACTGTCTAAACACAGGCGAATTTTGCCATTAGGTTTTAACACCCAGCAAATATGGTTGGCGTAAGGAGAATCAGATTTCTGTATTATTCCTTGCTTTAACATGTCATCTATCATTTGATCTGCCTGCTCTCTGATAGCAATAGGGATGGGTCTACTTTTAATATTTATAGGTGGATGTTCCATCACTTTAAAGGAATATTTAAAACAGTTGCACAATCCTGGCTTCGAAGAAAAAGAACTCTTATTTTTCATTAAGATGTCATACAACATGCCTTTCTGTTCATTGTTTATGCCATGAGTGTCTTTAACTTTTTCCTTTATCATTTCACAGATGTCTTTTTCAAGTTCGTCACTCACACACAATAATAGAGGAATTTCATCATACTCAGTATTGCAAGAGACACATTCTAAATCACAACATTTACATGCGACATAATCGTCAGCACAACCATTTTCATTATTAAGGCTTTCTTCGCCCTCGACACTTTTGTCGGAAGTACAATTAACTGCAATATTATCTTGCATTTGGCATCCACGGCCATTCACCAATTCCCTCTCCTCATGAACAACAATATTCTCTATAAAAATGTGTTCTTCAGCAATATCACTCTCCTTCTTACTTAGATTCTTGTTCTCCTCGTATTCATTATCAAATGGGATGACGACTCTCACATTATCTTCATTATACAAGGAAATATTCTTACACTCAAAATTTATTTATGGCATTATATTGCTCCAACAGGTCGCAGCCTATTAACATATCACAAGACAAGTATGGAGAAATTAAACATATTGCACTGAAGTAATATCCTCCGATACGTAAATCTAGAAGGCACTGTAGCTTAATGGCAGTTTCTTCTTGCCTATCGCAAGAGTACAATACACTCCACATATTCTTACAGTCATTATCTTATTCCCTTTGTTGACTAAGAAATTATAAAATTTCTGATCTATTGTTGTGTTTGAGCAGCCACTATCCGCTATGCAAGTAACATCATTGTTAAAAATATTTACTTTAATTTTGGGTGGTCGTCCTATGACATTTAATTCTTTATTAGTAACAGGCATAGTATCCTGATTCTTAGAAAACATTCAAATGATTATTCAATATTATGCTATCTCGCTGTCTTGAGGTACATAACTTACTATCTCCTCTCATATTTGCTGGTATAATTTCTAAATTTTGAAACCTATCAAAGCATCTATTTTGGACCCCTAAGTTCATAACGATTGAGGTACATTGCGGAGTCTTTAATGTACCTTCTATGCGTTTAAAGCACGAGGTATCCTGTGATTTACTTCGAGGTCATTTTCATTACTAGGTATATCTTGACTTTGGTTGTGAATAGTTACAGAGTCTATTCTATTTTGCTCTGTCCTATCACTAGTTTCATTAATTTGACAATTTTGTTGTCGTTGGAAATACCCTTTATTTTCATTACCATAGGCATTCCTTCTTCTTTTACCTCTACAGGGAGAAGTCCAATACCTATTTCTATTTTCTCCTACTCTGTTAACATCCATATAATTAATTTGTCTGTCATTCCTATTTTCATTACGTTTGAACCATCCATTCTGGTTATTGTTACTATAATTATTAGTCATCCTATTTTTATTTGGGCTGTTTCTATTTTGAACAAACCTATTATTATTGTTGCCCTGTTTGAAACTTCTTTCTCTATTCTCATTATGATATTCATCATTTCTTTTAGTTACAAAATTACCTTTCTTATTATAGGGCTCTGCCCCTTCCCCAAATAAATTTCTTTTACTACATTTATCTACTTCTCTTTTATTCTCTAGTAGAGCTAACAACTCTAACATTTCAGAAACATTTTGTGGTCTGGCTACTATCAAATGATATCTAATCTCATCTGGGAAGTGATGCGATAACATAGAAATTAAAGTTCTCTCATCTATTGGAGGCTGTAACAATGATGCCATTTTGCCTTCTCCAAGAAATAATTAAGATAACCTTGTTTACCATTGTTGGAGAATTTTCCACTAGTTAGGTCTAACCTTAGTTTGTTTTGTCTTTCTGGTCCCCAGTAGTAACCTAAGAAAGCATTTTTAATTTTGATAAGTCATTGAATCATGGCAAGCTATCTTAAACCAAGACTCTGCATTGTCTTTTAAACTTTTTCTTATGAAGAACATTCTGAACTTGTCTTCTATTCCTTTGATTTCGAAGTATTCTTCAATTTCCCTAATGAAATCAGTAGGGCTTTGGCCTACAGTATCACCAAAATTAGGTAAGTTAATTTCCCCTAAAAGATTAGCAGGAATTTTACATACATTTTTACTACTACTGCTAGAAGGAGGATCATTATTAACATTACTAGAATGTCCTGACATAACCTCAATCTCCTTTTCACTAGTTTTTGACACATATTTGTTTTCAAGTTCAACAATCTTAGTTATCCATCCTTCAACTTGTTCTTTTATAATAATTACTTCATTTGTTATCTTTGATTGAAGTTCTTCATTACCTAAGATAACACTTTCTTCGGAAATTTTTAGTCTCTCTTCGACTTTAGTTCCTAATTCTTCGATTTTATCTTGGCAACTTTGCCTTACCTCAATCAAAGATGTTTCTATTTGATTATGAGTTTCATCAATCTTTTCATTACATTTTTCTATCTCATTTTTACAATCTTTGGCTATATTTACTATTCTCTTTTCCAGTTTAGAATTGTTTTGTTTGCATTCTAACCTAATGCTTTCTAATTTTTCATCTAGTTTTAAGTTATTTTCTTTAATTTCTTTACTAAGATTGGAAATATTTGTATCAATTTTATTGCTGAGATTCGAATTGTCATTCCTAATTTCTTTTAATTCATCACTATTCTTTTCTAATTTATTACTGAGATTTGAATTGTCTTTCCTAATTTCTTTTAATTCTGCACTATTCTTTTCCAGTTTATTATTAATATCAGAAATGTTATTTATTAATAATGCTACCCAAGAAGGTGTATCATTAGTTTGATTATTTTCATTGTTACACAAAATTAAATTTTCTTGGCCTTCACTAATTTGTTCGTTTTCAATATTAACAGTTTTACAGTTTACAAGTTATATTTTCGTTATTGGCCATTGTTGGGTATTTTAATATTTTCTTATTTCTTAAAAGCATTAATTGTTATTATCACTAATTCACTTTTCACATATAAATTTTAACTGTACTCACTTTTGAAGATTTTTATTACTTTCCTCATTCTCGTGGTCCTTGGTTCGATTCAGGTTTACATGTCCCTGGTTCGATTCCCATTCGAGCCCTCGTTGATGCGCCATTTGAAGCTGTGTTTATTTTTGTGCCCCTCGTTGTGGAGACATTTAAAGTTGGGTTTCTCGGTGAGATATCCGAAGTTGAAGATTTGTGATATAATTTAAACCACTTTAAATCTGCCACAGCACTAATAACTCTCTTCAGGGGAATGAGGAAAAGTTTCTTACACAAATAACAACACTTTATTAACAGTTGAACGATAAGTTAGTTTATTTAAAACTTTCACTTTGGTCAAGATGAATCTTGTAATTTAAAAGTTCCAAAAGATTCCGGCTTAGGTTGATATTTTTCACTTCTAGAAGATTACTATTTTATGTATTTAACGGATGACGAATGCTAACGGTCAATCCAGTCATTATTCATTATTTTCACTTAGAAACTGTTTTTCACCAAGATGGATGACTATTATATCACTATATAATCTTTCATACTTTTAACACTATTTCTTTCAACCAACATCAATAAAATAAACAATTATTTCCTTATTCTTTAAGGAGCAGTCGCTGAACATGACCGACCATCTTCAAGTATTGTAGCCATCTTTTTATTATGTAATAACCTCTAGGTTCTGATTGGTCCAACAGAAAAGGAAGGAGTATTTTCAAGCTAACTTCTATCCTCTTCGTCCAATCCCATTTATTTCTTTATAAAAATTATCAATTTGAATATTTGAAGTATTTTACATACTGCATCAGTTATAAAAACATCCAACTGTATTAACAGTTTATATTGACCAGTTATTTTTTTTTATACTTATAAAAAAAATTTGAATTCTATAAATAAATTTGATGTCCATTCTTCATATAAATAAATATAATTATAAACAAAACAAAAACCCTTATTATTTTTATATGGGGATAAATATCCGGTTTTATCTTCCTTGACTTCTATATCCTGTGGGTCTATAGTTTAAAATCATTTTAGGTGGTCTATCATCTGGCATTCTTTGTAGATGTTCGTATCAATTTTGTCTTTGTTTGTCAATTTTATCCGTCAATTTAAAAATATTTAATTGATCTTTTATCTCAGAACTTCTTTTCTGGTCCAATAAGAGTGTAGCCTGCCGTTGGCCTTAAAAATCTCATCTCCGCTGCTTCTATTTTTCTCCTATCTGTATGAGATCTTAGGTTCAAATACCAGTTTAGGTGAACATTTTTCTCTTAAAATATAAAATTGTCCTTTAATAAAAGTGACAAATTTAAATAAAACTGTAGAAAATTGTTTATTTTTTATTTCACTCACCTCATACTTCATAACTCCTAGCATACCCAGGGTTTCGTCACATCCTTTGTGACATTCTCAATGCTGTGTCACGTTCACAACTGATGTCCGGCTGCCTTCTATCCTGCAGACTGACCTCCACGCCATCTGATGGCTGACCGACGAACTTCCAAATCAGTCCTCTCTCCTTATAACCGGGTATTTCAAAATTCATAGTTGTATTTTCATTCTTGCATATGAAAATTTTTTCCCAAATTGTGAGTTCCTTCGGTTTTTCCAATTGTTTAAGTAATTTTGTATTGGTTTCTATTCTATGTTTTTCTGACCAGGCATGTGCAGCTATTGCAGATTTTTCGGTTTCTCCATTTTTAACATTTCTGAGGTGTTCCTTTAATCTTGTATTTAGATTCCTTTTTGTTTTTCCTATGTATATCTTTTCACAATCTTTACAATTAATTTGATAAATTCTCAATTTTTTGCAATCTTCAATCTTTTCATTTTTGTTGGTTTTTATTAAATTACCTAAGCTGTAATGAGGTGAGTGAAATAAAAAATAAACAATATTAAAAAACCTCATAGTGTTATTTCCTATCTACATAACTGTAGAAAATTGTTGAATGTCAGTTGAAAATGGTGAAGATGTTCATCGAAACATGTCTCAGGTAAGAAAACAGAGATGAAATGAGATGTATATTTTTGGTTCAATCTGTTATTAAAAATAAAAACTAAAATGTGGTATAAAAGACAGAAATACTCTTCTTATGACATTAGACAATACCCATTGACTGCTATGGTTACAGTTTCTAGACAGTTAGTGTAAGGCAGAGATTTTCAGGACCTGAACATAATTATTATATGTGGCTCCTTTGGTTATATGACATTCAACATGTAGTGTGATGGGAGTGAATGAACTAAGTTGGGACAAAACAAATAAGTTGAATGCAGGCTTTCATGGCCGGTAATCATAATGTTAAGTGATTGGGCTGTCTGGCTGTTATACATTAATGGTGTTTATATCAGACGTTTCTCTCTCAACTGCGGAGGGCATCGACTGTGAATTCACAGTTAAGCCTCCAACCAGGAAAAAACACCCAGAAGTACTCAACACCGAAGATGCCCTCCACAGTTGAGGGAGAAATGTCTGGTAGAAACACCAGTAATGGACCATGGCCACATAGCCCGGAATCACTCAACATTATTAAAACAAATAAGATTATAAAACAATCATTAATTGGGTGTGCAGTAATCCCACCTCCTTATGGCGCATTGGGATAATACAAAAAGAATTACAACATGCAGAGCTTCTCAACGAAAAGAGTTGCAGAAAACTGGATGAAAATAGAAAACTTTATTTTAAAATACAATAGGAAGTAACATTAAGAGGTTTGTTTAATAATTTAAACATTTTGTCTGTTCAATTCTTACCTCTTATAGTTGTTTTAGTCGAACGTATGTTTCAAGGCTTCTTAGCCCCATGAGAAAATTCAGTCTGTAATCACTGACAATGGGGCTAAGAAGCCTTGAAACATATATTTGAAGAGAAAAATTTTCACCTAGACCGAGACTCGAATCTGGGACCTTTGGCTTGCCGAGCCAAATGCTCTACCAACTGAGCTACCGAGGTGAGTTGCGATCTAGATGCAAATTTTTCTCTTATATACGTTGTAATTCCCTTGTGCCAAATGCTTTGAAACCTTTGCTTCTATTTTTGCAAATGGCAGCTTCTTAGTTAAGAAGACATTTATTGGGAATTTAACACTGATTTACATTGATTTACCTATTTACATTCAATTTTTGGCATACATGTAAAGAAGTAGGTATGTTGCATAATTAAAATTCTGTTTTCTAAGTTTCATGGAAAACTGACTTATTTGTTTTTTTTTTTCCTCCCCTATACCCTTCATATATCCCGTGCCGTAGCTGAGTGGTTAAGGCAGGAAGCCTTGGCGCAGAGCTACGGGACTTGCGCTGGTTCAAATCTCCATGGGGGAAGACATTTTCTCATGGTATTTTGGCCAGTATGGGACCGGTGCCCACCCAGCATCGTGAGGCATTTGGGTAGCTACAATAAGTAGTGGCTCTAGATTGAGGAAACCAGCTTTAACGGCTGGGGAACTCGACATGCTGACCACATGTCACCCCAACACTGGCTGATGATCATCTACCTCTGTGATTGACACATATGGATGTGAGGCCAGCAGCCGGCTGGTAGGCTAAGGGCCCTCTAGGCCTGTCGTGCCAGGAGTTTATACCCTTCATATATATATATATATATATATATATAATATGAAAAGAAAAGTGAATGCTTGAGTCGGGATTTGAACCCGAGTCTCTAAACTCTGGGTTCAAATCCTGACTCAAGCATTAATTTTTCTTTTCATATCATATTTGCCTTCATTTGCCAAATGTCAAAAATATAGTTATAACATCTGTATATATATATATATTATATATATATATATATATATACATACATATATGTAATTTGAAAATGAAGTTTCATATTTTTTGATGACATATAATGATCCATAATATATAAAAATCTGGATGTTATATATACAGGCTTTGGACTTGTGGATGGCTGGATGTATGGTGTTTGTTTTTGCTGCACTCGGTGAATTTGCAGTTGTGAAAGTGTTGGATGTACGTTATCAACTACAAAAAACTGCAAAGGTAGCATCTCTACCCAGGATTTTACCTATGGTGAGTGTAAGTAACATGTTTCTATAAATCTGTGGCTTCATTCTAAAACAGCTAATGTGAACCTTGATCTAAATTGAGGTATTCACATTCTTGCATAGTTTAATTTTTCTTTACAAGATATTAAAATAGCCAATGGCTCTATCAAATTGAACATTTTTGGTAGAATATTAATCTTTATTATTTTACACAGCTTTAGTTGCTTATAACTTAAGATTGTGTTTTTGACATTGGCCCATTTAGAATATCTAACTAACTACAGTGTGATCATTATAGCACTGGACAGCAGATGCAGGTATTTCACTATACACTGCTGATGCACTTGCGGCGGGGAACGGACAGCATAGGATCGCGGTGATACAACCGCACACATTTTCATAACTATTTTACAAATTCTCGCATTTACCAACTTTATTGAAGCAGGTGTTAAAACTGTTCACCTTCATTGTCCATACATTTTTGACACCTCTTTATAAAATTTGTTGTACGTATTATGGTCTGTTGAACGTGACAGAATTTTTACACTCGGGAATCGTGTTTCAAAAGTCTTCATACTTGGCTGGCAGACTGAGTTAACCAAATGTTGTTCATAAATAAATACATGTTGTTCAGTAGAAAAATTATTAGCCATTATACAGTTTACACTTACACACACGTGATTCACATTAAACTTATGTTTTATAAGATACAAATTTTAAAATTGAAATTACTTATACACACGTTATTCAGTTCACAAGGGAAAGCAATCAAGCACCTTATCTACTTGAGGTACACTATCTGACTGTGAATGTGTGGGATGTACTCGTAAACTGCTGAGTCAGCGCACATTTCAATATTTAAATTAATATTGGAAAGTAAACATTATGAGGTTATATCATTAATAGTGAGTGGAGAACATATTTTTAATGACTCACCTCATATAATTTCACATTTCTTTGATACCGGCGGTTTCAGACAATATCTTGTCCCTCTTCAGTCATGGCTTCCACTGATGAAATCAACAACCAGAGAATTTCATCAGTGGAAGCCATGA
The DNA here is from genome assembly GCA_030220185.1 of Diploptera punctata. Taxonomy (NCBI): domain Eukaryota; kingdom Metazoa; phylum Arthropoda; class Insecta; order Blattodea; family Blaberidae; genus Diploptera; species Diploptera punctata. The sequence continues at coordinate 55,472 of JASPKZ010008743.1, read as the reverse complement.
CTGAAGAGGGACAAGATATTGTCTGAAACCGCCGGTATCAAAGAAATTTGAAATTATATGAGGTGAGTCGTTAAAAATATGTTCTCCACTTACTATTAAGCACATTTCAATGTCTAAACCTTCGTTATCGCACAGCACAAACCCTGCGTTTGCTGTCCACTACTATACTGATCTCACTGTAGTATTATTGAACCCATAGATTCATGGCCGCAGGGACATGAAACTGCATACATCCCTATCTTAGCTAGTGTTTTGCAGACATCTCCTGTATAATCTACTTCCTCTAAATCATGGTTAATGTTGTTCTCCCACCTCATTCTTGGCATACCTACTGGGATCTTTCCATCTGCTTTTCCTACAAGAGTTTCCATGCCCCTCTTTCATTCCCCATTTGTGCCACATGTCCTAGTCATTTAAGTCAACAAGACTTAACTGTTCTTATTATACCTGGTTTCCCAGTTCATGTAACTCATTGTTACACATCTTCTCCATTTGCCTGCCTATTCATCTCTATTTGATTCAAAAAATTTTCCTAAGAACTTTATTCTTAAACATTTGTATCCTTTTTCTCCTGCCCTGAAGTAAGAGACCATGTTTAAAATCTATATAATATAACGGGGAGGATAACAGTTTTATATATTTTCAGTGTTCACCGCTGTGGTCTCGAGGTAGCATGCTGCTTGTCACACAGCGGGCCCGGGTTTGATTCCCAGTTGGGACAGGCTCCTGGGTGAGGTTTTTTCAGGATTTTTCCTCACCTGCAAGACAAATGTCAGGAAGATTGATGATTGATCTGTCACATAGGAATAAGACACCTAAAGTAGCTTTATATCTGTAGTGCAGATAAACCTTTGCAAGGTTAAATATAAATTGATTGATTAATGTTAGCAACTTTTTAAGAAATGGGGTTTTATTTTCACAGCGTATTCAAGCAATGGATAACAAAACGCACTGTGTTACTGCTTGGGATGTGGAAACGCCTGGAATTAGATGCAGGAAGCCTAGTCTCAGCCTTAAAAATCGACGATTCCTTCAACTGGCTTGGCTTGATCATAAAACTGGAGAAGAGAAGATTCTTTGGAAAGAAATAGATCGCCAGTCTCGTATATATTTTCCAGCATTCTTTTTACTATTTGTTGTTTTCTATTGGCCAATTTTACTACTAAAGAAACAGGTTAATTAGAAAGTTAATTTAATGGACAATTGATTGAGATTGTTTATCCAGATGTCCAATTTATAAGAATTTAAAATATGATATTTACAATTAGATATTTGTGATTTTATGATATTGCATCGTACAGAATAGTAATATAATTTATTTTTATGGAAATATATTACATTGTCCAACTATTTTTGTGATTTGAATCTAAAAGTGATCTTAAATAAAAAGAAATTTAGACATTTCTCTATCCTGATTCTTTTACCTTCCATTCCTATATAAAAGTTGTTCTCAAATTTTTTAACTCCAGGACTCACATTGAAGGAACTCACCATCATCATCATCATCATTACCACAACAACTTTGGGTGAGTCAAGGCTTCCTTCAGAATTTTTCTTCAGGCTTCTCTATCTATGGCAACATCCACCAAATCTTGAGTTTTAAAGATATACCATCCTGTAGTACTCCATCCATCCTCTCAAATTCGGTCTTCCAGTTCTCTGTCTTCCTTCTGGCTTACCGTCTATAATTCTTCTAATTATTTCTCTTTTAGTCATCCTCTGCATGTGTCCTGCCCATCTTAGTCTGTTTACTGTAATATTCATTCATTCTTCATTACGTGTATCCAGCTGCAGCTGATGATACGAATCCATTGCACACTTATGTCTGTACATAAATAATACAACTTGGGTGTAAATAATATAAGTTACAATGGGGCTGCATTGATGTACATGCAGCTTTTTTTAGTTTCTTGTTTACCTAATATGTCAATAACAAGGTTAACCCTTCTCACCCAACAAGGTGAGTGTCCAAGAGGTTGTAAGAATTAAATAAATCTAATAATAGGAAAGGATGAGAAGTGAACCCTTTGGCCTCGAATACTCTAATACCTTCAGGATTGAAGAAAACAAGAGGTCAGTCAAGGAAGTCTGGATAGGAAAGTTGAAAGAGGGAATAGGTATATGAAAAAAGAAGAAATACCAATTCAGTCAGTAATTCACCAAGCTGACCAATGCTTTTTGGTGAGTAGCCCTTCTCTTTTATTCCCCATGTATAAGCATGATTACTAACAGCTGCACCACGAAAAGGTGAGGGATTGGACACTAAGCTCCTATCCACGTTGGTTCCTTCAAGCCTTAATGGAAGGAACTAAAGGGTCTCTATCCTGTGAAAGACAGTAGCCCTTCCGCAGCCTTATTGTAATATCTATAATGATATCTGATGATTTATACAACTCACATAATGCCCTGCAATATCTCATTTGCTACTCTCCATTTTCCTTAATAGGTCCATATATAATTCTTAATATCTTTCTTTCAAAAACATACAATCAAGATTTGTCACATTCAGTCAGAACCCAGGTTTCTCTTCCGTAAGTTAGTACTGGTCTAATTAGTGTTTTATACAATCTGGTTTAAGTTCTGTCTAGAAGGAACTACATAACATAATACACACTGTAGTTTTGGTTCTTCTTTATCACAAAAAAAAAAGTGATCCCACAACAGGCCCGGAGGCCCTTGGGATAGTAGGAGGTTAAGGCTCCCACTTTTTCTAGACAATCGGCACTTTATGTCAGCCGGGTTGTCAGCCCTGCGTGACGGCCGCCTTTACCCCCAGAACAAGCGTCTGGTACTCATTTCCGTTAGAGGCTGAGTCGACCCCAGGGCCATAGTGCCGCCAGAAGGTTTGGGTCAGTTTAAAAATCCTGGCCCCAACGGGACTTGAACCCTCGACCCTCCGGCTTGTAGCTCAGTGCGTTAACCACTAAGCTACAACACCATGTAAATCCCAACCTCAGATATTTCATGTCATATTTATGCTGACATTGCTTCTTTATTTTCACAACAGTTACCGAACTAGTCATAGTTTTGTCAGAGCTTGAAGCAGAAACACTTTGATTCGCTATCACTCCCAGGATTTTAGCTTCACTTGAGTGTACGTCTCTTTTTAATGTTCCTAATTTAAGCCATGTATCCATCATTAACTATTAAGGCAGAAATACACTTAATCTTGAACGAAGGCTGACAAAGACTGAGTGTAGATTGGCACTGCTAATTTAGTATCAAATTTTATTTCCCATTATTAGATTTAAATTTCACACTGACTAATTTAAATTTCAAAATAACTAATAAAAAGTTAACATCTCAGATACTAAAAATCTGGAATCTATCAAATTAGTTACAAAGACTGAAATAAAATTTATAGGAAAAACCAAAAAAAAAAAGGATTTTGGACACTCGCTAATGAATAGTCTTAATTTAGTTGAGATTTGTTTAGATCTCCATATGGGTAACAATTGTGAGAATACAGCTTGTGATTAAATTATTTATAGACGAAGAAATTTAACACAGGGTTTGAAATTGCTAATTATTATTTTCTCCAAGAATTCATGATATAAATTTATTTTTAATCAATAAATTAAAAATTTATACCTCATTTATTCATAAAAATACAAATCATCATCATCATCCTGCCAGGTATTAGTCTTAGAAGAACTGTTACGGCCTGAGAAAGTGTTTTTTGTGCCATCTTTTCATAGGTCGACCAAGTGACCGTTTCCCATTTGGACAGTAGTTCATTATTGCCTTGGGGATCCTGGATCTAGCCATTCTTGAGACATGTTCATTCCAGTTTAGCTGATATCTGGAGATGTAGTCTAGTATTGGTGACACATTAAGTTCTTGAAGGATTTCTACATTTTTCTTTCGATCCCATTTTGTGTAGCCAGCTGTTCGGCACATAAATTTCATCTCACAAGCTGTAAAAATACAAATCAATCCTTGACTTTTATTGATTCAAATAAAAATAATGACCACTCTCTGAGTGATACTTTTTTAAATTAAAAATTATGATCAATTCTTAATTGAAAAAATTTAATTCAAAAAAATAAAAATGAGACTGAATAAAAATATGTTTATTTCTCGCATTGTTTACATAAATGGTAATTCAGGAATATTAAATAATATTATGTTAATACTATTATTAAATAATTCATTAATGGATGCATTAAAAATAATGTAGTACCGATATAAGGAAAATTGTTAAATTCAATAAAAATTCAAAAAACAAAAGATCGCCAAGAGAAAAGTTCTAGATGAAGGAAAAAAAAAACAAATGTTATGCAATTCTAAATAATTTTGGATTTAGAAATTTATTATGAGTTGTAAAGATGGCTGAAGATGAGAGGCATTCCTCTCGAAACTGCAGTTCGTGCTTGAAGATCATGGACTATGAGGTGAGATATGACTTGTTATTAAGTTGACTATTTAACTCATGCCCCAAATGGGAGTCAATGACCAATCACGTTTCAATGATTTCTGTTTTACAACCAATCAGAATCGTGTTTCACCAAATATTTATCAGTGTTATGATTACCATATTAAAGAAAGCTCCTCCTTACAATATTGCGTTCCTTTGGCAATAAATAGTATGATCTGGTTGCAGTGATAAACAAATGAAGCAGTAGAAGCGTACCTATCGTTTCTCATTTGTTTTCAAACATCGCCGTTTACATTAAATATAGGCTAAAATATTTTAAAATAACTATAGTTAAGTAATGATTTGTGAGTAAACAGCTTAATTTTATTCGTTAAATAGTCCTAACAAATGCCACTCTTGATTTCCAAATTCTCTAGATAAATTCACTCCTCACTTCGTGAGTCGTGAATTTATCGATAATTTGGAAATCACTCGTGGCATTACTTATGAAAATCACATAATGTTATTTCCCATAATTAATTTATGATATAATACTATTATACTTATCTCTTCCTCTCTTTTTAATTCTAAGCATGATTAAAGCTGCTAAGTTAGCAAACAAGCTATATATTTTTTTCCTAGCAGTGCTAACAAATGTAAACAATTCAGCAAACAATTTATTTCTGATTGTCAGTGTGTTCACATCGTTTATAATCTACAAGTTGAAGATCATATGGAGTGAAATAAAAACTCATGCATCCATGAAACCTTCAATATAAATTCTGAAGAAAACACATATAAGTGCAAAAATTGTAAAAGAAGATCTTATTTGTGTCTATGTGTGTAACATGAAACAAAAAAAAAAGTATTACAACCAACGAATAAAAGGAAATTTTTTTCAGACTTTATATTTCAGATTTTAAGAAATATTGCACACAAATTAATGATCGAAAAAATTTTGCTCAGAAATAATGATCAAGATATGATTTTTTCAGCTGTTGATCACAAAATAAAAATCACTTTGAATAAAAATATAAAATTATTTTAAAAATTAAGAGATACAAATTTTGATTAGATATAAATGTTATGTATTTATTTATTTTTAATTATCAATTTTTTAAATTAATATAATAGAAGAAAGTATCATATTGACAAACAAATGAATGCATGCAATAGAAATTGAATGGACAAAACCACATTGTTTACATTCACATATTTTTATGAGAATTTTTATTAGGTAAAAAATAAAGTATAGTAAAAGAGTTTCATTAATGAATTAAGTTGTGAGCAGCCACTTCTTCAGGTGTACAATAGAATGGACAATAGCTTAAAAACTATCTTCAATTATATCTCATTCTGCCAACTTAATGCAAGCTGAGTTTTCTATTAGCTTTTAAATTTAATCAGTAATTATAGTAAATTCTTGCAATTTGCATTGATTTTAAAAGTTTTTTTATGCTGAAGCTACATTATATTGGTTTGTATTCCACCAGCATATTGAACTAGTAGAGCCATGGATTGCTCCCAAAGACAGCACAGGACAACACAAGACGACATACTCCCAAACTGAATTGTGGTTTTAAAATCACCTACCTGCAAGGAATTAAACTTGGGTCTCCAAAACAGTATGTCAAAGGTAGTATAGGACAATACAATACATCCATCCATAGTAATTCTGCCTGAGGGCAGGTCTTTCACTGCAATCATAGCATTTTCATGCTATGTTTTGCAGCTTTACTATTGTAGGTGTGGTAGCTTCCTATTGCTTTCCACACCAGCGAAGGATGATGATGATAGTGATGATAATTATAAGGATGATGATGATGGCCATATGATTTTGGGGACCGTTTGGGCCTTAAAGTTTTTCTGACATTTATCTTACAGGCGAGGAAAAACCCCGATAAAAACCTCACCCAGAAAAACTGTCCTGACTGGGGATCGAACCCGGGCCCGCTGCGTGACAAGGGAGCACGCTACCTCGAGACCACAGCGGTGGACAACACAATACAAGGCATATATATTCAAAACCAAATTAAATATATAAAATCTCCACCTGCTGGGAATCACGTAGGACCAAGGAAGTGGAAAGTAGGTACTTCGGTAGTGACGCTAACAATCTAACTTACTGGCACTATCAAACTTATAGGTTCATGGCCGCGCGGACATAAACTCTCCACACATCCCTATCCAGGGCTAATGTTTTCCAGCAATCTTATGTATTATCTACTTCTCTCAAATCATGGTTAATATTATTCTCCTATCTCATTCTTGCCTGCTGTGGGGGCTTTCCCGGTTTTCCTACAAGTAAAATCCATGCCCCTCTATATCATTCCCCATTCATGCCACATGTCCTACCCATCACAGTCTACGAGACTTGACTCTTCTTATTATATCTGGTGTCCCATGAAGATCATATAGCTCTCGTTATTCTTCATTCGCTTGTCTGTTCATGTATCTTTGGTCTAAAATTTTTCCTAAATGCTTTATGTCTAAGTACTTCGTAATCTTTTCTCCTGCCATTTAATTGATTTAATTTGGGCGCCGGATTACGTATTATTACGTCATCGTATGACGCAACCTCTCCAACTTAAGTCACCTTGCGCATTTTAGTTGTTTGCGGTTATTCTGTTTGGATCTTCGATGCTATGCTTGCATAGGATTGGTGCATCGACACTGGTTGCATAAGTGATGTAGCAGGTAACCCAAAAGTTAACAGATTATGATTCGTGAACGAACAGGTTTACTCAAAGGTTAGCGGACCGAAGCAGACGACGAAGTGAACTTGTCAGAAGCCACTTTGTTGTTTCAAGGACCATAGGACGGAAAATAATGGCCACCATGGCAACCGAGATACTTTTTTTAAGGGCTTGCAAGAGTACTTTTGGTCAGGTAAGATCTATGCTTAATATAATTTGTAACATAATATACTTCTAGCCTATATTTAGATCAGTGATGTGTAGTTATAAATTTGGCATTTTATACTCGTATTAAGAAGATAAGATTTCGAAAATGTAATTTATCTTGTATTTATTTAAGAAATATACTTTTCACATGCTATTAATATAAGATATTTGAGAATTTATGGGAACAATATGTTCGTGAATTTGTGTTTCAATATACGTTAATGATACAGGCTAATCTCGAGCAGAGTGTTTGTTATATAATTCTTAATTTTTACGAGAAAACCAAAATGTGTATATTTTAAACCCAAAAAATATTTGATAAATTCCGGGCTTTAAGGAGGTATTAGAATACATTATTTTACATGTTCGTAAAGTATACCTGATTGGAAGAATAGCTGATGAAACATCTGAGGAATTATAAAATCAAACTGCCTAAAAATAGGTTAGGATGTAACATAATAGATTGAAACAAATTATCTTTTCAGTTAGGTATTAATTTATAATTTGAGATTAATACTTTTTGGAAAAACTGCACTTAAACTAGCATGAAATATTTTCAAAGTCCTATAGAACAACAGTGCGCATGCGCCAGAGTTCATGGAGCCAGCGATAACCTACAATCGAACCACATATTATCATTCTCAATTACTATCTGTCGCTATGAAATTTAAATGACCAATATTTGCAATAAATCCCCAAATCTATATTAAAAAAATATATTAATAATATTAAATTTACCAAACGTTTATTAAAAATGGGTGTGCACTTATCACTCCCTAACGCTGATCCAACCAGCAATAACCCAAAACAGCGATAGAAAAATCATAGACTAAGTAATATACTCTGTGGAGAAAATAGCTTTTAGCATCACAATATTGTCTAACAGTGTCATAATATTGTGATTTGCACATTTAAATAAATACTTAAAAATTGTCTAATAATGCTATAAAATTGTTTGAAAAAGTTTAAAATATTAAATAATGTCAGTAAATACAGAAGAAGAGCTATAGTTTACAACAATATAACTGAAAAATTAAGCTCTAGTAGAAGTGCAGTTGAGCCTACTACATTTTTACTGTATTTGTATGTAATTAAAAAAAAAAGAAAGAAAAATTTTAGTTTGATTTCTATCATTAATTTTCTAAGTCCTAAAACATAACTGTGTGCACGTGCAAACATTTATCGAGTTGACTCTAGGTGAAACCACATATCTATGAAGTCCTATAAAAAGTTTATAGAGTTGTTGCTAGATAGCATCTGTGAAATCAATATAACCAACATTTTCAATAAATTCCCAAACTTTTATTAGAAATGGATGTACACTAACTTCCCCCTTCCTAACCTAACAAAATAAATTGCATCCATATTATTTAATGAAGTGTACACTTCTAACAAAATGAAGTTAATTTCTTGAAATATGATGTGGAATTAACTGTGAATGTTGGTAACACTTATTTCACTGAATCTTGTGGAAGTTATATTAAGCATTTCTGCATCTCACGCATGCACACTGCAGTTCTGTAGAACTTTGAAGAAATTATTGCATACGTAGATAAATATTTAATAATTGTAAAAAAATGTCATAAGTATCGTTGTAAAACATTTTAAATAGTACAAAATGTTAGTAAAGACAGAAGTACGTAGAGCAACAGAATTACAAGAATATGTAGTATGGAAAATCAAGTGGAAATTATTCTAAAGTTGAGCCAGGCCCTTGCCCTACCAACTGGCTGGTGGACTCACTTCCATGTGTGGCATGGCATTTACAGAGATGGTTGTATAGAGGTGATGTTGTATTACACATCCAAGTTAACTTCGCATGGGCGGAGGGGAAGAGTTTTAGCGCTAGTGTCGCCGATCTACTGAATCTGTGGAAGGGATGTAGGAGAAAACTGTACATTCGATCACTTATTGAAATTTTTCATCTTCAAATGTGGGGGGAGAATCTCTAAACACGTGTGAAAGATCTTAACATGGTTGTCAAATTAGTCATTTAAACACGGAATGCTCAAGCGGTCGGATAATTTAAAATCACAATATTTGACACCTCTCTGATGTAATAGTATTAAATTTTTAAGATATAAGAGTGTGGTAAATAGATCCAAAATTAACAGTTGATTTTGGTGATTGTAGTGCAAATGACTATTTGTTATATTTAAAAAAAAAAGGTGAATTACTATTGTAGAATGAGATTAACATCCAGATGAATGTATGTATGTATATGTATGTATATATATATATATATATATATACCGGGCTTCCAATATAAACCCAGACCTCTCGGAGTTTCAGCCATTAGGCAGCGCTCTCTCCTTGTCCGCATTTCACTCTGTCAGCCGCTCGTCCTTGAACTAGTCAGTTTACTATCGTTCGACAAGATGAGACATCAGCTGACATTAGAGCAGCGCATTTGTGTGTGTAAATGTTATTATAAATACGAATCAGCTTGTCGCGTCCGCGAGGAATTTATTCGGAACTTACCTGGACAGTTACCTCCTTCCAGATCGACAATCCACGATCTTGTGACTAAATTTGAGACCACTGGTTCAGTACAAAATAAGAAACACACGTGAAGGCGTACGGTTCTCACCAAAGAAAAATTAAGGAAGTGTTTGAAGATAGAGTGATTAGTGCTGGTGTATGGCCCCTCGCTCCCCAGATCTAACAGTGTGTGATTTTTATTTGTGGGGTAGCCTGAAAGACAAAGTGTACAAAACAAATCCGCACACATTGGAAGAACTGAAGAACAACATAAGAAATGAAATCAGAAACTTGACAGTGCCCGAACTACAGCGTGTCAATCTAAATGTGTTTACTCGGTATAATGCCTGTTTAACTGCGGTAGGACAACATTTCTAGCATTTTCTATAAGGTAAGAAACAGTTCAAGGACAGGTGGCAGGCAGGGTGAATTGCGGGAGGAAGAGACAGCACTGCATGCCGGGTGAAACTCCGTAAGGCCGGTCCGGTTTTATATTGGAAGCCCGTTATATATATATATATATATATGTGTGTGTGTAAATATATGGATAAATATATATTTCGATTTTAATTCAAGAAAAAAAATTGTTTGAACTGGGATTTGAGCCCAGGACCTCTCGTTTTCTGTACGAGTGTGCTGTCCATTACACCATTTAAATGATGATACAAACGTTAACATTTCTATCAACTTATACAATTCTCGTTCGTCCGAAGGCTGATAGATGTCGCTACCATAATGCCAACTGATGTCTTCTATTCGGAAGTATTTTTATTAAGAATTTATACATTACTTTTTAGCTGTAAAGCTTTATATTTTCGATGACAAATGCATTCCATTCTACAAGTCATTTCATTAACCATATTAGCCCAGAGTTGGTTTGACATTTCAATGAAAGCTGGCATCGTTGTAAATTTATCTCTTTCTCTTCTTTCACTGCATGACTTTGAGCGGTAATGTAAACCAAATGCCCTAAAGAACCCTCATGGATTGTTCATAGAGATCTCTGAATGGTGGTTGAAAACAGAATTGCCAACATATGGAAATGTTCATGTTATCTGCTGGTCATGTTGCTTTTATTATTTGCTTAATTATATTTCTTTCACCACTCCATGTTCCAGTGTTCATGTTGAGTTGACAACACTGGACTGCAAATGCAAATGATCTGTCCCCCAAGAAGGTTTAAAATTGTGAGTAGTTGGAGGAACAAAAGAAGAGAGATAAATGATTTACCGAGGCAGAAAAGGAATTAGTGTTTAGTTCCCATATCATATGGGCGCACAGATCCATTGATCAGACTGTACATAACAGTGAGTTACATGATCTTTAAGCGAAACCAAATATAAGAACAAGTAAGTCTCATAGACTGCAATGGGCAATACATGTGACATGAATGGGGAATGAAAGAGGGGCATGGAAACTTCTTGTAGAAAAACCAGAGGGAAAGCACCCAGTAGATAGGTCAAGAATCAGGTGGGAGAATAACATAAACCATAATTAGAGGGAAGCAGATTATTCAGGGGATGATTGTAAAATATTTGCTTAGGATAGGGATGTATGGAGAACTTATGTCCGTGTGTTTCATGAACCTATGGGTTCAATAGTGCCAGTGAGTTAATTAGATGAATTTATTTAAAAATACAATAAGAAGTAACATTAAGAGGTTTATTTAATAATTAAAACATTTTGTCTATTCATACCTCTTATAGTTGTTTTTGTCGAACATATGTTTCAGGGCTCCTTAGCCCCATCGTCAGTGATTACAGACTGAATTTTCTCATGTTGTTGGCCCTGATTCTTGATTCCTGTTCTCTCTGCCTCTGGTCCAATGAATTTACTAATGAGGTTCCTTTCTCTGGGAATTTCAAAATTCATAATTCTTTTTTGTTCTTCTGTATGTAAATTTTTTCCCATATGGTGAGTTCATTTTTGTTTTCTAACTATTTTAATAATTTTGTATTTACATCTATTCTGACCAAACGTGAGCAGCCATTGCAGATTTTTCTACTTCCCCCTTTTTTATGTTTCTTATGTGTTCTTTAGTTCTAATGGTTAAATTTCTTTTTGCTCTCCCTATGTATATCTTATCACAGTCTGCATATTTTATTTGATATATTCCTGATTTTTTACCATCATCAATCTCTTTATTTTTATTAATTTTTATTAGTTTATTTAAACTATAATCATTCTTTGGTACTAAATCAATATTAATTTTCCAAAATCTTTTGAAATTTGTTGTGTGCTCAAGGGTGATATGTGAATAAGAGTTAAGAATGAATAGACAAAATGTTTTAATTATTAGTTAGATGATGTTTATTTTTCACTTTTTGCAAAAAAATGAAAGTGAGGTAATTCCATGGAATTGGTATGTGACATCAGAGTTATGTTAAAGCTAAAAGGTATATCAAACAAGTGTAGGCTTAATAATGAAGTAAGCACACATAAGACATTTTAGTTTAATTTTGCTTTTAGAACTGTTTTAATGTTTGCTGTAAATATTAAGCATTATTTATTATATTTTTTATTTCTGAGACTGAACTCTATTTTTTCTCGAGATAAATAAAGCAACTGGAATCTTTCCAAATTAAATTTTTAGTAAAATATTCATCTGTGTAAATAAATATGCTAGTAGGTCTAGAGTAAATTACAGTTATTAATATACCTACTGCATCATAATTAATTTGAGTCTAACATCTTACCTAATACATTGTTTTGTTCTTGAGAACATGTTTCAATATGTCTTCATATTACACTGAGCAACAAAAAATAAACTTTTTTCTTGTCTCGGAAAGAAAAATATGTGATTCTGATAGTATTTTTTCTCCTGAATTCAAATATGATATCTGTTTTTCTCCATCATGCAAGGTTTCCGAGAGACAGGCATTTCTAATTTCAAACACTTTAATATTTTCTACATTCGTAATTACACAATATTCAAACATTTGGACTCACCTAGAAACTAAGATGTGACGATTTTCTGCTATATTTTTCCTATGGAGCATCCCTCTTGATGGTCCAACAATAATCGGGCAGCATATTAGGATTCCATTTGCCTTGATATCTCTTTTCAATAGTAGAAAACCATTTGAGTTAGCTCATTTGGTTTTATTTTACAATGGACAAATGGACGAAAAAAGTTTATTAAAAAAATAATTATTTAAATCCATTAATTGAAATTGAAATAAAAAAAACTGTGGGTGATGGAGAAATTCCGAATACATATTTGAAAACACGATACAAAACTGCATTAAGTACAACTATTGGTACTCATGAGACAAAAATCATGTTGACCAGTGTTATCAGTCAAAGCCCTGACTCTTTAACTTCTGCCATCAACATCAACTTTCAATTAGAATAGATTTATTTAGCCTGGTGGAATTAAGGTCATGTGGCCTACTCTTCCACTCACCAGAACAAACATATGTTACATTTAAATACAAACAAAATTACATTAATAGTACATACTAAACAATTAATTATTAATTACTACATTACAAAGAAAATCTGCAGTAGCAACATTCAGATTGCTAACGGGACATGACTGCTTGAATAAACACCTACACAGAATTGGCATAACAGATTCACCTAAATGCCCTTTTTGCAATTTAAATGAAGATATGGAAAGAAACCATCTCCTCCGTTGTCCAGCTTTTGTAGAAGAGACCAGCCTTTCTGCTAAATATTGGAGTGCAAGATTTCATTATCAAGTGCTCGACATTAGATACCAACCAACCAACAATTAATTATCTGTCAAACTGAACAATAATGAAAATAATGTCTAATAATACAATAAAATTAAACTAATGAAAGAATGTATACACAAAGGAATAACGGCTCGAATCTACTATATATAAAAAAGAAAAAAAAAATAGAAAGAAAGTAATAAACTGTAATGAATTAATCTATCGCTTATATATAAGGCATTAGGTAAATACAATGACAAATCTTAATACTACATTTATTAAATGATGAAAAAACAAATTATTAATTGTTAAAAAAGTAATATTAGTGAGTTGTTTCTGTTAATAATTTTATTTTCAATTTGTTTCTAAAAGATGGTAAAGTTTGGCAGTCTCTGACGTAGGGTGGAAGATAATTCCATGTTCTAGCAAGAAAAACTGTAAAAGATTTAGAGTAAAGGTAATGTGATGAGGAGGGATTAAAGGACAAGTAATATAGAGTTAGAATTTTCACAACTCAGCTCATATTTCTAATTTTTGAAGACTTTTTCGATATGTATCATTAACAATTCTTTCTAACTTCTTTTTAAATTAAAAAGAATTGGTAATGATACGTAACATATCGAAACTGGTCTTCAAGAAATCTATTATGAGATGAGTTGTAAAAATTCTAATCCTATTTGATTAAAATAAACATCATGATGTAATTTCCTTTAAATGTTAATCAACTTTCAAACTACCATCTGGTGTTGATTTGTTGAACTTTGAGATTAAATCTTACCTGCTGGTAACATCAAAATTCATGAATGTACATTTGTTCTTCCCAAACTGTTAATTCTAAAGGCTTCTTTAAATATTTCCAAAGTTTGTTTCTTTTCTAATTTTGTGATTCTCTAGCAAAATATGAGCTGCAATTACTTATTTTTCAATTTTGCCATTTTTTATATTTCTAAAGTGTTCTTTTGTATGAATGTCTAAATTCTTTTTAGTTTTTGCTTTATATATATATGAATATGAAAGTTTTCTTGGGTTTTCTGCATCTTGGATTCAAGTTCGGCCTCTGGCCACTGATTCCAATGTTTCGGTATGATCCCACATGCCATTATCAAGGAACTTGAATCCAAGATGCGGAAAACTCAAGAAAACTTTCATATTCATACTTATATCCGCGAAAATCTGCAATATAACATATATTAAGTTATGTAGATAGGAAATAACACTATGAGGTTTTTTAATATTGTTTATTTTTTATTATTTCACTCACCTCATACTTCATAATTCATAGCAGACCCTGGGTTTCTTCACATCTTTTGTGACATTCTCAATGCTGCGTCACGTTCACAAAATTTTTGAGATTTCAAAAACTGTAAAATCTATCTAGAGGGTGTGTCTGCGATTTTTAAATAAAAATTCCAGTGTAAATCCAAAATTTCAAAATTGAGCTTTCCAAGTCTATAGTCTTGATGTTTTTCCAAAGTGTGCCAAAATTTTCGAAATTTAAAAAACAATATTTTGAGTTGTGAACGTGACGCAGCATTGAGAATGTCACAAAAGATGTGAAGAAACCCAGGGTCTGCTATGAATTATGAAGTATGAGGTGAGTGAAATAATAAAAAATAAACAATATAACATATATATATTCACACACACACACACACACACTTTATTGCAATCATTGCAACTAATTTGATAAATTCCAGATTTTTTACCATCAAACTTCATCAAAATATTAAGCTTTACTGCTTAAAAGTAATGAAATTCTCGTTAAAAATACTTCAAATACAGGTCGTCTAATAGCATAATAGCTCTAGCTACTTGCCTCCAGATGTAAGATAATTGTATAAGTGGAAAGAAATATTGGTGTTTGTAATGTGTCTTGAATGGTTTAATGGACTGCACACTGACATACAGAGCCAGAACCCAGGGTTCGATTCCCGGTTTAAATGTTAATTTTCCTTTTCAAAAATAAATTTTTGCAGACTGGAACATGTTAAACTAAATGTAACATCATTAGACTCAAATACTCTCAAATTCTTTAAATTTTGTTTTGGGAAATCCTTGGGGAAAAGAGGAAAGAAAGGCTTGGACATAAGTGAGAGAATAACATTAAGATGTATGTAGAGAACTAAATTTTGATTATATAAGCTAGATTCAGTTGATTTGAGAAAGTGGAGAGTGATGGAGGCATTTAGTGAATGTGCCTTTAGATCTAGGGTTCACATAAGTCATTGACTTAATTAGTTTTTGTAGTTCCGTGTGATATGCTATATTTATCATGTGGTATGTTGGCAGGTTCGTAATGTGCATGTTACAGCGGCTGTTGGAGCAGCACAGGCAGAGCAGAGGCTCAAGAAGTTTGACATCTACAGATGGAATCCAGACAAGCCAGGAGACAAACCACGGATGCAGACATACACACTGGATTTGAATGCGTGAGTTTCATATTCTGCCATAAGCATGGTTCAAGGTAAACATATCAGGTAGTGTTGCAGATTTGTGGAATCACTAATTTTCAAACAACTTATTGTTTATAATTTAAACTTTATAGCAAGTAACACTATGAGGTATTATTAAAAAATCATCTCGCCTCATATTTTATCTTTTTTTTTACTGGTTTTGGAGTAAATTTGTTATAATGTCATTATTATTAAAATATAATTTTTAATGTGTGTCTATTAATTTCATCTAACCAACAAAGACTTTTACACTTACTAGTTTTTAGCCATTGGTCTAAATTCGATCATAAATAACACATCACCTTACTTATTATCTCACTTGACCGCTGTGGTCTCGAGATAGCGTGCTGCCTTGTCACGCAGCGGGCCTGGGTTCGATCCCCGGTCGGGACAGTTTTTGTGGGTGAGGTTTTTATCGGGGTTTTTCCTCACCTGTAAGACAAATGTCAGGTAAACTTTAAGGCCCAAACGGTCCCCGAAATCATATGACCATCATGATCATCATCCTTATCATTATCATCATCATTATCCTTCACCGGTGTGGAAAGCAACGGGAAGCTACCACACCTATAATTCCCTAGTAAAGCTGTAAGCATAGCATGAAAATGCTATGATTGCAGTGAAGGACCTGCCTTCGGGCAGAATTACTCTGGATATTATATTAGACATTGTTAGTTTTAAATTGTATTTTATTTTATTTGACATTGTTCCGGACTTTTATTATCATATATGTATATAATTTTAAATGGAATGGCATTTGGTTTCTGGAAGACGGCGGCATCTGCCATGATACCGGATGATGATGATGATGATGATTAGGGCAAGGCATTTAATGACCTATAAATTGGTAAAAAATGCATTTATGATAATTTGTTGTTTTAGGTGTGGACCGATGGTATTGGATGCTCTTATAAAAATAAAGAACGAGGTTGATCCAACTCTAACGTTTAGGAGATCATGTCGAGAAGGTATTTGCGGATCTTGCTCTATGAATATTGGTGGAATAAACACGCTGGCATGCATCAGGTAATGTTAATAGTAACTCTACCTTTTTCTTCTTTCAAGGATCAAGTTTTAGACAGAAGCATCCGTCTATCTGTCATTTCATGTCTCCTTTTATGTCCATCCATTCAACTACTCTTTTCTCGATACCTTTCTTAACTTATTCTTCCCATTTATATAATTTTTCTCTTCAAATATGAAATATTATTGGTTTTATTATTAGTTTTTAAACATCTTACTGATGTTTATATAATAAATTTGGGAATTTTTAACATTATGAGGTTCAATTCATAAGAATTATATGAATCGTGATTTCTTCTTACCTCATACTTCTATGCTTTTTTTAAACACAGCACTGCAGTGTCAGCGACCATTGTCACCATCTTCGAAAACAGCTGAAGATGGTGACAATGGTCGCTGATACTGCAGTGCTGTGTTTAAAAAAACATAGAAGTATGAGGTAAGAAGAAATCACGATTCATTTAATTCTTATCTTAATGATGGACAAATTATATTTGAAAAGAAAAATATACGCCTAGACTAGGGTTTGAACCCAGGACCTTTGACTCTTTATGTCAATGCTCTTCCAAGTGAGCTACCTAGGCCTCCAATCTAAACGCGTATTTTTCTCTTCTACATAGTTAATTCCCTAACCCCAAATGCTATGAGTCTAGGCATACATTTTTCTTTTCAAATATAATTTGTCCATCATTAAGATGCTTAAAAACGAATAATAAAGCCATTGAAAGAAGCACTACTGGCTTTGTAAGTAATGTTTAAATTCCCAATAAAATGTCTTCTTAATAAAGAAGCTGCCATTTGCAAAAAATCATAGCAATGGCTCTTAGCATTTGGGGTTGGGGAATTAACTATGTAGAAGAGAAAAATACGCGTTTAGATTGGAGGTGTTGGTAGCTCACTTGGAAGAGCATTGACATAGAGAGTCAAAGGTCCTGGGTTCAAACCCCAGTCTAGGCGTATATTTTTCTTTTCAAATATAATGAAATATTATTGTTTATAGATTTATTATTGCATGATTATTATTTGTATAATTCAAGTATATAGTGTCATGCTATAAAATTATAAGAGATGACAAAATTACTGTAATTTTTAATTACTATACTTACCCACCATAATAAATTGAGACAACTCAGAACAGGACCTCTAATTTTAAAAATCTGCATATTTTATGCTCTGCAATTTTTCAGTGGCCAAAGTAAATTAAAAAGTGCACAAATTATGTGAGCAAATATGACATTTTTTAAAATAAATTATATCTCATATTGTTAATTTCTAAAAAGTCAAACTGATTTGTATTTAACTATTACTTTATTGCAGTAAAATAGACACTAATTTGAACAAGACAAGCAAGATTTACCCATTACCTCATATGTACGTCGTTAAAGATCTGGTTCCAGACATGAATAACTTTTACAACCAGTATAAGTCAATTGAACCATGGCTTCAGCGCAAGGTGGAGAAAAAATCAGATAATCAGCAATATTTACAATCTGTCGAAGACCGCAAAAAGTTGGTGAGTTGTTTATTTACATTAACCTTTATATTCCGGAGTATTTAAAAATACTGCATGAACTGCAGGACGGAATTTAAATCCCAGTCCGTGATATTAAATGGATGGTAGAGCATGCATACTAACAAAAAAATTTTTTTACGATAAACTATAAGAGATATAAGTATAAAATAACTTTTATTTCATTCATAAAGGAGTGTATTATTCAATGAAATGTTTATTTTTTTCATACAATGGAGAATCTTATTACGAGGGCGGATCGGAAAGTAACGCACAATAATTTTTTTCTGCCTTGGTATTGCAGCTAGAATGTTGAAATTTCACAGAGATATAGTTTGAAGTTTTCACTACAGATGGTATTTTTTTCTCAGGTGCACCTCTTGCGAGAGAAGCTTGAACTATGCAACAAAGATGGCGTGCATGCTACAGTCGTCCACCTGTGAGGAACAGAGAAGTGTTGTTCGATTTTTGTGGGCCAAAGGGCATAAACCCAGTGAAATTCACAGGGACATGCGTGGCGTGTATGGGGATGATTGTATGGACCGTAGCAATGTCTTCCGTAAAGTTAGTGCTCGCTGGGTGCCTAAGAACCTGACAGACGACCACAAGGGCCAGCGAATGATGGCAAGCTTGGACCACTTAACGCGGTACACCGCACAAGGACATGACTTTCTGGAAGGAATCGTCACAGGTGATGAGTCGTGGGCACGCCCGAAACAAAGCAGGCATCAGCAGTGCGCAGATGGCTACACTCCAACCAAACGGACTTCTACGAACAGGGCATATTGAAACTGGTAACACGATGGGAAAAATGTGTTGAGAAAGTTGGTGACTATGTCGAAAAGTAGGTAAAAGATGTAAGTTCATTTGTGATTTTTTTCCTTTTTTTTACTATTAAACTTTTTAAAAAAAAATTATTGTGCGTTACTTTCTGATCTGATCCGTCCCTCACAGGTGGACGACTGTAGCATGCGCGCCATCTTTGTTGCATAGTTCAAGCTTCTCTCGCAAGAGGTGCACCTGAGAAAAAATACCATCTGTAGTGAAAACTTCAAACTAAATCTCTGTGAAATTTCAACATTCTAGCTGCAATACCAAGGCAGAAAAAAATTATTGTGCGTTACTTTCCGATCCGCCCTTGTATTAAAAGTTAAAATTTATTTGTGAGGTCTATATTTTTTGGTTTGACTTTATAACGGGTTCAGTTTATGATTTGAAGGTGACTGTACTCTTGCAAGGGGGATTTGATGATGTAGTTGTTGTAGTTGGAACACGTGTGCCATGAAATATCTGCTTTCAAAGCATAAACATGAATAAATGCCCTGCCTTGTTGACGACAGAGTTATCAGCACATTTTTTTTTTCTGTGGCACCCAAACCTTAGCAACATAACATACAACACTAAGATTCAGTCTTGAATTAGTAACTGTAGATTGTGGTTTGTTTTTTAACATGTAAAAAAATGGCTTCACGTATATGGCATCCTGGATAATCAAAATAATGTGAGTAGCTAATCAGATATTTTTTAAAAATAAATACTAACAAGATATTTACCATATTAACTCATTATAATTTAAATACAAAATTAGGGGTGAAAAAGACACCACATGTTTTTTTCTTATTTTTTTTATGAATACTTGATCTAAAACACAATAGGTTAGAGCCACAAATAACTTCCTTGCAACATTTTCTGAATTTGTATAATTTTACAAAGAAATAATGTTATCATGGGAAAAATATGTAAAAATTAGGGGTGAAAAAGGCACCTGATGTTTTTTTTAAATTTTTTGTGAATACTTGATCGGAACACAATAGGTTAGAGCCACTAATAATATCTTTACAATATTTTCTGAATTTTTGTAATTTTGCGAAGAAATAATGTTATCATTGGACAAATATGTCCACTAAGGGTCGTATACAAATACATTACTCTCTACTCAAATTACTTCCAATCACTGGTGAGCTGAGATCGAATTAACGGCCGCCTTAACCGGTCATGCATGAATGTTGACGTTTTCGTAATATTGGCAACGAGTTACCCAGAATTCTCAGCGATAAAACCACTTCCGTTATTTTCGTCTGCTATAGAGGAATGCATTTATGCTTGCATCCCGCAAATAATACCGTATACAAACACGTCTGCGATGCGCAATATTATGCCGATTCTCCTGTTCTTCCAGTTGAATTCTTTGGTAGACTCTATCAAATTCCTCTTCTCCGCGTATACCGAAAACATGATCGAAGTCTTCAAGGTCCGACATCTTGGATAAGTTTCAAACTACATTGGTTACCATTGGTTCCCTTCGGGATTTTCACATAAGTTTATATCTTGAGCTACGATCTTAAGGTACCTTGTCAGGTAGCTTTACAATTATTACCGCGTGAATAGATTTCTGAGTAAGAAAAATGTGTTTGAATAAAACTTTATCAGCAGAGAATGCCTTTTACTGTCTAATGCGTTCAAACATTCGACCCTAAGTCCTTTAGGGCTTTACATTTAATGGACAAATATGTCCCTCAAGTCTTCTAAAGGTTAAATAAGTGGTAAAATTACTAGAGCTTTCAGCGAACAGCTGTGTTAATGCATTCTTGTTTTGACTGTACGTTTCTCTCTCTACCCAGATCTGTGTTCCCCTCACCCTCTCTTTTCAACCATGCAGCGTCCATATCCATATTGCTTTAACTGCAGCTGGTGTTTCCATTCAAACAGCGCTATGTAGTACCCAATAACAACAATACTCATGTGCACCTAATGTATTTAATGACTTTTTTTAAGTTTGGTATTAATCCATTATATACATTTTTTTCTCCAAATGCCCCAGGTTGTCATGTCGACATTTCTGGTTTCTTTCCTGTCATGGCATACTTGTAATCCACTTCTGAGGTTGGGGCACCTGGAAGGCGGGGTTATGTTGCCCCCAATGATGTGAGAGTTAATGATGATGGTAATGATGTGCCAGGAGAGGCCTTAAACTAAACTTAAACTAATGAGGCGAATGTGATATTGATGATAATGATGGTCAGATGTGTTTGGGCCTTAAAGTTTCCTGACATTTATCTTACAGGTGAGAAAAAACTCTGAAAAAAAAAGCCTCACCCAGGAAACTTGTCCCGATTGGGGATCAAACCTGGGCCCACTGCATGACAAGGCAGCACACCTCCTTGAGACCACAGTGGTGGATTTATATGATGTTTTGTTTATATCATTCTACTTTGCATTAATTCTTTGTGTGTCAAGAGTGAGTTTTATATTTTAAAGCTTTTTCCTAAATTTGTTTTGTATTATATTATTTCCTAATTCTTTAATTACCTTATTAAGTTAAGTTATGGTTTTCAAGAGAAGATGATACACAAGAAAATAAATAAATTCAAAAAACAAAAAATCATTAATGAAAGTACTCTTCAGACAGATAAAAACATAGGCAAAAAATTCAAGAAGTTCACATACCATCCTTTAGTATTTGACAAGTTTCAAAAAATTTTCAACAAATTCAACATTAAATTAGCACCGAAAAATGATTACAGCTTAGGTAATTTAATAAAAACCAACAAAAATGAAAAGATTGAAGACTGCAAAAAATCGGGAATTTATCAAATTAATTGTAAAGATTGTGAAAAGATATACATAGGAAAAACAAAAAGGAATCTAAATACAAGATTAAAAGAACACCTCAGAAATGTTAAAAATGGGGAAACTGAAAATTCTGCAATAGCTGCATATGCCTGGTCAGAAAAACATAGAATAGAAACCAAAACAAAATTACTTAAACAATTGGAAAAACCGAAGGAACTCACAATTTGGGAAAAAATTTACATATGCAAGAATGAAAATACAACTATGAATTTTGAAATACCCGGTTATAAGGAGAGAGGACTGATTTGGAAATTCTTCGGTCGGCCACCAGATGACGCAGAGTTCAGTCTGCAGGATAGAAAGCCGTTGGACTTCAGTTGTGAACGTGACACAGCATTGAGAATGTCACAAAAGATGTGAAGAAATCCAGGGTCTGCTATGAATTATGAAGTATGAGGTGAGTGAAATAATAAAAAATAAACAACTTTAATTACCTTCTTTAGTCTGGTATTGATTTATTCTATTTTTTATATCTTACTTCCCCTTATATTATTTTTAGGCTAAACTGTACAATATGTGACGTGACTCTTTAAATTACTTCATAAACTTCTGTCAAATTTTATTCTTAGGGTTTCATTTTTCAAATTATTTCCCACCATTTACAATGATTTTTACATGTTTACTAACAATTATTTCAATATATTTTTCTATGATTTTTAACTACATACGTGACAGCCATATTGATTTTAATGAATATTCCTTGCAACAACAAAGGTATGTTCCAGTGCAGGCAACATAGAGTATGTACTATTTAACTGCACACATATACAGTAAAACCTGTCTATGAAGGAACATGACAGTTCCTTAAATATATTTCCGTCTTGGCAGTTTTCCTTCTAATAAGAGTTCCCAAATTATATGCTTGAATTTTCTCATGTCCCGCGCCGTAGCCGAGCGGTTAAGATAGGAAGCCTTGGCGCAGAGCTACGGGACTTGCGCTGGTTCGAGTCTCCATGGGGGAAGAAATTTTCTCATGGTATTTCGGCCAGTATGGGAACGGTGCCCACCCAGCATCGTGAGGCAATTGGGTAGCTACAATAAGTAGCGGCTCCAGGTTGAGGAACCAGCTATAATGGCTGGGGGACTTGACATGCTAACCACATGTCACTCCTACACTGGCTGTTGATCATCTACCTCTGTGATTGACACATGTGGATGTGAAGGGCCAGCAGCCGGCTGGTAAAAGGGCAACCGCTGAAAAGTGGAAAGACCCTCAATCGGAAATAAATAGTTAATTGTCATAAACTGATTTCCTGATTTATTTTATAACTGAAATTATTACATAAGTATAATATTATTAGGTCATATTTTGTATGTTACAGTGCATGTTGTAAATTTTAGGTCATAACTGCATTTTCTTTTTGCATATTTTGTTGGTTTTTAGGTCGTAAAAATCCTAGCCCTAATAATGACCTCATAGGTTGAGATGAATTGTTATTTTTTATGTTTCAGGATGGTTTGTATGAGTGTATTCTGTGTGCTTGCTGTAGCACTTCCTGTCCATCTTATTGGTGGAATCCAGACAAATATCTAGGACCAGCTACACTAATGCAGGTAATGTTAAGACTTTTATTTTAACTTTTATAGGAATAAATCACTATGAGGTTTAATTTATGGTGAAATTAAATGTTTCTTAGCTCTCCTCATATAAATTTACTAAGTTGATTGCAATTTTGAGACTATAACTGTCTCATCATCAGAACTTTGTTGGCGACTGGTGTTATGTCGATTGGAAGAAACTTTTCTTCTTCCCTCTGTTGGTGGACCAATGAACCTCTGGATCAGGTCAAAATCACGATCAACTTAGTAAATTTATATGAGGAGAGGTAAGAAACATTTAATTTCACCATAATGTTAAGACTTTTCAGAATTGTGCATTAAAACCAGAGGTCTTGGGTTCAAATCTCAGTTCAGGCAAAAATGTCTCTAATATTTAAAGGAAGTGACACTAAGGTTCATTTTAATTAAGAATTGAGTTAGAATTTAACATCTCACCTCATAATTGTAGATTTCTCGAAGACATGTGTTAATCAATGGTAAAGAGAAAAATTTTACCTGAACTGGGAATTGATCCCAAATCTTCAGCTTTCCTTGTTGATACTCTGACCACTGAGCTAATCTAAAAAAATCTAGGAGTATTTATGGATAAAAATTGAATTTGGAATAAATGAATAACATTTGCAAAACTATCTTCTCAATAATACACTCATTAAATCGTATAAGAAATTGTTTACCGTTTGCTCTAAGGAAAATGTTAGTAGGAACACTTGCAATGCCCCATTTTGATATTGTGATACTCTTTTAACTCAACTAAATACTATTCTTACCCAAAGACTTCAACGTGTTCACAATTCTTGCATACGTTTTATTTGTGGTAGGCCTATACGTAGATTTGATCACGTTACACCATCCCTGGAACAATTGTCATGGCTTCGTCTTCAAGATCGTAGAACCATCCATTCCCTATGCCTTCTCTATAACATATTATTACACATCATTACCTTATTATTTATCACACCGCTTCACTAAACTCTCTGATACACATAACTTAGATACCCGATCCCTTGAGCACAGTGTCCTTTATATCCCTCCTCATCATACTACCTATTATTCGAAATCTTTTACAGTTTCTCTTGCTAGAACATGGAATTCACTTCCACCCTATGTCAGAGACTGCCAAACTTTACCATCTTTCAGAAATAAATTGAAAATAAAATCACTAACAGAAACAACTCACTAATATTACTTTTTAAGAATTAATAATGCGTTTTTGCATTATTTAATAAAATAGACTTAGGATTTGTTAATATATTTACCTAATGCCTTGTATAAAAAGCGATAGATTAATTCACTGTAGTTTATTACTTTCTTTGTATTTTTTTTCTTTTTTCTTTTTATGTATAGTAGATTCGAGCTGTTATTCCTTTTTTTATTCATTGTATCATTAATTTAATTTTAATTGTATTTAATTTTATAATATTATTAGACATTATTTTCATTATTTAATTTGACTGATAATTAATTAATCAATTGAGTTGGTGTTTACTTGATGAAAATCCATATTTATTAATTAAATAAAAATAAAACGTAGTTTTATTTGATTTTTATATTTATTATATAATTCAGTGACAGCTGTTTCGGTACACTGTACGACTGTACAGTGAAGGTACAGTGTACCGAAACAGCTGTCACTGAATTATATAATAAATATGAAAATCAAATAAAACTACATTTAATTTTTATTTAATTAATAGATAATTAATTCAAAGTTAAAATTGGGAAACACATTATGAGGTTCTTAATTAATAAATGAATGAGTCATTTTAACATCTTACCTCATATTTCATGTTTTTCAAACACGGTAACTATAGTTTTCAAATGATCTTGTCATTCATTTTCAACTGCCATTATGACTACTGGATATTCGTTGGAATCTCCCTCTATAACGTTGCCATCTGGTGTTGATTTGACGAACTTCGAGATATCGTTGCCATCTGGCGTTGATTCGATGAACTTCGAGATGAGGTCACGTTCATCCGGAATGTCGAAGTTCGTCAAATCAACACCAGATGGCAATGTTATAGAGGGAGATTCCAACGAATATCCGGTAGTCATATTGGCGGTTGAAAATGAATGACAAGATCATTTGAAAACTATAGTTAGCGTGTTTGAAAAACATGAAATATGAGGTAAGATGTTAAAATGACTCATTAATTTATTAGATAATTAATTGTTTAGTATGTACTATTATTGTATTTATATGTAATATATGTTTGTCCTGGTGAGTGGAAGATAAGGCCACATCACCTTAACTCCACCAGGCTAAATAAATATATTCAAAGTTAATCAAAGTTAAAATTGGGAAACACATTATGAGGTTCTTAATTATAAATTAATGAGTCATTTTAACATCTTACCTCATATTTCATGTTTTTCAAACACGGTAACTATAGTATTGTTTATTTTTTATTATTTCACTCACCTCATACTTCATAAATCATAGCAGACCCTGGGTTTCTTCACGTAATTTGTGACATTGTCAATGCTGCGTCACGTTCACAACTGACGTCCAACGGCCTTCTATCCTGCAGACTGACCTCCGCGCCATCTGGTGGCCGACCGAAGAATTTCCAAATCAGTCCTCTTTCTTTATAACCGGGTATTTCAAAGTTCATAGTTGTATTTTCATTCTTGCATATGTAAATTTTTTCCCAAATTGTGAGTTCCTTCGGTTTTTCCAATTGAAGAACAAACAATAATCAGAAAAGAATGTGGGGAAGTTATTGAAAAAATTAAAAACACAAAACTAAAAAACATATGTAAAACAAACATGAAGAAAATAAGAAACATTAATAATAAAAATGTTGTTTTTTCAAAGTCAGACAAAGGGAATAATTTGGTAATTTTGGATAAAGACGATTATAATGATAGGATGGAGAATTTATTAAAGGGGGAAGAATATGAAGAAATTAAAACAAATCCTCTCGCAAAAACAATTAAAGAAGTTGAAACCAGCCTAAAATCAATTAAAAAAATTATGACACAAAAGGAAAAGTTTAAATTAAAAATACCAAATCCCAGAAACCCCAACATTCATGGTCTTCCTAAAATCCACAAAGACGGAAAGAAAATGAGACCTATCATCAACAATATAAATTCACCGACATATAACATATCCAAATGGCTTAACAATAAATTTAAAGGTATGGAAAAATTTGAAAATTTAGCAGTAGAAAATTCTTACCAATTAGTTGAGAAATTAGAAAATGTAGAAATAGAACCTTCAGAAAGATTGGTCTCATTTGATGTTACTTCATTATTCACAAACATACCGACTGACACAACTTTGAAAATTTTAGAAAAATGGTTGAAAGAAAACAAATTAGATGATGATAGCGTTAAAGAATACATAAAACTAACAAAATTATGCTTAAATCAAATGTTCTTCACCTTTAGAGGAAAATACTTTAGACAAAAATCAGGACTCGCAATGGGAAATCCATTATCACCAATCTTAGCAGACATGTTTATGGGGAATTTTGAATGTCATGTAACTAAAGCACATCCTTTGATGTTTAAATTTTGGAGAAGATACGTAGATGATATCATAGCAATAGTAAAAGAGAAACAATTAGAAGATGCCATTAAACTGTTAAATATTCAAAATAAAACAATCAAATTTACAGTGGAAATAGAAAATAATCATGAAATACCATTTTTAGACCTTAAATTGATTAGGAATGAAGAAAAAAAGAAAATAGAATTTGGAATCTACAGAAAAGAAACTCACATCGACAATTATATAAAAGCTACTGGATTTAACCATTTTTCACACAAACAGGCAGTATTTAATAGTTTAACACACAGACTTGTGAATGTCCCCATGAGCAAAGAAAATTACAAAAAGAGAAAGAACACATCATACAAATTGCTAAGGATAATGGTTTTCACAAGAAAATGATACACAAGAAAATAAATAAATTCAAAGAACAAAAAGTCATCAATGAAAGTACTCTTCAGACAGATAAAAATATAGGCAAAAATTCAAGAAGTTCACATACCATCCTTTCGTATTTGACAAGTTTCAAAAAATTTTCAACAAATTCAACATTAAATTAGCACCGAAAAATGATTACAGCTTAGGTAATTTAATAAAAACCAACAAAAATGAAAAAATTGAAGACTGTAAAAAATCGGGAATTTATCAAATTAATTGTAAAGATTGTGAAAAGATATACATAGGAAAAACAAAAAGGAATCTAAATACAAGATTAAAAGAACACCTCAGAAATGTTAAAAATGGAGAAACCGAAAAATCTGCAATAGCTGCACATGCCTGGTCAGAAAAACATAGAATTGAAAACAAAACAAAATTACTTAAACAATTGGAAAAACCGAAGGAACTCACAATTTGGGAAAAAATTTACATATGCAAGAATGAAAATACAACTATGAACTTTGAAATACCCGGTTATAAAGAAAGAGGACTGATTTGGAAATTCTTCGGTCGGCCACCAGATGGCGCGGAGGTCAGTCTGCAGGATAGAAGGCCGTTGGACGTCAGTTGTGAACGTGACGCAGCATTGACAATGTCACAAATTACGTGAAGAAACCCAGGGTCTGCTATGATTTATGAAGTATGAGGTGAGTGAAATAATAAAAAATAAACAATATTAAAAGAACCTCATAGTGTTATTTCCTATCTACATAACGGTAACTATAGTTTTCAAATGATCTTGTCATTCATTTTCAACCGCCATTATGACTACCGGATATATTATATAAATATATAATAAAATATATTCTATTCTATTCTATTCTAATTCAGGCTATATTCCAATCCAAGCATAAATGCTCTCGTTACTTTACTCACTTGGTGCCACATTCAATGCAAATGATCATCATTCACAAATACGCAATGAAGACATGAAGGGACTCCACATAGCTATAGCATTATTTATTAAATTGCTATTAAGAAGCTAAAGATATTACTATGATTGAAATAAGTAAGTTAATATACACAACCAAACTAAGCATTAGCTTTGTAGTTAACTATGGGAAATAACATTATCTTCTTCTTCTTCATCCAACCAAGTCTTAGGAAATAACATTATGAGGTTCTTAATTCAATGAATGGCAAATGTCACTTCTTATCTTACCTCATATTTTATGTTTTTTAAACACAGAAACTGCAGTTTTCAAGAGGACATCCCTCTCATTTTCAACCAATATTATGATTAAAATTCATCGGAGAACATTTTGTTTAAACAACTCGCCTCATAGGATTTACGCTTCCATGATACCACAGTTTCAAACACAGTTGTGTTCATCCTCAGCCATAATTCCAACAGACGAAATTCTTCGGCCGTCAACTGTTCTATTGTCGCCATCTTCAGTGCTGCCATCTATAATGGTGGTTGAAAATGAATGACAAGATCATTTGAAAACTATAGTTACCGTGTTTGAAAAACATGAAATATGAGGTAAGATGTTAAAATGACTCATTAATTTATATCAAAATTCATTGATCTATCTTTATTTTTCTGAATGTATATCTTCTCCCAAATAAAGATGGATCAATGAATTTTGATATGGTCTTGAAATCGCGATATACTTACGAGATTAATATGAGGAGAGGTAGGAAACATTTGATTTTACATTAAATTAAACCTCATAGTGATTTATTCCTATAAAAGTTAAATCAATGGAATGTTTGTGTACATAAACATATAAACAATGTAATTGATAACTTGATTCTCGGATCAGAGACCTCAGACTCGACTATACCTCAACTTACAAAATAGATGTTTTATTTTAGGAAGTAATATTTTGAGGTTCGTCCACTGCTGTGGTCTCGAGGTTGCATGCTGCATTGTCATGCAGCAGGCCCAGGTTCGATCCCCGGTCAGGACAGTTTTCTGGGTGTGGTTTTTATCGGGGTTTTTCCTCACCTGTAAGACAAATGTCAGGAATACTTATTAGGCCCAAACGGTCCCCGAAATCATATGGCCATCGCAATCATCATTCATTTTCATCTTAGATTAAACTTAGGATTAGGGACTCCTGGTGCACCATTATTATCATCATCCATCATATCATCGGGGCAACGTAACCCCGCCTTCCAGGCGCCCTAACCTCAGAAGTGGATTAGAAGTACGCCATGCCAGGAGAGAACACCAGGAATGTCGAAAGACAACCTTGGGCATTTGCATAAAAAAAATATTTTGAGGTTCTTTTAATTGAATTATTTGGAGTCTGTTTATCTTACCTCAATATTAATGCTGATTTGTTCTTGAACATGTTTTGATTATATCCTAATCATCATCAGCATCTTGCCCAGACTGGTTGGATTTATGTTGTAAACCATGGATGTCAATGTCAGTTCCCTCCTGTGTTTGGCCAAAGAACCTCGAAACGAGATCACGTTCCATCGGTATTTCGAAATTTATAACTCTGTTTTTGTTCTTCTGAATATAGATTTTTTCCCAAATAGTCAGCTCTTTTGTATTTTCTAACTGTTTTAATAATTTAGTGTCTGAATTTATATTAGGTTTTCAGACCAAACTGAGCATAAACTTGTCTGAAAAACATAATATAAAATTGGACACTAAATTATTAAATCAGTTAGAAAATATAAAAGAGCTGACTATTTTGGAAAAAATCTATATTCAGAAGAACAAAAACAGAGTTATGAATTTCGAAATACCGACGGAACGTGACCTCGTTTGGAGGTTCTTTGGCCAAACACAGGAGGGAGCTGACATTGACATCCAGGGTTTACAACATAAATTCAACCAGTCTGGGCAAGATGCTGATGATGATGGATATAATCGAAATATGTTCAAGAACAGATCAACATTAATATTGAGGTAAGATAAACAGACTCCAAATAATTCAGTTACAAAATAGACTTTTGCTGAAACGAGTTTTCATTTTAAAAAACAAACCAAATCACATATTTTCTGTTTTGTCCATATAGTTTGGTTGTGTACATTAATTTACTTCTTTTAATCATAGTAATTGATTTGGCTTCTTAATATTAATTTAATACATGTTTTAGAGCTTTTGTGTATTATCTTCAGTTCCATCTAACTCACCTGAGTACAAACAAGGCAGAAAGCTATCACTTTCATCAAATGACACTGTAAAGCAATGGCTTTCTGCCTTGTGAAAATAGAGAATAGTGTATGATACAAGAAGAAAATTAATTATTGCACTGGAAGCCTTGAATGGTGTAACGGTCAGCACATTAGCGTATAAAGCTGAAGATTTCAGTTTCAAATCCCGGTTCAGGTGTTAATTTTTCTTTTCAAATAAAAGAAAAGTGAGTATAATATTTGCAAGTACAAAAAACAATACATGAGGAATGAAAGCACTCTTCAAATAGAAAAACTAATTGGAAAGAAATGCAGGAAATTCACATATTATCCGTGGACACACAATAAATTCCAAAAGATTTAAAAAAATGTAATATCAGATTAGCGCCAAAAAAGTTTACAGCCTAAATAAACAATAAAAACCTATAAAAATGAAAAGATTAATGATGGCAAAAAATCAGGAATATACCAAATAAAATGTGCAGATATACATAGGAAAAACAGAGAAATTTAACCATTAGAACTAAGGAATACATTAGAAATGTAAAAAAAAAAAGAAATAGAAAAATCTGCAATAGCTGCCCACATTTGGTCTGAAAATCATGAAATCGATGTGAACACCAAATTATTAAAACAGTTAGAAAATACTTAAGTTATGAAACCATCCCTTGTACAAAAAACACCAGATTACGTTTATATAACACTTTTGCTAGACCAGTGTTGACCTATGGTAGTGAAGCATGGAAACTAAAAAGACAACATGAAAACAGATTAACGGCTTGTGCAATGAGATTCATGCGCAGAACAGCGAGTTACACCAGATGGGATCGGAAAAAGAACACCGATATCTTAAAAGATTGAAGACTACGCCAATTTTGGAATATATTAAACAGTACCAACTAAATTGGAAACACCATCTTGAAAGAATGAGTTCAAATCGGATCCCCAAAGCTGTTTATAATTATACCAAGAGGACGAAGATCTCTGGACCATCCTATGAAACGCTGGAGGGAAAATTTTCTCTAGGATCGTAACAGGCCTTGGCCTAATACTTGGAAGGAAGAAGAAGAAAATACTAAAGAATTATCCATTTGGGAGAAGAACAGGGGTAGAATCATGAATTTTGAAATTCCCAGGGAGAAAGATTTGATATGCAACTTCTTTGGACTGCCAAGAGATGGAGTAGGAGTCGACATACAGGACCCCGACAACTTAAAAATCAACAGTCTGGACAAGCTGATGATGAAACAGAAGTGTTTTGAAACATATCCTAAAAGTACTCAATTTTTATGAGGTAAAGTGCAACAGACTCTACTTATTAAGAAGACTCTCATAATGTTACTTCCTATTGTAATTTTATAATGATGTTTGAGCTATAAAAATATTGAATGTGTCTCATTGCTCCTAAATATTATGATGGCAACCATTATCTGCCGTTATGACCATATTTCCGAACACTTTAATAACCTCTCTTGGCTCAGTCTTACTGACAGACTTAAATTGCACTCTCTTTCACTCCTTTTCAAGCTTCTGAATTCCTACATCCCTACTTACCTGGCGTCCAGATTTGAGAAGTTATCCTCTTACCATAATATTGACACTAGGTCACAAGACAGCAGTCTGCTAACAGTTCCTCTTCATAGCACTTCCTCTTATTCTACTTCCTTCACAGTAGCCTCTGCCAGCTCCTGGAATGTCCTTCCTCAAGATATCAGGGGTTGCTGCACATTTGGTACCTTTAAGTCACGCTTATACAGTCACCTGTTGTCTAATAATTAATTTTTCTCTATTTATTTAATTTTATACTATGTCATTAATCTTTTCCTCTTTTTTTATATATCTTGTACATATTATATATTTAATTCGTTAAATTTAGAGTAAATCAAATTACATTATAAATATTAATTGTATTGTATTCATAACTTGTAATCGTTTATATATATATAGTAATTTAGATTTAAGACTATTTTTTTGTTTGTATTTTTTTTTAAACCTGGTTGAGTGGTAGACAAGGCCTTAAGGCCTTAACTCTGCCAGGTAAAATAAAGCTATTATTATTATTATTATTATTATTATTATTATTATTATTATTATCATTTGTGTAATATTCTGTTTATAAAAATACAGATATCACATATTTTGTAGATTCCATATTACAATTATCCATGTGTAATGGTGAAAAAACTACACTGGTCAACATGATTTTTGTCTCATGAGTACCAACAGTTGTACTTAATGCAGTTTTTTACTGTGTTTTCAAATATGTATTCGGAATTTCTCCATCACCCTCAGTTTTTTTATTTCAATTTCAATTAATGGATTTAAATAATTAATTTAATAAACGTTTTTTTTAAACTTAATAGATTGCAGAACCAAATCCTCCATCTGATAACAGGAGCCGTTAAAACAACAACAATCACTGCCATGCAAATCTTAACAAATAACCCAAACATAGCATCTGAAATTGAGAAAACAGCAGTCACACAGTATGAAAAATTTTTAAGGCTACCCCATAATAACTGGACCCAAAGAAAACCACAAGTATGTTTAAAATCTCAGCAAAGCTTCCTAAGCATTGTACAAGAAATCAAACAGAAATTGCAACTTCCACATTCAAAAGAAAATATGCAGATGAGAAACAACCCTCTAGAATTTTTGGAAATCGAATATAACCTTCATTTAACAGAAGACATCAAGAAATCTGAAACTCCTCCATATATTTTAAAACAAATGTCACTGGAAATAATAAATCTAAGATACCCAGCTCCTGAATGGATACATATTTTTACAGATGGCTCCAGCCTACCAAATGACGGTGGCACGGGTGCTGGTGCAGTATGTCCACTTTTTTCCTTTTATCGTAAACTAAACACAAATTCAACAAACTTTGATGGCGAAATTCTAGCAATTTTCTTAAGTTTACAAAATCTTTTATATCACATCCAAAAATTTACAAAAGTTGTAATTCTATGTGACTCCAAAGCAGCCATTCTTGCTATAACACGAGACATAACACCCAAAAGCATCAAAATTATCGAATGTCACAAAATGATAAAACATTTATCCCGTCTACATAAAAAAGTTGTACTTCAATGGATTCCGGCCCATTGTGGAGTGACAGGCAATGAAATAGCCGATTTTCTAGCCAAGAAGGGTAGCAAAATTGTTTCAAACCCAACTTCTGCTCCAGTTTCCTTTCACTCTATCAAAAGAATTATCTCAAATAAATACATCAATAAACTTAGAGAAGAATACACCACCAAAACATCTGGAAAGGAATGGGAAAATCTACAAGCTTATGACATTACTACATTACAAAGAAAATCTGCAGTAGCAACATTCAGACTGCTAACGGGACATGACTGCTTGAATAAACATCTACACAGAATTGGCATAACAGATTCACCTAAATGCCCTTTTTGCAATTTAAATGAAGATATGGAAAGAAACCATCTCCTCCGTTGTCCAGCTTTTGTAGAAGAGACCAGCCTTTCTGCTAAATATTGGAGTGCAAGAGAGCGAATGATTTCATTATCAAGTGCTCAACATTAGATACCAACCAACCAACCATAAACGTTTTTTTGTCTATTTGTCCATTGTAAAATAAAACCAAATGAGCTAACTCAGGAGATTTCAGCTATGGAAAAGAGATATCAAGGCAAATGGAATCCTAATATGCTGGCTGATTATTGTTGGACCATCAAGAGGGATGCTCCACAGGCGAAATGTAGCAGAAAATCGTCATTTCTTACTTTCTACGCGAGTCTGAATGTTCGAATATTGTGTAGTTATGAATGTAGAAAATATTAAAGTGTTTGAAATTATAAATTCCTGTCTCTCGGAAACTTGCGTGATGGAGAAAAAATACTATCAGAATCACATATTTTTCATTCTGAGACAAAAAGAAGTTTATTTTTTGTTGCTCAGTGTTATTAATAAAAATATGAGAGCATAGAAAATTGGGATTATAATGAAGGAGAAAAAAACTTATTGATTAAAATATCATCAGCAGCAGCATTAAGGATTAGACCTTAAGGTCTGTTCCAATCTCATGCTAGAATTGGTCTGTTCATCTTTTACTGGGTCTTCCCAAATTTTTTTTTCCTAGTGGTTTGTAATAAAGAATCTGTTTTAGAATTCTATTATTATCAATTGTATTTGTATGGTCCATTTATCTCTATAATGTGTAATTCTATCTAATAGTTTGAATATATTTAGTTCTTTTTGGTAAATTTGAATTTAGTTTTTGATCTGTTATTGTATAGCCAGCTACACTCCTCAGAAATTGATTAAATTATAAGGTTACAAAAAATTGTAATGAATTGTTTCAGGCATACCGTTGGATTATTGACTCTCGTGATGAGGCAACAGAAGAGAGATTGGAAAAACTGAGGGATCCATTTTCTGTATATCGTTGTCACACTATTATGAACTGCACACGCACTTGTCCCAAGGTAAGAGAAGTATTAATTTAAAGCATTAAAAATGAGGAAATTAAAGAATACCAACAAAATTGGCTACAGTATGTAAGAAGAATGACCAAGGACAGAATCTCTTGGCAGGCTTTAAACTACAAACTCATCTGGAGGAAACAGGAACACTGTATTGAAAATCCTAAACATTAACGGTCTTACTAATAAAAATCTGTAATACAGGCTTTCATCAGTTGTTTAATTATACAATATATAAGCCTTATGTAGAGCATGTATAATTCCCTTACTAATAAACGTTGTGCCGGAGCTATATAACAAAACAGCAGTTATACACAATACGTCACATATTCGTCATCATAATGACGTCAGAACAATATTACTCGCAGTTTGTAACAGAAATAAAACAACATCAACTAGTGATTAATTGTGTAAGAAATGAATATGGATAAGAATTAATAGAGATTCCCTAATTGAGGAGGTACGGAAAAAATAAGTGTGTTTTAATTTATATACATTTCCCTTTACGCTATGTCAAATAAAATGTAGAATTGGTTTCACAGATAACGTGCTGCCATCTAACGTCAAGAATTTCAACCAATTCTTGGAAACTAATAAAAGCTTTCCCCATTACTTATGAATTATATGCAGTGTTTTAAGATGCGTTAGAAAACGTTCAAAATAGTAGGAAATGTTATCGACAACAAAATATCATTTCAAGCAAAAAAAAATCACTATAGTTTGACCAGGAATCGAACCTACGACCTCATGCATCGTAGTCGGAAGCTCTAACCACAAGACTACCAAGTTAACATGTAGCTCCTTGCAATAATAGTACCTCTATACTTAAATACATTTTTATATCGGTGTGTGTGTTATGTATTAAAGATGCAAGAAAGTTTTCTTAAAATAATATTATGAAGCATTTAAACTACATTCAGGTTAAATCTTGTCTACAGCAATTATTGTAGAACATATCCTTTTGTGATTCAATGTTCAATTTTAAAATATTTTTAGGCCTAATCGAGAATGAGTGTAACGAAAGGCATTTTATGATGCCTTTATTTTCCTACCCAGAGCTTTATTAATATTATTTATGTCCTGTGCATCCATCAAACAGTCGTTAAAGTGTTGCATTTTGGGTTAAATTTAAGGAAACTTTCATCAATATCATAAGAAAACAATCAGTTGATCTTGATGTCAGACATTTTGTCTAGTTATGGAATCCTTAAACAAGGCTGGAGGCATGTATAACGATTCCCATGTAAAGTTGTACACCTCTTCTACACTGAACAGCTAATACAGTTATATTTAAATTAATATCGGGAAGTAAACATTATGAGGTTATATCATTAATAATGAATGGAGAACATATTTTAATCGACTCACCTCATACATTTTCAAACTTCTTTGATACCGACGGTTTCAGACAATATCATGTCCTTCATCAGTCATGGCGTCCATTGATGAAATTCTGTGATTGTTGATTTCTTTAGTGACATCACCTCTTGTGCTGCCATCGTTCGTTGAGATTATAAACTTTGTAATTAAATTTTTATCCACTGGAATATCGAAATTCATAGATCGATATTTATTCTTGTGAATGAATATCATTTCCCAAATTGTCAATTCCAACGGTTTATCCAACTGTTTCAAAAGTTTCACTTCTTTTTCAATTTTATGATGTTCTAGTAAACTATGTGCAGCAATTGCTGATTTTTCAATTTCACAATTTTTAATATTTCTAAAATGTTCTTTAGTGCGTGTTTCTAAATTCCTTTTTGTTTTTTCCTATGTATACTTTGCTACAATCATTACAATTAATTTGATAAATTCCAGTGATGTCACTAAAGAAATCAACAATCACGGAATTTCATCAATGGACGCCATGACTGATGAAGGACATGATATTGTCTGAAACCGTCGGTATCAAAGAAGTTTGAAAATGTATGAGGTGAGTCGATTAAAATATGTTCTCCATTCATTATTAAGCTAATACAGTGTTATTAGTAAGAATTTTCAACTGAGATGTGTATAAACCTTGTATAAAAGTTACATATGGATTATTAGTAAGAGGGTAACTATTTATAGTGATGATGATGCTAGTTTATCTCTTTGTGTCTGTAATTCTATCATACTTAAAATTTTTTTTTTTCAGAGTTTGAATCCTGGTAAGGCAATAGCTGAAGTTAAGAAGTTGCTATCAGGAATTGCTAAGAAAGATGCTCCAGGATTGGATACTACAGCTTTACAGAAATAGTATTTTAAATATTAGATACAAATACTCATCGTAGCAATATTCATTGTGTATTAATAACAATTCATTGCTACTGTACACAGAAATAATGTAATAAATTTTAATTTTAATCCATATAAATATTATATAACGGTACATTACACTGGGTAACAATGAAAATGTTTTAGTATTATAATGATATTGTGAAAAGAAAAATTAGTGTCTGAACCAGGAATCAAACCATGGACCTCTAGTTCTCCAGACTAGTGTGCAGCCCACTACACCATTCTAGACCTGGCACAAACATTAACAATTCTTTCCACATATACAAATCTATAATTCTTGTTCCGTCTGCTGTCAGGTATTATCGCCTCACTATGATGCTTAACAAGCAGTTTGCTTTGTTTCCCTGCAGCTGTTATATGTTTTTAAAATACAAAGATCTCGAGTGCCACGACTACCACAATGTTGTCACATTGCTAACCTTCCTTCAGTTTCAGTTAAAACTCGAAAAGATGTGGAACATTCGATCCAGTTATAAAATTGTATACCGTAATTAATGATATAATTATCAGTGATTTATTGTGATATGTAGCTCGAATAATAATACTTCTTCTTCTTCTGCTTCATGAAATTAGGCCTTTTGACCTGTTTTCACATCAAGTGGGATTTAATGAATCCTCCCATCTAGTAAATGGGCGTCCAACATTTCTATGTCCTATTGGTTTGTACTTTAGTAACAGCTGAGGGATTCTATCTGTAGGCATTCTCTTGACATGTTCATACCAGTTGTTTCTCATGTTGTCAATTCTATTTGTTAAATTGAAAATATTTAAGTCCTTCCTAATATCCTCACTTCTTGTCAAAAATTGTCACACCTGCTACTGAACGTAGGAACTTCATTTCTGCAGTTTCTATTTTCCTTCTGTCTGAACGGTTAAGAGTCCAATTTTCACTTGCATATGTTAAGACAGGCAGTGCCATAATTTTGTAAAATTTTAGTTGTGTGCTCCTCAAAAAAATAATACAATATCTACATATTATATTAGTTTAACATATAAGTGATTTCAACATGTGGCAGCCATGGGAAAATATTTCAGACCGAACAGTTGTTAATAATAATAATAATAATAATAATAATAATAATAATAATAATAATAATAATAATAATAATAATAATAAAGTAGTAGTCTAATGCCCATTACCTTGGATGTGTTCCATTTGCTTTCCTGCTTCCCAATAGAGTCCTGCCAGAGTTCTTGTAGGTGACATCTTCAGAGTCTCACAGCTAGCTAGATGATCTTTGTTCATGGTAGTGTTATTGTCTTGGCACAAGATACAATTTGGAGAGTTGAAGATTCCAATTTTATGGAGTTGTGCTGCCAGGTAGTCATGGCCTGTTAACGGTCTGAATGTTGCTACTGCTTCGTGTCTTGGTTGTTCAGGTATTAAGTTTGTATTCTGCGAGATAGCTGCTTATGGTTTCTCATTACTTTATAATAATAATAATAATAATAATATAATATAATAATATTTTCAGCATGATTTTGTATGAATATTAAATTTATGTAGACCTACAAGCTATAATGTTGGAATTAAATTATTTAATAAATAAATACATATATAATTTTAATTTCAATTTTAAAATTTATATATTAAATTTGGGAATTTTTAACATTATGAGGTTCAATTAATAATAATTAAATGAATCGTGATTTCTTCTTACCTCATACTTCTATGTTTGAGATTCCGGACGAACCGAGCTTAATTACAAAGTTCTTCAAAAATACAACAGATAGCAGTTTAGGAAATGATTCATTCAAAATAACACCAGATGGCAGTTTGAAGAGTAATTCCTTCAAAAGAACACCAGATGGCAGTCTAGAGAATTACCGGCAAAAAAGAAAAAATTGACAGTCGTGAAAACAGCTGATGATGACAACAACGTGTCGCCGATACTGCAGTGCTGTGTTAAAAAAAACATAGAAGTATGAGGTAAGAAGAAATCACGATTCATTTAATTATTATCAATTTTAAAAGTTAAACAATACCAAATAATAGCATAAAAATTAAATAATAACACAAATAATCAATGTCTTCTGTCCTTGTGTAATAAATGCCCAAAGCGCTATGAGAAACGTAACACCGCATGTCAAGCATTGCCGTGTGGTACCTGCTTTTATATAGACGGTTAACCATCAGAGTGAGGCAATAATAGGTGATACCACCATCGCCAACGACCGGCTTCGTTTAG
Source organism: Diploptera punctata (assembly GCA_030220185.1). Lineage (NCBI taxonomy): Eukaryota > Metazoa > Arthropoda > Insecta > Blattodea > Blaberidae > Diploptera > Diploptera punctata. The sequence continues at coordinate 15,915 of JASPKZ010008743.1, read as the reverse complement.
AAGTATCTATATTTGAGAATTGATCAGAGATAACCCTCTTACTTTTGAACCAATTAACATTCAGCTAAATCTAGAAGAACCAGTTACAAAATCTGAAACTCCCACGCCTGTACTAAAAGCTCTAGCATTAGAAGCTGTGAATAAGAGATATCCACCAGAAGAATGGTTACATGTCTACACAGATGGATCTACTATTGATAACAACTCAGGATCAGGAATTACATGTGCATTATTTTCATTTTATCAACCAGCAGGATACCACACAACAAATTTTGATGCGGAAGTAATGGCTATTCGTATTTCACTCCAACAATTACTATACAGAATAAATAAATTTCAAAATGTTGTCATACTCTCTGATTCTAAGGCAGCAATATATGCAATAAATTCACACAAAATGAAGTCAATACAAATTAAAGAGTGCTACAAAATGATTCAACAACTCCAAAAACTAAAGAAAAGAATTCAATTGCAATGGATACCTGCACATTGTGGAATTGCTGGAAATGACACTGCTGATTTTCTTGCCAAGAAAGGCTCCAATTTAATTCAGAATACTACTAAAAGCTTACCTTTCACATCCATAAAAAGAATAATTAAAAACAAATATAAAATCAAACAAAACCAAGACCTATGTAATAAAGCCAAAGACAAAAAATGGAATATTTTAGTAAAGAAGCCAGATATTATTCCAGAAATTCCACATAAAACTACTTACTTACTTACTTACTTACTCACTGGCACTATCGAACCCGTAGGTTCATGGCCGCACGGACATAAGCTCTCCATACATCCCTATCCTGAACTAACGCTTTCCAATCATTCCCCGTCACATAAAACTACAGTAGCAAAATTTAGACTGCTTACAGAACATGACTATTTGGCCAAACATTTATATAAAATAGGAATCTACACGAATCCAAATTGTCCTCTATGCAATAAAGACGAAGAAGTGAATGAAGAACACCTACAAACCTGTGAAGTATTACCTGTTGGATCCACCATAGAGGAATATTGAAGAGCAAGAACGCTAATGACTTCGGTGCCAAGGCCCAGCATTTGAAAACAACAACATATTTGAGAATTTTTACACCACCACTTTTATAAGCAGTAAACGAAATAACATCTACAGCCACACTAAAATTACTTCTTTACAGCAGGCAGCTATATAATCTGTAACGTAAAAACATCTATCTTGACCAGGATTATATCCTAGTCTGAAAATGTAAGATAACTCGTGATTTTGGATTTTAGATTTTGGAAAAAAAAAGAGCTGATCTTACATTCGGGTAAATATGTTACATTAATAACATGATGCAGGTTCCATATTCATATTTCATAAAACTTATGATGGGAATTAACATTATGAAGCTCTCAAATTAATAAAATTAGATTGAGTTGTACTCATCTCATCTCATTTCACCTCACCTCATACACTCCATGTTTTTCACAGATTTTAATCATATTGTACACAATTATCAAATGTGTATTTCAAAGGAATCTGTTCACCCACTACAAAATAAAGAGCTCTGATCTGTTCAGAATATTAAAAGGGAGAAGCTTACTGGAGGTTTAAGAATGATTTATTTTTTTATTGTATTGTAAGCCTATGTTTTCCCTTTACAGAGATTTAGGCGCTTCCCCCTACAGGGAAGAATTTGAACCATACTAATTTAGTTACACTTATTTTCGTATAGATGTCATTTTGAGTGGTCCATGGTTAGCGTTCCGCCTCATACTGACATCTAGGAAACCAAGGTAGCACTAGGATGGGAAAATTCGGTAAATTTTGCTTAGAGGCCTCTTCATTCAGGCTTAAGGATTTTTTACGAGCCTGAAAATCTTCAGACTCGGGACCCACGGCTTGAAGTCCCTCCCGGAGGACTTGCTCCTTGGATTTTTCTGTCCTAAAAAATCCATCGGCCACGGCCGGGCTTGAACCCGCGACCCTCGGGACCAGAGGCAAGGAGCATAACCACTAGTCCACTGCGGCCGATAGAATGATTTAAATTAGTGTAATTATTGATTTTATGGCACAAGCCTAAAATCGAATCCAAAAATTGTATGTATCAGGGATTACTAACATGCAATTTTCAACAGTTTAATATACAGATTAATAAATATTCCGCTATATGAAGAGGATTTTAAGAAATAATACAATCACATTTTAAATATAGCTAGTTTAAATGACTTTGAAAAGAGAGAATAATAAATAAATTCAAACAAAAAAGATAAATGAGTTCACAACCCTACAATCTGATTCCAAGAAATAAAAAAAATTACCATTCTGAAACACAACAAATTTCAAGAAATGTAATATCATATTAGCACTGATAAATAAATTTAGCCTGGATAATCTTCTAATAACTAAAAACAGTTAATATCCCAGAGAGTAAAAAATTTGGAATTATTTGCAAAGACTACAATAAAGTATATATAGGAAAAACAATTGACAAAAACATTGACAATTTTATAAAAGCAACTGGATTTAACCATTTTCTGCACAAACAGGCAGTATTTAACAGTTTAACACACAGACTTGTGAACGTTCCCATGAGCAAAGAAAATTACAATAATGAGAAAAAACACATTACAAAAATTGCAAAGGATAATGGATTACAAGAAAAGATGATACACAAGAAAATAAATAAATTCAAGGAACAAAAAATGATTAATGAAAGTACTCTTCAGACAGATAAAGAAATTGGTAAAAAATTTAGGAAATTCACATACCACTTGTTAGTATTTATCAAGTTTCAAAAAATCTTCAACAACATTAAATTAGCACCGAAAAACGATTACAGTTTAGGTAATTTAATAAAAACCAACAAAAATGGAAAGATTGAAGACTACCAAAAATCAGGAATTTATCAAATTAATTGTAAAGATTGTCAAAGGATATACATAGGAAAAACAAAAAGGAATTTAAATAAAATATTAGGAACACCTCAGAAATTTATATATTAAATTTGGGAATTTTTAACATTATGAGGTTCAATTAATAATAATTAAATGAATCGTGATTTTTTCTTACCTCATACATCTATGTTTCTTTAAACACAGCACTGCAGTATCGGGGACACTTTGTCGTCATCGTCAGCTGTTTTCATGACTGTCAATTTTTTCTCCTTTTTGCCGGTAATTATCTAGACTGCCATCTGGTGTTCTTTTGAAGGAATTCCTCTTCAAACTGCCATCTGGTGTTATTTTGAATGAATCATTTCCTAAACTGCTATCTGTTGTATTTTTGAAGAACTTTGTAATCAAGCTTGGTTCTTCCGGAATCTCAAAGTTCATAGTTCTAGTAAAGTTTTTTTGAATATATATTTTTTCCCAAACTGTTAAATCCAAAGGTTTTGATAGATGTTTTAAAAGTTTTGCTTCTTTTTCAATCCTATGATGCTCTAATAAACTATGTGCTGCTATAGCTGATTAGAGCATCATAGGATTGAAATACCATCTAGACGCTCTGTTCGGTATTGATAATGCAAAAAAATCCGGTCTAAATCCAAAATTTCAAAATTGAGTTTTGAAAGGCTATGGTCTTTTTGTTGAAAAAATGTCAAAATTTTCGAAATTTCAAAAACTGCAAAAAATCCTATCTAGAGGGTGTGTCCGGGATTCATAATGCAATGTATCAGGTCTAAATCCAAAATTTCAAAATTGTTTCCCAGGGGTATCATGTTCGTGTCTTTCCAAAAAATGTTGAAATTTTTGAAATTTCAAAAACTGCAAAAATACTACTTTGTCCGAGGTGTATAATGCAAAAAATCCGGTCTAAATCCAAAATTTCAAAATTGAATTTTGTAAGCTGTTGCCTTGGTGTTTTTCCAAAAACATTTTCGAAATTTCAAAAACTGCAAAAATACTATCTAGATGGTGTGTCCAGGATTTATGATGCAAAAATCTGGTCTAAATCCAAAATTTAAAAATTGTGTTTTCCGAGTCTTGGTGTTTTTCTGTAAAATATCAAAATTTTCGAAATTTAAAAAACTGTAAAAATACTATCTAGAGGGTGTGTCCGGGATTTATAATGCTAAAAATCCGGTCCAATCCAAAATATGGAAATTAAGATTTTCAAGGCTATGGTCTTGGTGTTTTTCCAAAAAATGTCAAAATTATCGAAATTTCAAAAACTGCAAAAACACTATGTAGAGTTGTGTCCGGAATTTATAATGAAAAAAATTCGATCTATATCCAAAATTTCAAAATTGAGTTTTCCAAGGTCTTGGTGTTTTTTGAAGAAATGTCAACATTTTTAAAATTTCAAAAACTGAAAAAACCCTATCTAGAGGTAGTGTCCGGGGGTTCATAATGAAAAAATCCGGTCTAGATCCAAAATTTCACAATCGAGTTTTGCAAGGCTATAGTCTTGATTTTCTTCCAAGAAAATTTCGAAATTTCCTACATTTCAATAACTATAAAAATACTATCCAGAAGCTCTGTCCTGGGTATATAATGCAAAAATCCGATCTAAATCCCAAATTTAAAAATTGAATTTTCCAAGGCTACAGTCTTGGTGTTTTCCAAAAAAGTCAACATTTTTTAAATTACAAAAACTGAGAAAACACTATCTAGAAGCTCTGTCCAGGATTTATAATGCAAAAAATCCAATCTAAATCCAAAAATATCAAATTTGAGTCTTGCAACGCTATAGTCTGCCTGTTTTTCCAAAAATGTTAAAATTTTCGAAGTTTCAAAAAATGCATAAAAAAAAACACTACAGTGTGAGTCCGGGAATTATAATGCAAAAAATCCGGTCTAAATCCAAAATTTCTAAATTAAGTTTTCCAAAAAATTTCAAAATTTTTCGAAATTTGAAAACTGCAAAAATAGTATCTAGAAGCTCTGTCCGGGATTTATAATGCAAAAATCCGGCGTATATCCAAAATTTCAAAATTGAATTTTCCTAGGCTTATAATCTTGGTGCTTTTCGAAAAATGTAAAAATTTTCGAAATAACAAAAACTACAAAAATACTATCTAGAAGCTCTGTCCGGGATTTATAATGCAGAAAACCAGGTCTACATGCAAGATTACAAAATTGAGTTTGCAAGGCAGTCTTAGAGTTTTTCCAAAAAATATGAAAATTTTCGAAATTTCAAAAACTGCAAAAATAGTATCTTGAAGCTCTGTCCGGGATTTATAATGCAAAAAATCCGGTCTAAATCCAAAATTTTAAAATTGAGTTTTGTAATTTGTCTTTGTGTTTTTCCAGAAAATGACAATTTTTTCGAAATCTGCAAAATACTATCTCGAGGGTGTCTCCGTGATTTATAATACAACAAGTTCGGTCTACATCCAAAATTTCAAAATTTAGTTTTCCAAAAAAATGTCAAAATTTTCGAAATTTCAAAAACTGCAAAACTAGTACCTAGGCGGTCTGTCTGTGATTTATAATACAAAAAATCCGGTCTAAATCCACATTTTCAAAATTGAGATTTCCTAGGCTATAGTCTTGGTGTTTCCCCAAATAATGGCAAAATTTTCGAAATTTCGAAAACTCCAAAAATAGTATCTAGAAACTCTGACTGGGTTTATAATGCAAAAAATTCAGTCTAAATCCAAAATTTCAAAATTGAGTTTTCCAAGGCTTGGTGTTTCCCCAAAAAAACGAGATTTTTTTAAATATCAAAAACTGCAAAAATACTATGTAGAGGGTGTGTCCGGGATTTATAATAGAAAATACGGTCTAAATCCAAAATTTCAAAATTGAGTTTTCCAAAAAAAGTCAAAATTTTTGAAATTTCAAAAACTGCAAATATACTAACTAGAAGCTCTATCCGGGATTTATAATGCAAAAAATCCGGCCTATATCCAAAATTTCAAAATCGAGTTTTCCAATTTATTGTCTATGTTTTTCCAAAAAATGACAAAATTCTCGAAATTTTAAAAACTGTAAAAATACTATCTACAAGTGTGTCCGGTATTTGTAATACAACATATCCGTTCTAAATCCAAAATTTTAAAATTTAGTTTTCCAAAAAATGTCAAAATTTGGAAATTTGAAAAACTGCAAAAATAGTATCTAGACGCTCTGAGCGGGATTTATAATGCAAAAAATCTGGTCTAAATCCAAAATTTCATAATTGAGTTTTCCAAGGTTTAGTGTTTTTCCAAAACTCAAAATTTTCGAAGTTTCAAAAACTGCAAAATTCCTATCTAGATAGTGTGTCCGCGATTTATAATGCAAAAAATCCGGTCTAAATCCAAAATTTCAATTTTTCAGTTTTACAAGGCTTTAGTCTTGGCGCTTTTCCAAAAAATGTAAAAAATGTTGAAATTTAAAAAACTGCAAAAATCATATCTGGAGGGTGTGTCCGGGATTTATAATGCAAAAAATCAGGTCTAAATAAAAAATATCAAAGTCGAGTTTTTAAAGGCAATAGTCTTGATATTTTTCCAAATAATTTCAAAATTTTCGAAATTTCAATAACTGCAAAAATACAATCCAGAGGCTCTGTCCTTTATATGTAATGCAAAACGCGATCTAAATCCCAAATTTCAAAATTGAATTTTCCAAGGCAACAGTGTTGGTGTTTTCCAAAGAAGTCAACATTTTTGAAATTTCAAAAACTGCAAAAATGCTATCTAGAAGCTCTGTCCAGGATTTATAATACAAAAAATCCAGTCTGAATCCAAAATTTCAAAATTGAGTCTTGCAAGGCTATAGTCTGGGTGTTTTTCCAAAAATGTAAAAATTTTCAAAAACTGCAAAAAAAACTCTCTACAGTGTGTGTCCTGGATCTATAATTCAAAAAATCCGGTCTATATCCAAAATTCCTAAATTGAGTTTTCCAAAAAATTAAAAAATTTTTCGAAATTTGAAAACTGCAAAAATACTATGTAGAAGCTCTGTCCGAGATTTACAATTAAAAGAATCCACTATAAATCCATACTTGTAAAATTGAGTTTTTCAAAAAATGTAAAAAATTCGAAATTTCATAAACTGCAAAAATAGTATCTAGAAGCTCTGTCCGGGAATTATAATGCAAAAAATCCGGCATATATCCAAAATATCAAAATTGAGTTTTCCTAGACTATAATCTTGGTGTTTTTCGAAAAATGTCAATTTTTTCGAAATATCAAAAACTACAAAAATACTATCTAGAAGCTCTGTCCGGGATTTATAAGGCAAAAAATCAGGTCTAAATAAAAAATTTCAAAATTGAGTATCCCATGGCTATTGTCATGGTGTTTTTATAAGAATTGTCAAAACTTTCGAAATTTCAAATACTGCAAAAATACTATCTAGAGGGTGTGTCCGGGATTTATAATGCAAAAAAATCTGGTCTAAATGCAAGATTACAAAATTGAGTTTCCCAAGGCTATAGTCATAGTATTTTTCCAAAAAATATAAACATTTTCGAAATTTCGAAAACTCCAAAAATAGTATCTCGAAGCTCTCTCCGGGATTTATAATGCAAAATATCCGGTCTAAAACCAAAATTTTAAAATTGAATTTTGTAATTTGTCTGTTTTTCCAAAATATGACAAAATTTTCGAAATTTCAAAAACTGCAAAAACCATCTTGAGGGTGTATCCGAGATTTATAATACAATAATTTCGGTCTAAATCCAAAATTTCAAAATTTAGTTTTCCAAAAGATGTCAAAATTTTCGAAATTTCAAAAACAGCAAAAATACTATCTAGAGATTGTTCCCTGATTTATAATGCAGAAAACCTGGTCTACATGCAAGATTAGAAAATTGAGTTTTTCCAAAAAATATGAAGATTTTCGAAATTTCGAAAACTCCAAAAATAGTATCTTGAAGCTCTGTCCGGGATTTATAACGCAAAAAATCCGGTCTAAATCCAAAACTTTAAAATTGAGTTTTGTAGTTTGTCTTTGTGATTTTCCAAAAAATGACAAAATATTCGAAATTTCGAAAACTGCAAAATACTATCTCGAGGGTGTGTCCGGAATTTATAATACAACAAGTTCGGTCTAAATCCAAAATTTCAAAATTTAGTTTTCCAAAAAATGTCAAAATTATGGAAATTTCAAAAACTGCAAAAATAGCATCTAGACGCTCTGTCCGTGATTTATGAGGCAAAAATCCGGTCTAAATAAACAATTTCAAAATTGAGATTTCCTAGGCTACAGTCTTGGTGTTTTCCCAAAAAATGTAAAAAAATTTCGAAATTTCAAAAAGTGCAAAAATACTATCTAGAAGCTCTGTCCGCGATTTATAATGCAAAAAATCCGGCCTATATCCATAATTTCAAATTTGAGTTTTCCAGTTTATTGTCTTTGTGTTTTTCCAAAAAATGACAAAATTCTCTAAATTTCAGAAACTGCATAAATACTATGTAGAGGGTGTGTCCGTTATTTGTAATACAACAAATCCGGTCTAAATCCAAAATTTCTAAATTGAGTTTTCCAAAAAATTTCAAAATTTTTCGAAATTTGAAAACACAAAAATACTATCTAGAAGCTCTGTCCGAGATTAATAAATAAAAAAATCCGCTCTAAATCCAAAATTTTAAAATAGTTTTCCAAAAAAAAAAAAATTTTTCGCAATTTCATAAACTGCAAAAATAGTATCTAGAAGCTCTGTCCGGGATTTATAATGCAAAAAAATCCGGTGTATATCCAACATTTCAAAATTGAGTTTTCCTAGGCTATAATCAAGGTGTTTTTCGAAAAATGTAAACATTTTCGAAATAACGAAAACTACAAAAGTGCTATCTGGTATCTCTGTCCGGGATTTATAATGCAGAAAACCACGTCTACATGCAAGATTTCAAAATTGAGTTTTCATAGGCTATAGTCTTAGTGTTTTTCCAAAAAATATAATTTTCGAAATTTCGAAAACTCCAAAAATAGTGTCTTGAAGCTATGTCCGGGATTTATAATGCAAAATATCCCGTCTAAATCCAAAATTTTAAAATTGAGTTTTGTAATTTGTCTTTGTGTTCTTCCAAAAAAATACAAAATTTTTAAATATTTCGAAAACTGCAAAGTACTATCTCGAGGGTGTCTCCGGGATTTATAATACAACAAGTTCGGTCCAAATCCAAAATTTCAAAATTTAGTTTTCCAAAAATGTCAAAATTATGGAAATTTCAAAAACTGCAAAACTAGTACCTAGGCGCTCTGTCCGTGATTTATTATGCAAAAAATCCGGTCTAAATCCACAATTTCAAAATTGAGATATCCTAGTCTTGGTGTTTCCCCAAATAATGGCAAAATTTTCGAAATTTCGAAAACTCCAAAAATAGTATCTAGAAGCTCTGACTGGGTTTATAATGCAAAAAATTCAGTCTAATTCCAAAATTTCAAAATTGAGTTTTCCAAGGCTTGGTGTTTCCCCAAAAAAATGAGATATTCTTTGAAATTTCAAAAACTGCAAAAATACTATGTAGAGGGTGTGTCCGGGATTTATAATAAAAAATACGGTCTAAATCCAAAATTTCAAAATTGAGTTTTCCAAAAAGAGTCAGAATTTTTGAAACATCAAAAACTGCAAATATACTATCTAGAAGCTCTATCCGGGATTTATAATGAAAAAAATCCGGCCTATATCCAAAATTTCAGAATCGAGTTTTCCAATTTATTGTCTGTGTTTTTCCAAAGAATGACAAAATTCTCGAAATTTTAAAAACTGCAAAAATACTATCTACAAGTGTGTCCGGTATTTGTAATACAACATATCCGGCCTAAATCCAAAATTTCAAAATTTAGTTTTCCAAAAAATGTCAAAATTTGGAAATTTTAAAAACTGCAAAAATAGTATCTAGACGCTCTGAGCGGGATTTATAATGCAAAAAATCCGGTCTAAATCCAAAATTTCAAAATTGAGTTTTCTAAGAGTATAGGCTTAGTTTTTTTCCAAAAAATGTCAAAATTTTCGAACTTTCAAACACTGCAAAATTCCTATCTATAGAGTTTGTCCGCGATGTATAATGCAAGAAATCCGGTCTAAATCCAAAATTTCAATATTTGAGTTTTACAAGGCTTTAGTCTCGGCGTTTTTCCAAAAGATGTAAAAAATGTTTAAATCTTAAGAACTGCAAAAATCCTATCTGGAGGGTGTGTCCGGGATTTATAATGCAAAAAATCAGGTCTAAACCAAAAATTTCAAAGTCGAGTTTTTAAAGGCTATAGTCTTGATGTTTTTCCAAATAATTTCAAAATTTTCCAAATTTGAATAACTGCAAAAATACTATCCACAGGCTCTGTCCTAAATATATAATGCAAAACCCGATCTACATCCCAAATTTCAAAATTGAGTTTTCCAAGGCTACAATCTTGGTGTTTTCGAAAAAAAGTCAACATTTATGAAATTTCAAAAACTGCAGAAATGCTATCTAGAAGCTCTGTCCAGGATTTATAATGCACAAAATCCAGTCTAAATCCAAAATTTCAAAATTGAGTCTTGCAAGGCTGTAGTCTGGGTGTTTTCCAAAAATGTTAAAATTTTCGAAGTTTCAAAAACTGCAAAAAATCTCTCTACAGTGTGTGTCCGGGATCTGTAATGCAAAAAATCCGGTCTAAATCCAAAATTTATAATTTGATTTTTCCAAAAAAATTCAAAATTTTTCGAAATTTGAAAACTGCAAAAATACTATCTAGAAGCTCTGTCCGAGATTTACAATTTAAAAAAAATCCACTCTAAATTCATAATTGTAAAATTGAGTATTCCAAAAAATGTGAAAAATTTCGAAATTTCATAAACTGCAAAAATAGTATCTAGAAGCTCTGTCCGGGGATTATAATGCAAAAAATCCGGCGTATATCCAAAATATCAAAATAGAGTTTTCCTAGGCTATAATCTTGGTGTTTTTCGAAAAATGTCAATTTTTTCGAAATATCAAAAACTACAAAAATACTATCTAGAAGCTCTGTCCGGGATTTATAATGCAAAAAATCAGGTCTAAATCAAAATTTTCAAAATTGAGTTTCCCATGGCTATTGTCTTGGTGTTTTTTTTTAAGAATTGTCAAAACTTCCGAAATTTCAAATACTGCAAAAATACTATCTAGAGCGTGTGTCCGGGATTTATAATGCAAAAAATCTGGTCTAAAAGCAAGATTAAAATATTGAATATTCCAAGGCTATAGTGCTTTTCCAAAAAATATAAAAATTTTCGAAATTTCGAAAACTCCAAAAATAGTATCTAGAAGCTCTGCCCGGGTTTATAATGGAAAAAATTCAGTCAAAATCCAAAATTTCAAAATTGTGTTTTCCAAGGCTGTAGTCTTGGTGTTTCCCCAAAAAATGTCAAAATTTTCGAAATTTCAAAAACTGCAAAAATACTATATAGAAGCTCTGTCCTGGATTTATAATGCAAAAAATCCGACCTATATCCAAAATTTCAAAATTGAGTTTTCCAATTTATTGTCTTTATGTATTTCCAAAAAATGACAAAATTCTCGAAATTTCAAAAACTGCAAAAATACTATCTAGAGGGGGTGTCCGGTATTTGTAATACAACAAATCCGGTCTACATCCAAAATTTCAAAATTTAGTTTTCCAAAAAGTGTCAAAATTAGGAAATTTCAAAAACTGCAAAAATAGTATCTAGACGCTCTGTCCCGGATTTCTAAAGCAAAAAATCCGATCTAAATCCAAAATTCAAAATTGAGTTTTTCAAGGCTATAATCATAGTATTTTCCCAAAAAAATGTCAAAATTTTCGAAATTTCAAAAACTGCGAAATTCCTATCTAGAGAGTTTGTCCGCGATTTATAATACAACACATCCGGTCTAACCCCAATTTTTCAAAATTTCAGTTTTCCAATGCTTTTGTCTCAGTGCTTTTTCAAAATATGTCAAAAATTTTGAAATTTCAAAAACTGCAAAAGTCCTGTGTAGAGGGTGTGTCCGGGATTTATAATGCAAAACACAGATCTAAATAAAGAATTACAAAACTGAGTTTTCCAATTCTTCAAAAACTGCAAAAATCCTATCTAGAGGTTGTGTCTGGGTTTTATAATGCAAAAATTTAATTCTACTTCCAAAATTTCAAAATAGAGTTTTCCAAGGTTATAGTAGTGGCGTTTTTCCAAAAAATACTATCTAGACGCTCTGTCCGGTATTTATAATGCAAAAATTTCCGGTCTAAATCCAAAATTTCAAAATTCAGTGTAAAGGGCTTTGTGTTTGTCCAAAAAAGTCAAAATTTTCGAGATTTCAAAAACTGCAAAGATACTATCCAGAAGCTCTGTCCGGGATTTATAATGCAAAAAATCCAAAATTTCAAAATTGAGTTTTCCAAGGCAATTGTTTTGGTGTTTCTCCAAAAAAGTAAAATTTTCTAAATTTCAAAAAACTGCAAAAATACTATCTAGAAGCCTTGTCCGGGGTTTATAATGCAAAAAATCCGGTATAAATAAAAAATTTCAAAACTGAGTTTTCCAAGGTGTTTTTCCAAAAAGTATAAATTTACAAAATTCAAAAACTATAAAAATACTATCTAGAAGGTGTGTCCGGGATTGATAATGCAGAAAACCTGGTCTAAATCCAACATTTCAAAATTGTGTTTCCAAGGGTATTATCTTAGTGTTTTTCCAAAAAAATGTCGAAATTTTTTAAATTTAAAAACTGCAAAAAATACTCTTTAGAAGCTCTGTCCGGGGTTTATAATGCAAAAAATCCGGTCAAAGTACAACATTTCAAAATTGAGTTTTCCAAAACTTTAGTCTCTGGAGGGTGTGTAAGGGACTTATAATGCAAAAAATCCGGTCTAAATCCAAAATTTCAAATTTGGGTTTACCCGGGCTATAGACGATGTTTTTTAAAAAATGTCAAAATTTTTGAAATGTGAAAAACTGCAAAAAATACTATCTAGAAGCTCTGTCAGGGATTTATAATGCAAAAAAATCCGGTCTAAATCCAAAATTTCAGAATTGAGTTTTTCTAGGCTATAGTCTTAGTGTATTTCCAAAAAATCACAAAATTTTCGAAATTTCAAAAACAGCAAAAATACTATCCAGTTGCTCTGTCCCGGATTTAAACGGCAAAAAATTCCGTCTAAATCTAAAACTTCAAAACTGAGTTTACCAAGGCTACAGTCTAGGAGTTTTTCCAAAAAGTGTCAAAATTGTCGAAACTTCAAAAACTGCAAAAATACGAGCTTCTAGATAGTAAATTTGCAGTTTTTGAAATTTCGAAACTTTTGACATTTTTTGGAAAACTGAATTTTCAATATTTGGTAATTGGACTGGGTATTTTGCATTATAGGTCCCGTACACACTCACTAGATAGTAATTTTTCAATCATGAAATTTTTGATTTAGACCCGATTTTTTGTATTATAAATCCCGGACACTGTCTATATAGTATTTTTGCAGTTTTTGAATTTTCGAAAATTTTGACATTTTTTTTAAACAATGGCTATAACATTGGAAAACTCAATTTTGAAATTTTGGATTTAGACCGGATTTTTTGCATTATCAATCCCGGACATAGTCACTAGGTAGTAATTTGGAGTTTTTGAATTTTCGAAAATTTTGACATTTTTTTGAAAACAATAAGACTATAACCTTGGAAAACTCAATTTTGAAATTTTTGATTTAGACCGGATTTTTGCATTATAAATCCCGGACACAGTATCTAGATAGTAATTTTGCAGTTTTTGAATTTTCGAAAATTTTGACAATTTTTGGAAAAACAAGACTATAACCTTGGAGAACTCAATTTAGAAATTTTGGATTTAGACCGGCTTTTTTGTATTATAAATCCCGGACACAGTCTCTAGGTAGTAATTTTGCAGTTTTTGAATTTTCGAAAATTGTTACATTTTTTGGAAAAACAATAAGGCTATAACCATGGAAAGCTCAATTTTCAAATTTCGGATTTAGACCGGATTTTTTGCATTATAAATCCAGGACACAGTCTCTAGATAGTAATTTTGCAGTGTTTGAAATTTTGAAAATTTTGACAATTTTTGGAAAAACAAAATAAAACTATAACCTTGGAACACTCAATTTTGAAATTTTGGATTTAGACCGGATTTTTTTTGCATTATAAATCCCGGACACAGTCTCTAGATAGGTAATTTGCAGTTTTTGAATTTTCGAAATTATGACATTATTTGGAAAAACAATAAGCCTATAACCTGGAAACTCAATTTTGAAATTTTGGTTTAGACCGGATTTTTTGAATTATAAATCCCGGACACAGTTCTCTAGATAGTAATTTTGCAGTTTTTTGAATTTTCGAAATTTTTGACAATTTTTTTTGGAAAAACAATAAGACTATAACCTTACTTACTTACTCCTACTGGCACTATCGAACCCGTAGGTTCATGGCCGCGCGGAACATAATCTCTCCATACATCTCTATCCTGAGCTAATGCTTTCCAATCATTCCCTGGTATAATCTACTCTCCCTCAAATCGTAGTTAATTTATTCTCCCACCTCATTCTTGGTCTACCAACTGGGCTTTTTCCCTCTGGATTTCCTACCAAGAAGTTTCCGTGCAAGTCTTTTTATTCCCATACGTGCAACATGTCCTGCCCAATCGGCATCTACGAGGCTTAACTGTTCTTATTATATCTGGCTTACCTATAAAAGACCATGTAGTTCAATTATTATGTCAGTCCTTCTCCCATTCACCTGTATGTTCATCTCTCTTTGGTCCCAAAAATTTCCTAAGTACTTTATTCTCAAATACTCGTAATCTCCTTTTCCTCCCCTAAAAGTAAGAGTCCATGTTTCGCACCTATACAATATGAATTGGTGAGAATAATAATTTTATATATTTTCAGTTAACGTTTTTGGAAAGGAGTTGGGACATCAAGAGTTCTGCAATGCATAATAGCACCATAATTTCCAGAATTGAAGCCTATGTTTAATTTCATTATGCATCTCATTCCTATTTGTGATTATTGTTTCCTAGGATTTGAATTCAGCCACTTCCTCAAAATTTCCCTCATTTGTCATTAGCTGTCCATTTCCATTATATAATGTATTTTATTACGTGTGACCATATATTTAGTTTTTATTGACATTTACTTCCAGTCCTAATTTTCTTAGTGTTACTCAATAGTGTGTGCGTGTTGTCCTTTAGTATCTCCTCTCGCTATCGGCCAATAATACTACACATCAGCACTAAACTAACAGCTTATTAATACCATTGAGTTGTAAGCCTTCCTCATTCTCTAAAGATTTAATGGCATGCTCTAGTACAAAAATTAAATAGTAGAGGAGATAGTGCATCTCCCTTGTTTCACACCCATTCTGGATTTCAAAAGTGTCCGAAAACTACCACTGCTCAAAAAAATTAGGGGATATTGTAGAATAAACTATTAAGACTATGTTTTTGAGGAACTGTATTAGATGCAATCACTTTCTATACTCCAAAGAATTTCACAACTAAGTTTTGAAGTCATTACGTAACCTCTGTACCACACACACCAGATGTCAACGAGAATCCTGATTAGGAATATAGCAAACAAACAAAGCAACATTAACATGGGTGAAAATGTTTCTTTAGTATGGTGTATGGTCTCCTCGAACGGCCAGCACTGCCTCACACCTGTATGGCATTGATGCAATGAGGTTAGCAATGAGTTTCTTGGGGGATACGTGGCCACTCTTCCATAAGAGCAATGTGCAGCTCTGGAACAGTTTGTGGGAGGTGCTGGTCTGCCTGCAATGCACCCTGACTAATGCATCCCACACATGCTCAATCGGATTTAAGTCCGGGGAGGAAGCTGGGCGATTGCATACGCTCGATACCCTCCACTTCCAGCATGTCGTCCACCAAGCCAACTCTGTGGGGTCGTGCATTATCGTCCATAAAAAGAAAAGAATCACCTATGGCATCAGCATAAGGCACGACAAAAAGGTTCGGAGAATCCTCATCTCAAATACTTTACCGCAGTTCAAAGTACCCACCTTGGATACACGGCAGAGGTCAGTTACGCTCCAATCACTACTCCTACCTACTACTGCGACACCACCAA
>JASPKZ010008742.1:0-134681 GCA_030220185.1 Diploptera punctata | reverse complement strand
CGATTACAGCACCTATGTTGGGAGAGGGGGCGAAGGAGAGAGAAGAAAAAATTCTGCTCTAATTTTATACGTATTACATGTCTTTCGTCAAATTATTATCTAATATTAAATAAATGACACTTTTTTAAAAGTAAAATTTACCATTATGAATATTTAAACTGAGAAAACTATGTATAAACTATCTTTAATAGCGTAGTGCATTGTTGAGCCACAGCCTCTCCTCTCTAAGGAGTTATTAGTCCAAGTTAATTTTTAGTTACCTTATTTGCTCATAGATGTCATGGATGGCTTGTGGTCAACACACCCACACAATGAGACATCTAACAGGCAACTAAGGTATTACTAGGATGTTGAGGTCGGTAAATTTTGCTTAGATGCTACTTTATTCAGGCCTAATGATATTATACGAGCCTGAAAATACTTCGAACTCGGGACCCATAGCTTAAAGTCCCTCCCGGAGGATTTTCTCCTTGGATTTTCCGTTCTAAAAAATCCATCCTCCCCGGCCGGGTTTGAACCCTCGACCCTCGGAACCAGAGGCAAGGATCATAACCACTAGTCCATCGCATCAAAACTATATATAAAAACAATTTAAATGTATCATGGATTTTTCCCCCTAAACACAATTAGTACATTTATTAAGAGAAGATTGATTTCATAATTATTACAACAACATGCGTCTTGTTGCACAGCGACAACAAGGATGATACAATAACCGTAACGTTACCAAGCAACGTCATTGAATATGAAATAGAAAATTACGGTTTTAATTGATATTAATAAAATATTAATATTTTACAGATTGGATTTGAAACAGTTTAACCTGTGTAGCTGAGATTTACAGACAACGCTTCCTCTATCAGGTAAATGTTAAATACATTTTCAAATATCTCATTTATCATCGTTTAAATGCTCATTATTATGATATATCGCATGCATATAAGGTATGTTAATTGAAATTATAACACATTTTACGGTTAAATTAGAATTATTCTATTTTATATCATTTCATATAATATTGTGTTATATTTCATGAAACCGGAACGAGCCAACATTCGTGGATGATGATGATGATGATTGTGTTATACTATTTCTATTAAATTCCTCCGTTTTCAACGTAAAAAGAAAACCTTCTTGCGCGAGAGGCTTGCAACTGTCTAACCACTTAGTACTATTATATATTTGCAGAGGAAGTCTATTATCTAGATAGTATATGGGTAACGTGCCGATCCTATACTATCCTGGGGCCGCTATATTTTACAGTTGCCAAAATTCCTCACGGTGCTAATTGGGCATCGGTCCCATACTGGACAAAATTGTATATGAACAATTTTCCTAATAGTAAATCACCCTAACGCATGTTCCGTAGCTCCGAGCCAACGTATGGTGTTTCATCTCAATCCATTCTTAATTTTATTATATTATCAATTATATGAAAATTTCCAGGTCAATTATTTTCTTCCGTCTATTTTACTTATAAACTCCAGGATATGTAATTATTTGGGATATCCATGTTTTAATATAATTATATTCATTAGTAATTATATGTTTGTAGGTTCCTACCGTTTTTCCCTGCCAGTGAGTTAGTTACATCATCTTGCATAGAACCCTAAGCTAATTTTAGTTAAGGATATCAAGATGACTACCTTGTTCTACCAACTCCGTTCCTCTTACTAAAGTAAAGTATTCCCACTACAGGCCTCAGGAGGCCTTTGGGGTAGTGAGAGGTTAAGGCTCCCACTATTTCTAGACAATCGGCACTTTATGTCAGCCGGGTTGTCAGCCCTGCGTGACGGCCGTCTTTACCCCAGAACAAGTGTCTGGTACTCATTTCCGTTAGAGGCTGAGTCGACCCCAGGGCCATAGTGCCGCCAGAAGGTTTGGGTCAGTTTAAAAATCCTGACCCCACCGGGACTTGAACCCTCGACCTTCCGGCTTGTAGTGCAGTGCCTTAACCACTACGCTACGGCGTGCCCCCCGTTCCTCTTACTATTAACACATAATATGCTTACTTTCATTCCACATTTAAACAGATCGGTATTTAATTTAAAAGGTAACTAAAATTACTCATTCTAACTCCAAATCCAATTGCGACAGGCCTACAAGGTCCTTGACTTACCATCCGGCTGCAGGCTTAACATGCACATGTGTTCAGCGCAGAGGTAAGCCAGTGTAGGGGCGAGATGTGGTCGTTATGTCGGGTCCCACAGCCGTTATATCTGGTTTTGTCGACCTTGAGCAGCTTCTTATTGTAGCTACCCAAATGACTCACGATGCTGGGTTGGCACTGGTCCCATACTGGCCTAAATTCTATGAGAAAACGTCTTCCCCACTAGGAATGGAACCAGCGCAAGTCCCGTAGCTTTGCACCAAGGTATCCTACCTTAACCACTCGGCTACGGCGCGGGGAGAAAATGACCCACGTTAGCTTGATACTTGTCTTTTTTAATGTCCATCCATAGTAATTCTGCCCGAAGGCAGGTACTTCACTGCAATCATAGCATTTTCATGCTATACTTGCAGCTTTACTAGGGAATTATAGGTGTGGTAGCTTCCCGTTGCTTTCCACTTTTTTATGTAGCATACGCTATTACTCAGGCTGAATTTTAGTCTGTTAGTTTTTAAGATGACTCTCGAGAAATTGCAATTTATTATAACTTGATCGTTCATAAGAATCGTCACTTGAATAAATAAATAAAAATTATGTTGCAATTCATTGAATAGAACTAGTTCGAAAGAGGTACCTACTACATAATTACCAAATTATTATCAAACGCATTAATTTACTTTCAATTCGTTGGTTACGGAAATTCTGGAAATATAGTGCAGATTACTTGTTAATGTTTCCCATTCTTTAAACTGGCTTATAACTGTGTACTATTATGTTCTAGTATTTATTGGATCATTAAGAAGATAACTATACGTGCAAGACATTGTGGTAAATACTAGCAGCACCCTCAAAAATAATTCCTACCTGTTTTCTTCGCCCCCGTTTATAGAGCGTCCCAATCGAAGTGCAAGAAGAAAACATGGTGAAATGTTTCAATCTCATCTGCTGAAACATCGTCAATTTGCAGCATTTCAAAACTCTAAACCTTAAATTGCTTATAGCAAAATATCTAAAATAGTGACTGATAAATGTAGTTACATTTTTACTCCAGTTAACAATATTGTATACATTACAGGAGAACAATATTTAGAAGATAATAAAATGTGTCTTTCTTAATATTACAGATTTTATCTTTAACATTAATCGAGAATATTGGTAAAATAAATCGTTACAACTCTTATTGTACAACATACTGTGTTCAGTGTCACAGTAACGTTATAAATTTATATAATTTAACGCCCTTACATTAGGAGGAAAGTCACTTTACGGTAAACTTCCCGTTATAGTTCGCCATCAGATTAAATTGGAGGTTTTCCAATCAGTACTTAGGTTCATAAGGTCCTAATTCAAGACACCGTCGCTATGACAAAACAAAACGCAACCATATGATGGGAAGATCTTAAGTTGGTGTAGATATTCTCCAAGGAGGCCATGACCATTTATGATTTGAAATGCTGCAGCTGGCTTTTTCCTTGACATTTTTGGTACAACGCAATGTGGCGTGTTGGAAGAAGCGTGTTACATTGTTTTCTAATCTGATGCTTTTATAGTGTTGGCCCATTTTTTTTTTTGGTAAACATTTCTATTGACTGCAGCTTCAACAAGTTGATGTGGTTGTATAATTAATTTGGGCCTTCCTTGGCTAATGTGTGTGTTAGTTCATTACCTCGTATTCCACAATGTAAGATATCCATTGAAGTTAAATTTAATGGGATGGGACTGATAGATCAAATAACCTATATATATATATATATATATATATAACCATCATCCTAAGGAAAAAATCTGGTAAGGGTTCTCTGTACCATTGTTGCAGGTCCGTAACATCTTCTGCCAATATTAGCCTGTAACAGCCATAGTGGGCGTTAAATTTAGTCATGTCCTGAGCGATGTATTTTGTTTCTTTCAGAGACCTACAACAATCTAATCTACAGATAAGTTTCAAATAGATTAAAATTAGTGATTGTGCTTCTAAAATCTCTGTGAACAAGATAAAGAATAAGCCTTGTAAAAATAAACAAGTTCTTTTATTTCTTCATTTTAATTTTCAATCAACATTTAATGAAACTGCTATATATTACACAGCATATAAGTGTTTACTCTCTGAAATGAAAAAACCCATTTATTAAAAAAATCTATTTGAAGTTAAAGATAAGATCTATAAGACTAAGAATTAGAAAAAACACTAAAATAAGATTAATGGAAAATATATATTCATTATTTCCCCTCATCACAAAATTCTGTAAATATTATGCAACATAAAATTCAGTGTTTATAAAATAAGCACATTATCAGCTTCTTTATGGCTTGCTTTGCATGCAAGAGGTCACAGATTCATTTCCGATGAGATTATTTTTTTTAAATATTACAATGCTTTCTATTTTATTCTGTGTGCCCATTCTTAAAGTAAAAACGAACTAACTATTTGAAGTATTACTATGTGTTATTATTTTGTCATTATTATTTTTATTTTTATTATTGTACATTATATATGGACTATTATTACGCTGGACTTGACGTACATGAACTATATTTTTATGTTGAATGGTGAAACTTTTCCCCACTAATACGTAATAAGTAAATACATAAATATGTGAAGCTATATTAACATTAATTACATACATTTATAGCTGTGTTATTTAAACGTGGTACTTGGAACAGAATTTATATATGGTAGATGGGATGTTTAGGCGCTAGGATGAGAAAAGGATTCCTCTTCTAATCGAGGACCTCGGTAGCTCAGTGGGTTGCGGTAGGATGAGATACACAAGGATTGTGCGGACACGATTCTATCTCGTTGAGAAAAGACGACAAGTTGTAGATGCAATAATAACTTGCACACACAATAAAACAAATCAAGGTATGTACGAGTGGCGCTTACACTTTATGTTCAGTAGACGGTTGAATTCTTAATTACACCGCGTCTATTTTATATTTCCGATGGTCAATAAACTACGAATATATGTGCTCGCATTAGCATGATGAATATGTTAAGTTTTACTCGTGCCAGCAGCACCACGAGAAGCGAAGTTAGAAGTGAATTTAGAAGTGACTTTTTGTCTGTAAGTTTTGTTATGAGCTTAACATTTACCCCCACTCAATATAATTTGCGACCATATGATAACGCCCACCTTAAGATAAAATACATTAAACCAATTGGTGCACTTGTCTATAATTTCGCGTGGTAGGGTTCTGGACCCTTTGGTTCGTTATGACGTCAACAAATGTTAGAGGACACTCCTACTTTTGAGGTTAGCTAAAATTGGGACATAAGTTTTACACAAGTAGCCCGGAATCCCGACTAATTTTGTAAAAGCTTCTAGTATTTTCTAGACTGTTCTGGTGGCTTCGTTCACCTTTAATTGGTTTGAATCATCTTATGTCAAAATGCCAGTTTACTCGGTTTCCCAAAATTTCATCAATATTTTTTTGTATTGAATTTAGCTGTCTCGTGTACATTGTCAGTTCTAACAGGCTGAATAAGATGTATCTAAATCTGTGTACTGGAAATAATTCTTTTGATATGATGATCTTGAAGAAGATTTTCGGGCAGTAGGCCGTGGTCGTGAGGCTTGTAGTTCCCCGACGTTTCGCCAGAGAGACTGGCAATTCTTGAGGTATGCTCGCTTCAGGTTCTCCAGGATACCGGTGTAATCACCTTGATCTCTTCTTTAGGAAGTGTTAAGTTCAATCAGTTATTTATACTTTTGTGGTAGGCCTAGGAGCATCTAACTTTCTAGGCCAGATAGAACTTTGGCATTTTATATTTCGTCCGTTCCTTTTCGTTGTATGCCCCTAGGCTATTAATAAGAGCATTTTCGCTCAGAGTCGCTTTTGATATAAGTTTCTTGCCAATTTAGTCATCACTTCCTGAAGAAAGTCAATGTTTAAATCTTCATGAATTTTGGTGATTCTCGTCCTAATTGGATATTCTCCTGCACTTCGTAAACACTTGTTCTGAAGAACCTGAAGCAAGTTTATCTTATCCTTTGATAAGGTCAGCCATCCGGGACATGCAATATCATTTGGCTGCGTATACAAGCCCTGTATACCAACGTACGTGATTGAGGTGTCAGAGAGTGGGCTCTCAACATGGGCTTGAGTTGTGAAAAACGTTTATAAAAGTTATTTCGAAACTTCTCGACATGTTTAGCCCAAGTGAGACGACAATCTAGTATAACCCGAGATACTGAACAGTGGGCTGATATCTGATTACAGTTCCGTCATATTCTAGTGTTTCTGCACCATTAATATTAGGTCGTTGCGTAAAAATTATTCCTTGGTTCTTCTCTTTACCAATTTAATCCTCCATTTATCAGCCCACCGCTCAATATCTCGTAGGCCTCTCTGAACCTTTCTACTACACCTAATTAAGGATCTGTCTTTACTATATATCGCAATATCATCGGCATACAGGGCTAGTTGCGTATGTGTCCTCCCAGGAACGTCGGCGGTATAAATATTATATAACAATGGTGAAAGTACGGATCCCTGAGGCACTCCAGCCAGAATAGTTCGTCTATCAGAGGTGGCACCCCCCTCGCTGACAACGAAACTCCTATCCGTTAAAAAGGACGAGATGATTCCCACCATCCCATCCGAAAAGCCCATTGAATCCATCTTCCATATCAGGCCTTCATGCCAGGTCGTGTCGTAGGCTTTCTCGACATCCAAGAACACTGCAACTGTGCTCTCTCTATAATTGAAACCTGATGTTATATATTCCGTGAGTCTTACCAGCTGCAGTGTCGTGGAACGACCCGGCATGAACCCGAATTGCTCTTGTGGGATGACGCGCAGATCAGTAGTCATACCGATCAGTCTGCCCAGCACAATTCTTTCAAATAATTTGCCAAGATTGCTTAGCAGACTGATCGGTCGTCTATTAGAAACAAAAATAGGATTTTTTCCTTCTTTAGGTAACGTTATAATTTTTGCTTCTTTCCATTTACGCGGAAAATAATTTAAATTTAAACATCTATTAAAGATAGTAACTAAATAGCGCGCCATCCCAGATGGGAGGTGCTAATCATCTCGTTTGATACATAATCTGTACCAACAGCTTTTCTCTTAGGAAGAGTCTTAATACTTTTCTTAACCTCAGCGAGGGAGGCCAACCGCAACCTCTGTAGGGGAGCTCTCTCAGAGATCCGCTCCGCCTCCGATTCTACCCCATCTATCCAGTCATCATCATATTGATCCTGGAGATGAGGTCTAAACCCATGCTCTAGGGAGTCAGCAATAGTATTTACCTTGTCAGTTGCTTTATATTTTAGACCATTTGGTCCATGAATAGGTTTATTATTAATTACGTTCCTTTTTAATTTTTTTCAAATGGGCCAAATATTATTTGATCTCTCAGCCTGTTCCAGATCTGCGTTAAATTTCCTTATCTTAAAATTTCTTAAAATATCGTGAATGCGATTAGTCAGATTATTTAAAAGAATCTTATCCTCTCTCCTACGGTATCTTTGCCAGTGTCTTCTGACCACTCTTTTCTGCCGGACAAGTGCATCCACTTCCGGCAGATTCCCCGTGGTGTGACTACTAACATCTACAGTAGTCACTTCTCTAAACTTGTTTACAATTGTATTAGTTAAAATATCTATTTCCAGATCCAGAGCCTCAGTTGATTCATTTCCGCGATTATCCGGGAAAATACAATTTTTCATATTCTCTGTGAACGCACCCCAATTAGTAACCGAGGCCCTGGATCTGAAAAGCGTCTTTTCTACGTTAAAATTTAAAATTAATTCCACGGGGAGTGGTCAGAATTCAATTCGTCCCTAGTTTCCAATGACTCCACCGCCACATTTATTTTTACCATGAACACATCCAGCACATCGGGGTTCCCACTAGTGTACTTGGGAAATAGGTCGGCGTGTCAGGTCCAATAATTTCAAAGTCCTCCCTCTCTGCCAGGTCCTGTAAAACTCTTCCCCTCGGCGATATCAACCTCGAATTCCAAATGGTATGCTTAGAATTTAAATCTCCTCCAATAATAAAACTTTCTTTAATTCTTATGATGGTTTCAAAATCGTTTAACACTATTCTTTTGCTGGGAGGCTGATACGCCGAGCAGACCAGGACCTCTTCATCTTCTAACATTAGAGTGATGGCAGTGACTTGCAGATTCTCAAGTGGAGGGAGGACAACTTCCAAATGTGATAATGTGGACCTGACCACCACAGCCGTACCCCCATGTGCCGGATTGGGTCCATCCGTGATATAAACTTTGTAGCCCGGGATTCGCCAGCCGAACCACACTGGTTTTCGCGTTTCTTGCACTAATATGATGTCAATTTCATCTCTAAAAATGTATTCTTGTAAATTTATATATTCGCGGGTCAAGCCGTTAATGTTTATTGAAACAATCTTTAAAGGTTTAATAGCTATTTTCGACCCCGAAAATTCGCAATAAACCGAGACATAATGTGGTGACCCTCCCAAATGTGTCTGTTTGAATTTTCACATCTTCAAAAATAGATTTAATCTGCTGGATATACCATTTTATATTTCCCTTACGAATCCATTCAAACATATCTTTAAAATCATTTAAATCGTTTTCTACTCGATTTACATTAAATTTAGCATTTGGTATATTATTTTGTGCTACAGGGGTCATTCCTGGAATCCCATCCCGTTGGGGTAAGTGCGGGAAGTCCGCCGGTTTCACTGTAACCCGGGGCATATTGGTTGGTCTACTATTTTTTGCTCTAACTTGTTCAACTACTCTGCAGCCCCGGTAGCTAGCAGGGTGAGCTTCACCGCAATTTACACACTTTGCTGGTTCGGTCAAAGATTTCCTGCATTCGCGAGTATTGTGTAGACCGGCGCACTTCAAGCACCGTGCCATCAGATGACAGAAGTTTGCCTTATGGCCAAACCTCTGACATCTGAATCATTGTTGGAGTCCTGGTTGACCCCTGTAATCTTCAATTTTTACTTTTAAATTAAAAAGACCAGTTAGGTTTTTTCAATTTGTCTACATCGTCTTGTGCCCTCGGTAGGGTCACCACCCAGAGCGGTAATGGAATTAATTCTTTTTTCTTAGTTACATTATCAATGTTACTTTTTGATAACTGGCGGACCCGGACCACTGAAATTTCCAACCTAGACAATTCAGCCAAAATTGTTAAGTTATCAAATATGGGCGGTAGACCCCTTAGAACGAATTTGGCAAACTTTCTGCCGTCGTTGTCGTATGTATAATATTCAACAGAATCTTTGTCAAGTATGGATATCAATCTATCATAATCCTCTTTAGTACTAGCTTTAATCTTTAATCCACTAGAAATGTATTCTGCTATGTACTCCCCCCTCATAATTTTCCTAAGCTGAGTCAATATAGTATGGTTAATTGCCTTCAGGTGTATTATGATGGGAGGAAAAAATTTTGTTTTCTTTGTCTCTTGTTCTTCATTAGGTTCATTTGTTCTATCATTATTATTTTGCAATACGTCAAAAGCGTTCGAAGTGGCAAGGGGATCAGGCTCGTTATTTCGAGACACTTTAACAGTTTTATTGGGTATAATAAATCCTTCGTCATCTGGGATTATTCTCTTCGCCATGTCTTCCCCTAAAATCAGCTACAACCGCCTCTTTAAAAACAAAGAGGGGTGAGCACCTCCCCACGACAGCAACGGCAGTACCTATTACGTGTACTCAAAAACCAATACACGAAAAAATATCAAGAGACGACACAAATAAAAACCAATATAAAACCTAAAAACACCAATTTTAAAATAAATAAGTAGGAACAGGTTAGAATAAATTGAGTAAAATACTGCAGCTGATAAGATATCACAAGTTTTAAAACAAACACAAAAAGCTTAGTCAGTATAAACCTAAAATAACTGATAGGTTACAATTCTTAAAATAATAATTGCTGACACCCGAAGGGCCGGGTCTGTTGGGAGTCCACTAACCTGAATTTTGATGCAGCACCAGTCACGTCCCGCTGGTCAACTCCAGCTAAGCCACAGACTTGCACAGACGCTTTGCACTAACTCAATTTAAAAATATTTTCACTAAAAAATCTAAAATCACTATTAAAATCACTTATTTTTTAAAATTTTCGCTGCAGGACCACACCCACTTGAAGCAGACACGTATCTGGCAATTCTGTCCGCTGTCTGTCTTATTTATACGTTCACCGCGATGTGTTCATAAGTTGTATCTGCCTTCTGATTGGTCAGCGGTAGGGACTTCCATTGCTCCAATGAGATTGCTGTTTGATGGTCTAGTCGACTGTACGTTATATCTGTCTTCTGATTGGTCAGCGGTAGGGACTTCAATTGTTCCACTGAGATTGCTGTTTGATATTCTAGTCTACTGTGCTTGTAGAGGTTTACATTTTGCGTTTTTAGAACCGGTATCCATACTTTGTTGACTTTTAATGATTCTTCTTTTCTATTGAAACTGTTTTTATGTTTGAATATTTCGATGGCTTCTCGTTGTAGACGGGTAAAATAGTGTGTGCAGTTAGATAATATGTCTGTATTCTGGTATTGTACTCTGTGGCCATCAAGTAAAGAGTGTTCTGCTACTGCCGACTTATCCATTTGTTTAAGACGACTGTATCTTTCATGCTCCTTAAGTCTGGTTGCGATGGTGCGTTTAGTGGTGCCTATATACACTTTTCCACAACTGCATGGAATCCTGTATATGCCTGCTGTCTGATGAGGATGGAGTTGAACCTTTATAGGTCTGAGAAGGTTCTTGATTTTCTTGGTAGGCCTGTATACTGTCTTTATGTCTTCTTTCTTTAGTAGTTTTCCAATGCGGTCCGTTACATTCTTGATGGACGGTAAAAATGCCCTGGTTGAAGTTTTTTTCCTCTGATTCCTTGCTGCTGTTGCTGTTGTATCGTCTGGGATGATTGGCTCGGTTGATTTCTTTCCTGGTGTATCCATTGGCTGTGAATACCGTCTGGAGGTGTTGAAGTTCCGTTTTTAATAAATCCGGACGACAAAGTTTTTTGAATACAATTCTTTTGATCTTTATCTTGTTGAACGAATGTCTCGAACCCATCAACATACAATAGGGTGCGTTACAGACATGAATGAGTCTTTTCCCTGTATCACTCATAACTGATCGTTCCTATTTCATATTCATTTCAAGGAATTATCCAATTCAAAAAAAATAATTTTATAATTATATTCTATGTATTTTTCTGATTTGTTTAAAATATAAATAATGATTTATTCAATTAGTTATTTATAAATTTATTTTCCCTCACCCGACTATTAATGATGGGTTGCTTATTTAGGGAGGAGGCTGAGTGAACGGCGCGCCTCATACTGCATACACAATTGTATTTATACCGGTAGCTAAATACTGTTACAGAATTTACGACGGCAGGATTATTAACTAATACAATGTAATGTAGATGTAGATTACATGGCTGGAATTAAATGTTGATGAATTTTGCGGAAATTAAAATAAATAACAAGAAATCGTTGTCGAGGGATCTGAAGCCTGACTCTCATATATATTTCATTTCATCGTAATTGGTTTAACGATCTACGCTACTAGCATGTCGGATACCAGTCATCTAAATCCTGGTTGTCTCGTTTAGTTTTACACTATGCACGAGAATTGAAATTTATTCCAAATGTAATTTGAGTAATATTTTATTCGTCGTACTTACTTACTTACTCACTGGCACTATCGAACCCGTAGGTTCATGGCCGCACGGACATAAGCTCTCCATACATCCCTATCCTGAGCTAATGCTTTCCAATCATTCCCTGTATAATCTACTCCCTCAAATCATAGTTAATGTTGTTCTCCCAACTCATTCTTGGTCTACCAACTGGGCGTTTTCCTTCTGGCTTTCCTACAAGAAGTTTCCATGCACATCTTTCATTCCCCATACGCGCAACATGTCCTGCCCATCGCAGTCTACGGGACTTAACTGTTCTTATTATATCTGGCTTCCTATAAAGACCGTGTAGTTCATTGTTATGTAGTCTTCTCCATTCACCTGTCTGTTCATCTCTCTTTGGTCCAAAAATTTTCCTAAGAACATTATTCTCAAATATTCGTAATCTCCTTTCCTCCCTTAAAGTAAGAGTCCATGTTTCGCACCCATATAATATAACTGGTAGAATAATAGTTTTATATATTTTCAGCTTAACGTTTTTTGAAAGGAGTTGGGACATCAAAAGTCTCTGCAATGCATAATAGCATGCATTTCCAGAATTGAGCCTATGTTTAATTTCTTTGTGCATCTCATTCCTATTTGTGATTATTGTTCCTAGGTATTTGAATTCAGCCAATTCCTCAAAATTTCCCTCATTTGTCATTAGCTGTCCATTTCCATTATATAATGTATTTCTACGTGTGACCATATATTTAGTTTTACTGATATTTACTTCCAGTCCTAATTTCTTAGTGTTACTCAATAGTGTGTGCGTGTTGGCCTTTAGTATCTCCTCGCTATCGGCCAGTAGTACTACATCATCAACATAAACTAACAGCTTATTAATACCATTCAGTTGTAAGCCTTCCTCATTCTCTAAAGATTTAATGGCATGCTCTAGTACAAAATTAAATAGTAGAGGAGATAGTGCATCTCCTTGCTTCAACCATTCTGGATTTCAAAAGTGTCTGAAAACTGTTTGCCTACACGCACCCTACTCGTTGAGCCATTTAGACACATTCGTATAAGTCTAACTAACTTTTTAGGAATTCCGAACTCCAGCAGGATACTATATAACTTCTCCCTCTTAATTGAATCATATGCTTTTTGGAAGTCTATGTATAGTTGATGTACAGTACCATTATATTCCCATTTCTTTTCTAAAATCTGTCTTATACTAAAAATCTGATCTGTTGTAGACCTGTTTCTTCTAAATGCACATTGATGATCTCCTAGAATGTCATCAATATAGGGAGTAAGTCTGCTTACTAATATATTTGTTAGAATTTTGTACGAAGTTGAAAGTAATGAGATGCCCCTATAGTTGTTGCAATCAGTTTTATCTCCTTTCTTATAAATTGGTATGATAATTGACTCCTTCCATTCATCTGGAAGAGCTTCTTTTTCCCAAATCATACTAAGCAAACAGCGTATCTTGTCCATCAATTTTTCTCCCCCTGATTTTATCAGTTCTGCTGGGATCTCATCTGAACCTGATGCTTTATACATCTTCAATTTTTCAATTGCCATTTCAACCTCTAATGCACTTGGCTCTGCGACTAGCATTTCTGCTGTCTGTAACTTATCCTCCTCAACAATGTCCTGTTCTGTATGTACATTTAATAGCTGATTAAAATAACTTTTCCATCTATTTAATATACTCTTGGAATCTGCAATCATATCCCCATTTTCATTCCGAATTATGTTTGTTCTAGCCTGAAACCCTTTCTTCTCTATACTAATTCCCTGATATAATTCTCTAATGTTCCTATTTTTTGCATTCATTTCAAGATCATTAATCTTCTCTCTCAAATATTCCCTCTTTTTACTCTTTAGTAACTTGGTGGTTTCCCGTCTAACACTACCCAATTGCTCTAAATTTACTTCATTTGGCTCGTGTAACCATTTCATTTTTGCTAGCTTTCTTTTCTTTACAATGTCGGCACATTCCTCATCAAACCATTTCTTGTTTTGCCTCTTTTTTAAACAACCAATGCTTTCTGATGCTGACATTTTACTCGTCGTACATTCGTAAATATCTAGAAATGTGTCTCATTTATTGATCTTTAACTATTTATTACCATTAAACCAAATACGTCGTATATAAAACATTTAAAAATGCGTTACCTCGTGAAACATAGATCAAGCTCTTCAAGCATGCATAGTGGGTCATAACAGGGTCTGGTTTTAAAGCCACTCTTTTTTTGCAAACTATACATTTTTATTTATTTGCTGGATATTTGGATATTGCTTAAATATTCTTATTTTAAACACAATTTTTAGTCAAAAATTGAAAACAGAAAGATGTTATGTTCTAATGTAGGCTATTCTTGAACACCTGACATGGTAAAAAAACTACTAAGAATTTATTCTCATTCTAGGGATAGCGTGAGAAACGAAGATACAAGCATTGCACAGTGATCCACTATGCGAAAAATAAATCTGGAAATCACTATTTGGTTATGAAATTCAACCACACCCGTTAGATTAAAAATTATAAGTGTATAAGAATATGTGACTCATGATAATTGATGCGAGGTCATTTAATTGGATTTTACGTGTAAAATATTACTTAATCACTGTTTTTAACAAAAACTTATTTGCGAGATACTTCGTTAATATATTAATAATCATAGATAAGCGTATTAATTTAGATAATAATAATTATTATTAAAATTTATTTATTCACAGATTTTTAAGATTTACACATATTCTTGTGCATAAAGTTTTATTTCCTTCTACTTTCATCTTTATCCATTCACCCCATAACAGTCAATCTTTCTGTTCTCATTATCACTTGTCTTGATGAATTTCGAAAGTCAGAGAGTCTAGAAGTCAGAAAGGCAGAATGTCAGACGAAAGACAGAAAGTCCCGCGGAAGTAAGAAAGTACGGAGGAAGTCAGAGTCCGGCAGAATTAAGAAAGTCCGGCAGCAAGTCAGAAAGTCCGGCAACAAGTCAGAAAGTCCGGCAACAAGTCAGAAAGTCCGGCAGCAAGTCAGAAAGTTCGGCAGCAAGTCAGAGAGTCCGGCAGCAAGTCAGAGAGTCTGGCAGAAGTCAGAGAGCCCGGCAAAAGTCAGAAAGTCCGGCAAAAGTCAGAAAGTTCGGCAAAAGTCAGAAAGTTCGGCAGCAAGTCAGAAAGTTCGGCAGCAAGTCAGAAAGTCCGGCAGAAGTGTGAGAGCCCGTCAAACGTCAGAGAGCCCGGCAGAAGTCAGAAAGTCCGGCAGAAGTCAGACAGTCCGGCAGAAGTCAGACAGTCCGGTAGAAGTTAGACAGTCCGGCAAAAGTCAGACAGTCCGGTAGAAGTTAGACAGTCCGTCAGAAGTCAGACAGTCCGGCAGACGTCAGACAGTCCGACAGAAGTCTGAAAGTCCGGCAGAAGTCAGAAAGTCCAGCAGAAGTCAGAAATTCCGGCAGAAGTCAGAAATTCCGGCAGACGTCTAAAATTCCGGCAGAATTCAGAAAACCCGGCAGACGGCAGAAAGCCCGGCAGAAGTCATAAAGTGCGGCAGAAGTCAGAAAATGCGGCAGAAGTCAGAAAGTGCGGCTGAAGTGAGAACGTCCGGTAGAAGTGAGAGAGTCTGGCAGACGTGAAAGAGTCCGGCAGAAGTGAGAGAGTCCGGCAGACGTGAGAGAGTCCGGCAGAAGTGAGAGAGTCCGGCAGACGTGAGAGAGTCCGTCAGAAGTGAGAGAGTCCGGCAGACGTAAGAGAGTCCGGCAGAAGTGAGAAAGTTCGGCAGATGTGAGAAAGTCCGGCAGAAGTGAGAAAGTCCGCGGCAGAAGTGAGAAAGTCCGCGGCAGAAGTGAGAAAGTCCGCAGCAGAAGTGAGAAAGTCCGCAGCAAAAGTGAAAAATTCCTACATAAGGGAGAAAGTCCGGCAGAAGTGAGAACGTCCGGCAGAAGCGAGACGGTACGGCAGAAGTGAGACGGTCCTGCAGAAGTCAGAAGATCCGCCAGAAGTGGGACGTGCGGCAGAAGTCAGAAGGTCCGCCAGAAGTGAGAAGGTCTGTCAGAAGTGAGAGAGTCGGGCAAAAGTGAGAGAGTCGGGCAAAAGTGACATCGTCCGGCAGAAGTCATAAAGTCCGGCAGAAGTCATAAAGTCCGGCAGAAGTCATAAAGTCCGGCAGAAGTCAGAAAGTCCGGCAGAAGTCAGAAAGTCCGGCAGAAGTCGGAAGGTCCGGCAGAAGTCGGGAAGTCCGGCAGAAGTGAGAAAATCCGAGAGAAGTCAGAAAGTCCGGCAGAAGTCAGATAGTCCGGCAGAAGTTAGATAGTCCGGCAGAAGTTAGATAGTCCGGCAGAAGTTAGATAGTCCGGCAGAAGTTGGAAGGTCCGGCAGAAGTCAGAAATTCCGGCAGAAGTCAGAAAGTCCGGCAGAAGTCAGAAAGTCCGGCAGAAGTCAGAAATTCCGGCAGAAGTCAGAAAGTCCGGCAGAAGTCAGAAATTCCGGCAGAAGTCAGAAAGTCCGGCAGAAGTCACAAAGTCCGGCAGAAGTCACAAAGTCCGGCAGAAGTCACAAATCCGGCAGAAGTCAGAAAGTCCGGCAGAAGTAAAAAAGTAGGGCAGAAGTCAGGAAGTCCGGCACAAATCAAAATGTCCGGCAGAAATCAGAAAGTCCGGCTGAAGTCAGAAAGTCAGGCAGAAGTGCGTAAGTCCGGCAGAAGTGAGGAAGTCCGGCAGAAGTGAGGAAGTCCGGCAGAAGTGAGGAAGTCCGCAGAAGTGAGGATGTCCGGCAGAAGTAAGGAAGTTCGGCAGAAGTCAGAAGTCCGGCAGAAGTCAGAAGACCGGCAGAAGTCAGAAGACCGGCAGAAGTCAGAAGACCGGCAGAAGTCAGGAAGTCCGGCAGAAGTCATAATGTCCGGCAGAAATCATAATGTCCGGCAGAAGTCAGGAAGTCGGGCAGAAATCGGGAAGTTCGGCAGAAGTCTGAATATCTGGAAGTCTGGAAATCAGGTGATCAGGAGGTCGGGAAGTCTGGAAGTCGGGAAGTCTTGTAGTCGGGAAGTAAGGAAAAGAGGACGTTTTTAAGTCACGAATTTTGGCGGAAGTTCGGCGGAAATCTGCCGGAATTCGGTCGAAAGTCGGTCGGAAGTCGGGCGGAAGTCAATCGGAAGTCGATCGGATGTCGGTCGAAAGTCGGGTGGAAGTTGGATGGCAGTCGGATGGAAGTAGGGCGGAAGTCGGATGGAAGTAGGGCGGAAGTCGGGCGGAAGTCGGATGAAAGAAGGGCGGAAGTTGGATGGAATAAGTCTGACGGATGATATCTGGCGGAAGCAGCCGGGCGGAAGAAGTCGGGCGTAAGAATTCGGGCGGATGAATTCAAGCGGAACAAGTCGGGTGGAGGAAGGGGGGCGGAAGAAGTCGGGCGGTATTCAGGCGGAAATCGGCCGGTTGTCTGTCTCTCGGGCTCACGGGATTTCTGGCGGTCGGTTTCTCGGTGTCTCGGGCTCTGTTCAATAGTATGAATGCATATGTCTTTTTAACACAATTATACAAAGTGGGTGGCAGTAAAATAATTACTAGAAAAATTGTTAATAATGTGACCAAAATCTTTAATAAAAATTCAGTTTTCATAAAGTTTAATTTAACGGCCATAAAATTACGTCTAATAATTAGTATACACTTTAATTCTTTTTCAGATTTTTAATCATCTACTTTTCTGGAGGAATGTTCACATTTTTCCCTTTAGCAAAAAGTTTTTTTTTATTTGGTTCTTCGATATTTTGTATAACTGTGAATTGGGAGGCTGCATTAGCGGAACCATATCCGAAAGTAGCCACGTCGGCTACAGGTGAGCAATTCCACATATGGATGTATGACAATTTCAATAAATATTTAGAGTAAACCCGTTCTATTTAATATATAATTTAATATATAACTACTGTGAACATAATTAAATGTTACATTTAAATTATATTCCTTGGTGCGATGTATCCATTGAATTGCTCAGGTAGAGGGACAGTCGGGGAGCGATATCAGTGATGTCGTGGAGGAAACAGATGTTTTACTTTGGTGTGAGGATGTGTAGGCGAGAGTGATAACAGCAACTGGACAATCGTTAATAACACCTGTATAGGTAAAGTTTATATTTTAATTTATTTTTAATTTACCAATTCTTACTCATAAGTCAATTATATATTGATTTAATATAATTTCTTATTAAAAATATGCATAAGAACACAGTTAAAATCTTTCTGTAAAGTTTTCTGTCTGTCAAGTACAAAATGGAAAAAATCACTGTAACCTACTATTAAATATGTATAACTGTAGGCTTTCACGGCCGGCGTCTTGATCCCTATTAGGTTCGTCTTCCGGGCATATAGGCCGTGGTCCAGTCGTTCTTCTACTCGACGTTTTGTCTACTGCTGCGGTAGACATTTTCAGGAGATACTGCGTGCTCTCTGTCAGAGCACAGAGAGCACGCAGTATCTCCTGAAGATGTCTACCGCAGCAGTAGACGAAACGTCGAGTAGAAGAACGACTGACTGCGTGCTCTCTGTCAGAGCACAGAGAGCACGCAGTATCTCCTGAAGATGTCTACCGCAGCAGTATACGAAACGTCGAGTAGAAGAACGACTGGACCACGGCCTATATGCCCGGAAGACGAACCTAATAGGGATTACTATTAATATATTTTCAGAACGCTGTTAGAAACATAATTTCCAGCAAATCGTGACGAGCATTCGTAGTGCATATGAAAAATACTTTCTTTTCCTACTAATATTTACGGACTCAGACAATGTGATTTTCTGTTTATTTTCTCGAATAAATCACAGATTACTTAAAATATTGAAATATTAATTCTAAAATCAAACTGATCTTTGAAGACATAGGAAATAATGAACAAAATACTGCATAATTTTGGTTAGATCTACAACGATTTGTATATTTATTCTGTACCGAAAGGGCAATTTCGGTACGAAACATCTGTACTGTTATCATCCCTCTACAGTGAGATTAATAAACTATGCCAATTTCCTTTCCCTTTGTGTTTACTCCCACTCTCCTTCCTATCCCTCCCTTTGCTCTGTTTGTGGTGCGCAACTTCCTCTCTACCTCGGAACTCTCAAATAAGCGATTCAAGTGTTAAACTGTATAATTCATTCATTCATTCAACATTAGTTTGTTTATCGTCTGAAGGACGTGAGCTCAAGGAGAGCTGTGTTGTTTTGAGTTTGGTCCGGTAAACCAGGGTAGGGTACCCTAGGCTGGACTAAAAAGGTATGCGTGGGTGTTTGAGTGTGTAAAGATCATTACTTTTGTTATTATTATTGTTTTCTTTAAACTTTAGAATAATCAAATATGGCTTATGTTTAATATATTTTCAGATTTCAACTTCAGACGTACAATTGGAATATTAAATCTTAGTTTAAGTAAACAAGAATGTCTGATTATTGTATTTGCTAGCTATGCTACAGCTGCCTTGTATAATTCCTGTTTACGAGCTTTCTCAAGGTTACGTTAGCTCCCCTTTCCCGTCTAGCTTTCATGGTTGAAAATAATATACTGAGTTTAATAACGAATCATAAATTACTACAGGGTGTTTCAGGAATTATTGTTAATTAATACACGTTAATGAATCTATATAGGAAAGATGAATCAATCTTTGCCTCTGATGGGCCCGAGCAAAGAATTATAAACAGCACTGACAGTTATGATCTGGACGCTACTATAAGTGTAACTAAACATATGAGTAAATTCTCTATAGGCCAGTGCAGAAATGGTAAAAGAATGTATTTCTGTAGACCAGGCGGCACAAAATGGCAGCAGAGCGTGGTTTTGCCAAGAAGAAGATCGCACTCCGCGCCTATACAATTGTACACCTGAAAGTAGATAATAATTTATATTAAATTTCATATTTACTATTTCATTATTACTGCCGTTTTTACCCGAAGAGAATCAATACTAACAGCTGCTGCCTTATAGCTCAGTATTGATTCTCTAGAAGCTAGAAGAAGACAAAAACGGATGACAAATTACCTGGTCCTCCATGTTGGATATTATAGTAACAGGCCAGCTGCATGTTCTAGAGACATGAAGTATATACTCCTATAAGACAAAGAGAGAATAAAGTGGGACTGAATCAATCCGAGCAAAGTTTCAGTTTAGGCCTACGAGGAATGTAAACAAACCTGATGTGTTGATTGTGTCGTAACTATTTACATTTAAACTTGTAAGAAAATGTGTTTAGCTTTCTAACACTCGAAATGAATAAAATATAAATAACATATATTAGGCCTACCTAGCACATGTTATATGGGAGGACCTATAATAATTTAAATAGCATTGACCGGGTGGACGAGTGTTTATTCCGCCACTTGCCTCTGCTCCTGAGGACCGTTGGTTCAAACCCGAATGGGGTCGATGGACTTTTTGGGATGAGAAAATCTAAGGAGCAAGTCCTCCGGAAGGGACTTTAAGCCGTGGGATCCCAGTTCGTGGATTTAAAGTCTCTAAAATACACTTAAGCCTGAATAAAAGTCCTCTAAAAACAATACACGGAATTTTCAAATCTTAGTTCTACCTTGGTACCCTAGATGTCACTATGAGGCGGAACACTGACCACGTGGTTCGCTGACATTTACCCCAAAACGAGTGGATTTATAATAGTATGGTTGAATTTCTCCCCTGTAGGGGGATAATTTACATTTAAGTATGCATTGACCATATTCTGCTTGTAGACCTATTGACACTAGAAATATAGGATATCTACCGACATCATGGAAAAAGTGTAAACGTCTGGTAGGCCCACATGTAATTTTTGTCACAAACAAATGAGGAATAGAAGTTACTAATTACTGGTATCATCTTGTATTGTATTTCCCCTAGTTATACGATATAATCAAAGAAAAATGAATCTATCATTCACACTTCCGTACACAATTCAGTCATATGGCGGGTAATTAACACCACGGTTCCGCCAATAATCAGGGTCGTTGGAGTAATTTCTTAAGGAAGTTTGTTTACACTACAATTCGAACTTAGCTCGGATACAGTACAGCAGTTAATGAATATTCGATGTTGGGACAATAGCGGGATTTCAGACAGGATTAATGTAATTCCGAAAATGAATTTGGAATGGATGCTGAAACCAGAAAGAGAATAGGAAATCCACTAGATAATAGATGGATGGCATCAGGAGAAGTATGAAGGGAATGGAATTAGCGGATGAAAATGCGGAAGTAATAAAATATAATCGTAATACGAATGAGAAACTAATTGCCTTTATCGAACCCGTGACTTCATGTCCGCGCTGATATAAGCTCTCCATACAACCCTAATCTAAGCCTAAAGTTATCCATTCAACCCCTGTTAATATAATTCCTTGAAATCGTGGCCAATGTATTCTCCCACCTCATTTCTGGCTTAACTACTCGTCATTTTCTCTCTTTTTTTGCAAAAAACTATTTCCATGACATTCTGCTTAATTCTCATATACCAGTACTCGTAATATTTCTCCTCTCTTTAAGTTAGAATTCATATTTCGCATCCATATAACTAGGATAATAATAGTATTATATATATATATATATATATATGTTATAATTAAATGTTTAACATTGAGCAATGCAAGCTTAATATGGTATGATAACAAAAATAAATGCCTGGACAAGATTCGAACCCGGATCTCTGAGATCCGGGTTCGAATCCCTTCAAGGCATTTATTTTTCTTATCATACCATATGTATATATATTTTTTTTTCAGTTTATAATGTTATTGCATAATAGCATTCATTTCCAGAATTGAGCCTATGTTTAATTCTTTGTGGATCCCATTCCTTTTTTCCAATTATGGTTCCAAAAATATCTGAACTCAGTCATATTTAAAAAAAAACCCATTTGTTATTATACATCAAACATAGGGGTAACGTAACTCCACCTACAAGTCGCCACAACCTTAGAAGTGGGTGCAAATCCACCAAATCCGGAGATGAAACCAGGAATGACAAAGACAACCTAGTGGCATTGGTAATACGTAGCAATATATGACTAATAACAATAGTAATAATAATAATAATAATAATAATAACAACAGCTTAACAACTGGCTGCGACTATCGATCCCTGGGTTCATGACTACGCGGAGATAAATTCTCCAATATTTCCTAACCTAAGCCTACGTTTTCCAATCATCCCCTGACCTCATTCTTGGTCTACCAACTTGACGTTTTCCCACTGGTTACCCTGCAAGAAGCTTGCATGCCCCTCTTTCATTCCCCAATTGTGCCACTTATCCTGCTCATCGCAATCTACGATACTAAACTCTTCTTATTGTATCTGCTTTCG
The DNA here is from genome assembly GCA_030220185.1 of Diploptera punctata. Taxonomy (NCBI): domain Eukaryota; kingdom Metazoa; phylum Arthropoda; class Insecta; order Blattodea; family Blaberidae; genus Diploptera; species Diploptera punctata. The sequence goes on along the minus strand of JASPKZ010008742.1, from coordinate 112,643 downwards.
TATAAAGATCATCACTGTTATAAAGTGTTCTCCTTCCACCTTTCTGTTCATCTGTCTTTGAACCAAACATGTTCCTTAAAACTTTATACTCAAATACCGATACTCCTAATATTTTCTCCTCCCTTAAAATAAGAGTCCACGTATCGCATCCATGTGATTATAACTGGGAGAATAACAATTTTATATATTTTCAGTTTATCAGGTTTTGAGAGGAGTTGGGACGAATTGAGTCCCTCAAATGTATAATAGCATACATTTTCAGAATTAAGACTATGTTTAATTTATTTGTGCAAATCATTCCTATTTGTAATTATTGTTCCAAGGCATTTGAATTCAACTATTTTATCAAAATTTCCCTCATTTGTCATTAACTGTCTCTTACCGTTTATCATTATATAACTTAATATATTCCTATGTCTGACTCTATATTTAATTGAATTGATGTTAATAATATTATTATTAATACTAATAATAATAATAATAACAATAATATTAATGATAAAAATAATAATAATAACAATAATATTAATATTAATAATAATAATAATAATAAAAATATTAATAATAATAATAATAATAATAATAATAATAATTTAATAATAATAATAATAATAATACAGAAAATAACTTTTATTACTATTTTAACACTTCTTCAGACCCGATTCTTGAGATGTAATTATTTACTTTATAAAGACAGTCTAAAGTTTTTATGAAACAAGCTCTAACATTCTAAGTAATTTCTGATTTGTATCAAGAGGAGCACAATTCCCAGCACAACTAATAATTTGATAACAGATTCTTAGTTATAACATTTTATACGAGCTCTTAATGTCGATTTATACTTCATTAATACTATCGATTGTTTGAAAAAAAAAATTAAAACAGAATCCTTACGGGACGTGAGAGTGAATACTGCAGTTATTTATTCAGAGACGCACGACCCGGTTTCAGCAAGTTCTGTACACAAGGGAAAATAACGTGTCACAAGAAATACTGTCCTTCTTATAATATTCAACACAGATAAATTAATGTTGATTGAAGTCTTACTGTTCCCCTGAGATGCGTCAATTTTTCACAAACATGTCTAACAATTATTAACCATATAGTGCTTTTTTTTACAACTGCCAGCAGTTTGTCTTTACGACATTTTGTTATTCTCTGCTGGCTGGTAGAACTGTAGCCCAGTTACAATTCGTCTCGAAACGAGTGTCTGTTATGGCCGACTATTTCCTTACCAAAGAAAAACTCGATTTTTTTAAATCTACAATATTTTGAATGCACCTTGAAAAGGCGTTCTTGAGTTCAACAGGTCGGTCCTGATTGACTAGCGATTATCATAGTCGTCTCAGGTTTCGAGTTTCGCATTTGCAATTCTTGGCTTAGGTGAATGGAATTTTAGGGATATAAAGTCGCTAAATACATAATTGGAAACAGAAATGAGCAATTGATACCGTATCATAGACTTACAGCTTGTAACACATCCTAAAACCCCGAAAAATGAAAAATAAATAAAAAAAGGGAGAGACCTCTGTGTAAGATTCGTCAGTCTGTTGACGCCTGGATTTGAATTGGACGCTAATTATCCGAGTTGTATCCTATTTTGTTTGAGTTAACTGTTTTCAATATAGAGATCTTAGCTTTCTCTTACTTTCTCGACTTCAATAAAAAACTGCATTACGAAAATCATGTATGGCTGGACTGTGGAGATTTCAACATTTATTAGACTATTACTTGGTCCTGGAAGCTGGTTTCACAAAATACCTTTGTTTGTTACGTGAATGGGATAGCAGAGCTAGGTCAGACCACTAGGAAAGGGATCAGTGGCCACGTAGGACTTATTTAATACCGGGCGAAAAAATATAAGAAGTGAATCTCTGATTGATCCCTTAAAAGTGTTGTTGCCACCACTCGATGTAAAATTAGGTTTGCTGAACGAATTTTTAAAAACTCTAGATAAGGACAGCGAGTGCTTTAAATACCTTTACGCTACATTTGCTTCATAATCTAATGAAAATATTAAAACTGGTGCATTCGTTGGCCCACAAATTCGAAAACTGGTGAAGGACAGTGAGTTCGAGAAAACTGTGAGTCGAGAAGTGAAGTATGCCTGGAATGCTTTCAGAAATGGTTTTTTTATGTTAACATAATGAAAGTGATGCTACAGAATTGCAAACAGACTGGTTGCAACATGAGTGTCAAAGTTCACTTCCTTCATTCTCATCAAATTTCTTTCCCTGATAATTAAGGAGATTTTAATGTGAAACGGGGTGAAATATTTCACAAGATTATAAAAAAATATAGAAATTATGTATCGAGGGAAGTGAAGTGTTAACAGGATGGGTGACTGTGGCTGGATGTTAAAAAGGGTCTGCTCAGAACAACATGCGAGAAGGTCAAAGAGGAGAAAAATTGAAATGCAATATTGAGGTAAGGTTATGAATGTGCTTATAATTATTTATTTATTATTATTATTATTATTATTATTGTTATTATTATTATTATTATTATTATTATTATTATTAAGTAATGTTTAATTAGTGACAAATTCTGGCCTAGTATTTCATACAAAATTCTAGTTGAAAGTATTTTTTTGACGTTCCACAAAGCTATAATTCCATTTGTAGTTATTCATGAAAATTTCGAAAACCTGACGTGATGGCTGAAAATGGAGATCATTTTCGAATGTTAGAAACAAAAGTTCCCTTTAGAATCACCTATCAGTAAAAAAATATGTTTTAAAATGCAGGACAGTGTTATTCATGTTTGTTTACTTGGCAATATTAAGATGAAGTGATTGTTACCACAGTTGAATGCTTACATTCAGAACATCGGTTAAGTTAGCATGGGCTAGGTTAGGTTCGGTTAGGTTAGATTATGTTTGGTTAGGTTTGGTTAGGTTAGGTTAGGTTAGGTTCGGTTCGCTTAGGTTAGGTTTGTTTTTTTTTTGGTTGGAGTGGTCACGCCACCCTAGATTGGTTAGATTAGGTTAGGTTACGTTAAGATTGGTTAGGTCAGGTCAGGTGAGGTCTGGTCGGGTCAGATCAGGTCTGCTCAGGTCAGGTTAGGTTAGATTAGGTTAGGTTGGTGTGGTCATGCCACCCTAGCTTGGTTTGTTTAGGTTCGGTTTGATTACGTTTGGTTTGGCTTTTTACTGTTTGATTGGGGTGTTCACGCCACCCTTGTTTGATTCGGTAAGGTTAGCTTAGGTTAGGCTCGGTTAGGTTAGGGTAGGTTAGGTTAGGTTAATTACGGTGAGGTGAGGTTCGGTAAGTTTAGTTTATCAACTTTTATAAGATTCATGATGTGTTCATGAGGTTTTATTTAAAATATAAAATTATGGAATATTCACCTGAAAGGTCCGTCTCCTCAACTTAATTAATTATTTACCGTGTTTATCAAGCTTGATTTTCCTTCTGCGTGAATAAAATCTTGAAAATGTTCTTTATATCTGATGTTAAAACTCCTGTTTGTTCTTCCTATATAAAATTTGTTGCAGTCCTTACATGTCAATTTATATACTCCTTTGCTGTTGAAAATTTTATTTTCTTCAATGTTATTGTTTATTATGTTGTTTAATTTGTTGTTAGTTCTGTATGCTATTTTTACGTTTTTATCTGCTTTCGTTAGTGTATTGGCTAAAGAAAGCCGATAAAAACTTAAAAATAGCATACAGAACTAACAACAAATTAAACAACATAATAAACAATAACATTGAAGAAAATAACATTTTCAACAGCAAAGGAGTTTATAAACTGACATGTAAGGACTGCAACAAATTTTATATAGGAAGAACAAACAGGAGTTTTAACATCAGATTTAAAGAACATTTTCGAGACTTTATTCAGGCAGAAGGAAAATCAAGCTATGCAAAACACGTTATCCATGAAGGACATCGCATGTTAAACATTGAAAACACCCTAACAGTAATGCACAAAGAAAATAAAGATGGAAATCATTAAAGCAGCTCACAACAACAACAATCTGATAAACGAAAAATAATCCAACACATGTAACCCCCTCTACTAGATATTCAGTCAAACACCAGTTTTGAATCCTGGCGATGATGGGACAAGTCCCGAAAGCGCTACAGTTAAATAATTAATTAACTTGGGGAGACGGACCTTTCAGGCGGATATTACATAATTTTATATTTTAAGTTTAGTTTAGTTTAAGTTAAGTCGGAATGAGATGTACAAGGAAATAAAACATAGGCTCAATTCTGGAAATGCATGTTATTATGCATTGCAGAGACTTTTGACTTCCCAACTCCTTTCAAAAAACGTTAAACTGGAAATATATATAGAACTATTTTTCTACCAGTTATATTATATGGATGCGAAACATGGACTCTTACTTAAAGGGAGGAAACGAGATAGGAGTATTTGGGAATCTAGTTATTAGGAACATTTTTTGCCCAAAGAGAGATGAACAGAATTAAATCAACCAGGATCCTTATTGGAGACGATCAAATTTACGTCATTGTGACTGCTCATGCTTTTATTATGATATACTTCATGGTAAGGTGAATGGAGAAGACTGAAAAACAGTGAATTAAATGGTCTTTATAGGAAGCCAGATATAATGAGAACAGTTAAGTCTCGTAGACATTGATGAGCAGGACATGTGGCACAAATGGGGAATAAAAGACATGCATGGAAGCTTCTTGTAGGAAAACCAGAGGGAATACGCCCAGTTGGTAGACCAAGAACGAGGTGGAAGAATAAAATTAACTATGATTTCAGGGAAGTAGATTATACAGGGGATGATTGGAAAACGTTGGCTCAGAATAGGGATGTATGGAGGGCTTATGTCCGCACGGCCATGAACCTACGGATTCGATAGTGCCAGTGAATTAGTTAATTAGGTTAGTTCAGGTTCGGTTCGATTCGTGTGTTTAATTTAGATTAGGTTAGGTTAGGTAAAGTGTTGGTTAGGTTAGGTTCGGTTGGGTTAGGTAAGTTTATATTAGGTTAGCTGAGGTTAGCTTAGGTTAGATTCGATTAGGTTACATTAGGTTAGGTTAGGTTTTGTTTCGCTTTGGTTAGGGTGGTGACGCCACCCTTGCTAGGTTAAGATCTTTCTCATATTTAAGACACAAATGTATCCTATATTTTGATATACCACAATATGATTACAAAATCAATATGTTGATCGGATGACAGGAAATGTAAACCACAAACAAAAATCGATACAATGTAGCTTGGTTTTCAGTATTGAAGGTCCAACATAAAATACAGCGTAAGACAACACACATAGCAAACATGTGCCCACTTAAATTAAGTTACAGAGAGGAACCGTTTAATGAATAAGAATCAATAGTTACAAGGAAATTAAACATAGGCTCAATTCTGCAAATGCATGCTGTTATGCATTGTAGAGAATATTATCGTCCCAACTTGTCTCAAAAATCGTTAAACTGAGAATTTATTGAACTACCAGTTATATAACATAGACTCTGACTTTAACAGTAGAGACAAGATTACGAGTATTTGAGAATAAATATCTTAGGAATACTTTTGGACCAAAAGAAGGTGAACAGGCGAATGGAGAAGACTACATAACACTGAGATATATGATCGTTATAGGAAACTAGATATAATAAGAACAGTTAAGTCTGGTAGACTGCGATGGGCAGAACATATGGCACGAACTGGAAATAAAAGAAGAACACTTACAGCGCCTAAGAAGAATAAAAATAAAAAAACTCTAATCGTATGCATATTACATTCTCCACGTCATATTACCCGAAATTGTAACATAATATCACTTTTATATAAATAAACTGTGCTAAGAACATTTAAACATGAGGAATCTTAATTAATTTGATATCTAAAACGACAGAAGGAAAATAGAAACTGCAGAAATGAAGTTCCTACGTTCAGTAGCGGGTGTGACAATTTTGGACAAGAAAAGAAGTGAGGATATTAGGAATGACTTAAATATTTTCAATTTAACAAATAGAATTGACAACATGAGAAACAACTGGTATGAACATGTCAAGAGAATGCCTACAGATAGAATCCCTCAGCTGTTACTAAAGTACAAATCAATAGGACATAGAAATGTTGGACGCCCATTTACTAGATGGGAGGATTCATTAAATCCCACTTGATGTGAAAACAGGTCAAAAGGCCTAATTTCATGAAGCAGAAGAGGAAGAAGATCTAAAACGATTTTCCCTACGTTCAATAAATTATTTTATTAAAAACAGATACATTTCACAATAGTAAATAACTACGCGAGTTTGTAAAGTGGATTCACAGAAGTGAGGAAAAGATTAAAAAGCGAGCGATAGCAAGCCCGAGATTCTGTAAAACACTTCACAAACGTGTGTTGTACTTTTTTATTTTTTTCATGATGGTGTTTTCTAATTTATAAATAATAGTAAAAAATAGCATCTCTGTTGGAAATATTTCCGTTCATTATATACAATTAATTGACGATAGCAATCTGACCAATGTGCATACGATAAATGCCGAAAGTATTTCAGTTGAGACTACAGCAAGCAGTAAAACCAATCAGGGATAAAATGGCGGTAAGAAATAATTTATTGATTAATATGGTTTCAAATAAGCTCAGTTCATTTAAAATGCAGTGATTTGTTTCTTATAATGTATATTCACACTATCTTTTGGATATATTTTTGTATATACATTGTACAAAGTATATAAAAAGACTGATTTTACTTCCCACCCTAGGTAAGTAAATTGTGATATTACAGTACAGTTATTTATAGGATGGCAACCCCAAATATAGGAAATGTAACTTTCAATCATGGTCGCTATTCCTGTAAGTACGACAGAACACACTATCATGCAAATAACGATTGTCAAAATGTCCTTTGTTGCTAATGTTGACGTAATAACTGTATCGTAACGTAGCAACGTCACTAAATCTTAAATGCAAATTATTTTTCAAATTAAATTTTGAAATATTTCACAGACTGAATTCAGAAGTGCATCATCTATTAATATATACACTGGAAAAAAATATATATATATACAAAGCTTCCTCGATCAGGTAAGTATTCAATACCACAGTTATCATCTTTAAGTGAAGGGTACAAGGAAAAATCCATCAAAGTCAATTTTCCGTCACTAAAAAACTGCCTTTTAATTGAGGCGATTGGAAACAAAGGGATTTAAGTGATTAGTTTTCTCTTGAAAGAAAAGGGGGTGTGTAAAAGTATTAATGTATTTTTCGAGTTATCTGGGAGAAAACACGCATCACACGCAGTTATCATTTTGAATTATCTGTGATATTCTTATACAACTTCACTTTAAAACTGTTTCCTCAACACTGCAAAACCTGCTCTTCTGCTTCTAATCTCCTCCTCAGTTATACAACGTATATACTTTTTTAAATATGTGCCAAATTTGGAAGGCAAATAAACCCATGATTAAACAGATTCTTTTAATCTTTCCGACTACTAAAATATAGCACTTTCCATTGAGAATCTAACACTCTCTTTCGACAATAAAGTGACTAACTTGGTACTTACTATTCCTGTCCCTCAGATGTGTATTAATATATCACGTGATAAACTGCATATGCATTTGAAAGCTAACTCATTCCTCTAAAATTGCAAATATTCTGTTTTTCATTCTTATGGATAGCATTTTCTTTCATTCTGTTTTTAAAATAAACATGTCAGTTCTTTAAAATAAACACAACTTCATGCTGCTAGAGGTTTGCAAGACAATTGATCTATTAATTGGCTGACCTCTTGTGTCATTTTATAGAGGTAGGTAAAAGTGTGTAAAGTGATCCCACTACAGGCCATAGACGATAATGTAAACAGTATATGGTTGGTATGTGGTCAGGATGTCTCCTCATTCTTATAGTCGCTATTTATTAGACCTGCACAAATTCATCGCGATCCTGGTTGGACACCGATCGTCTTACTAACTAACTCACTGTCTCGATCGAAACCGTAGGTTTATTGTCTCTCCATATATCCCTTACTGAGCTAATATCTTCCATTCAGTCGCCGTATAATCTACTTCCATCAAATCATGGATATTATTCTTCAACCCTATTCTTGGTCTACCAACTGGGCGTTTCCCAAAGGACACCGATCTCCTACTGACCAATATTCCTTTAGAAATTTCCTTCTCTATAGGGACTTGAAGATTCGTGGACCGGTGGCAAGACATGATACAATACGTCGTTGGATTTTTCTATTCCTGTATTAATTGTTATATGGAAATCTCAGCATTAATGATTTTCTTACGTCTATTGCTTGCTTTGTTCATTAACTCCAGGTTATGTACATACTTAGAATATCGTACTTTTTTTTCCTTTAATAATCCTCCATCTTTTGGAAATCAATACACGACACTCATTTGTCCCCAGACTACAATATTATACACTACATAAGTTAGTTATTTCGGTAGATCAACATAATGTTTCAGGTCTAGTTTAATGTAAAAGTTAACACAACAAATTTCATAAAACATCACGAAACGTCTTGAAAGAAGTGAGTATGTAAAGGCATTAACGAGCTTTCTCAAGTTGTCTGGTGGAAAGCGCTCATCACCCCAAGTTATATATTTGTGTAAGTGTAAAGCTATCACATGACAGGTCTCAGAGAGCTATTGAAAGAGTAGTAGATTACGGCTAACGCCTCTTTAGACAATTGGAGACTATTTATTTCCCGAGTTTTCTGTACTGCGTGATGGAATTTTTAGTCAAGGAAATATATCTTGTACCAATCGATTTTAGAGAATGAGTAGAACCCAGTGACATGATCCTACCACAATCGTTGGTCATGTGGTAAAACTCCTGACCTCATCTTATCAAATTTATATTGCTTATCAAATTATGCACCGATTTCGGACTATTTTTTCAGAATATATTAATGCATTTTTCCTATTCCAGTTGGTTTTGGTGGTCTTATTTAAAACACTAATTCATCCTCTTTTTTTATTTATTTTACCCTAAACGATTTTGTGCACCACGATTTGACCACATTTTTTTATGCTGGGCGGATGAAAATAAATGTTAACGAGAAATAAACATTAAATACGTACATGATGACTTGCCTAGCTGAGTCTGTAGTTATGTCTCGGTACATCATGAAGATAGCAAAAAACAACATAATGTAACAAAAACATATCATACCCAAAGTTAAGTTAGAAACAGGAAATATTTAATTAATAACAATCCTAAAATATATCTACGACCATCAGGGATTCCATGACCTTGACGACAGTGGGAGTGTTTCTAGCTAAATAAGAAGTACCGTGGCAGGGCTAGCTTTACTGGACAAACCTTGGGCGAGAAACAAAATAATTAATTAATCTCGAAGATCGTGTCAAACTGCATCAATACAGGAAGAGAAAAATTGACTTTCCAACGCAAGATTACAGAAGAGAGATCAACGTTCAGGAGGATAATGTTAGCCGTAGAGAAGATAATCTTCTAACAAATATAACCTTAGATAAATCCCAGTCTTCCAAGTTGCAGTTTGGACGTTAGAACCCACTACAAACATCTGTTCATCTCTCTTTGGTCCAAAAGAAATTGCTAAAAACTTCCACTCAATGTCAAATTAACAAGATTTTAGCTTAGTGTCACATTTTTATGAAGATAAAGCTGTGATTTGAGAATTTATAAACAAGGGCTTCCACGAGAAAACACAATATAATTTGTTGTTTTTTTTAATGTGGGATTTTTACGCTACGTATAGTTAATATATATTTGTTTTCCATTAGCGTGGTTTAACCTCACACTTTGTAGGTACTTTTACGTAACACAGCCACCCGGACCTTACAGTCTCACCAGTTGTCCGGGGAGGGGTTTTAACACACTTGTTTAACCACACATGACATGATGGGCCTCCTCGAATGAGTGATTAGCTCAATGTCAGGGCCTCCTCCAAGACAACACAACATTAAGACGAAACACTCCATTTATGCACCATTCAAACTAAACATGGCGAATATGATGATGTGCGGAGACCATTTTGGCCCTAACAATTTACAAAGAAGATAACTTTCATAAAACACTTGTTGTATAACAAAATATACGCAATAACTTACGAGTACGTTACGTAGCAACGCCACTAAACGTGAGATTGAAAAATATTTTAAATTAATAATATCTTACTGTTTCACAAATTTAATTCAAAACTGTTTTTATACGTCTACACTGCTAAGAACATTAGACAGATAAAAAACTATTTTTTTCATCAGGTAAATATAAATACCATCGTTACGATCGTTTAGATGACTCAGTCAATAGCGTACAAAAGTAACTCCAAACTCATAAATATTCTATTTTATCTTGTGTTAGATAACTTTTGTTATTATGCTTTAAAATTAAGTCATTCCTTTCTTTAAACTTGATTAAACTCATGGAGCGATAAGTGTGCAAGGCACTTGGTATAACAGAGAGGTAGACGTTATAGCTATGTGTGATAAGTGGTCAACCGTCGGATTCCCAAAATGTTAACGCGGTACATACTACAACTGAAATTCCTCACAATTCTAGGTGGACACCGTTCCACACTAACCGACATTCAGTGAGTAAATTTCTTCTGCATAGAGACACGAACCAGGGCATGTTCGGTAGCTCTGCGACAAGGCGTAATGTCTTAGACGCTGTATTTTTCACTTTCAACATTATCATGTTGTGAACATTTCCGAACCAACAACTCTCTTCTATCGATAGATTATTTTTATTTATAAACTCTAGGTTATATATTGTTTGAAATATCTATTTTATCAATATTTTTGACAATTCTCTATTCATTTTAAATGTATTGCAGGGGGTTTATTTGTTCTCACCAGGCTTCAGAATAATACATTAATTTTTAAGTTGGCGTAGCGCATTATTGAGCCATGGCCTCTCCTTTGTAAGCAGTTACTGGTGCAAGTTAATTTTTAGTTATCGTATTTGTTCATAGGTGTCATGGATTGCATGTGGCCAACACACCCACTCAATGAGACATCTAACAGACAACATAGGCATTACTAGGATGTTGCGGTCAACACACCCACTCAATGAGACATCTAACAGACAACATAGGCATTACTGGGATGTTGCGGTCAGCAAATTATGATTAGAGGCCTCTTTATTCAGGCGTAAGTATATTTTACGAGCTTGAAAATTCTTCGGACTCGGGACTCGCAGATTTAAGTCCCTCTCGGAGGACTTACTCCTTGAATTTTTCCGTCCTAATAAAATCCATCGACTCCGACAGGACTTGAACCCGCGACCCTCGATACCAGAGGCAAGGAGCATACCCACTACTCCACCGCATTAAAACTATATATAGCCTAATAACCATTGAAATGTATTAGTGGATTTTTCCCCTAAGCGTAATTCACACATTTATTAAAACAGGACTAATTTCATAAACATTTGCACAAAATGCACCTTGTTGACAACACGAATGATGACACAATAACCGTAACGTCATTGAATACGAATTAGAAAATTACGCTTTTAAATGGTGTTAATAAAATATTAATATTTTACAGATTGGATTCAAAACTGTTTAACCTGTGCAGCTGAGATTTACAGACAACGCTACCTCTATCAGGTAAATATTCAATACATTTTCAAATATCTCATTTATCATCGTTTAAATGCTAGTTATTATGATATATCGTGATGTGTATAAGGCATGTTAACTGACATTATAACAATTTTTATTCTTAAGTTTTTATTAAATTCCTTGTTGTTGAACACAAAAACCTTGCTGACGGGAGAGGCCTGCTACTGTCTAACCACTTAGGACTACTACATTTTTTCAGAGAAAATCGATAATCTAGATAGTATATGGGTAACATGTGCCGATCCTACACTATTTATAGCTAGTTTCCTCAACCTGGAGCCGCCATGTTTTATAGTTACAAAAATTCCTCATGTTGTTGGGTGGATATCGGTCCCATAGTGGGTAATATTGCATAAGACAATTTTCCCTCATAGTGAATAAAAGTAACGCACGTTACGAAGCTCTGCACGTGGTGCTTCATCCCCATCCATTCTTAATTTTCTATATTATTAATTATATCACAATTTTCAGGTCAATAGTTTTCTTCCATCTGTACATTATTTCATTTATAAACTCCAGGCTATGTGATTATTTGTCATATCTATACTTTAATATAATTATTTTCATTAGCAATTATATCTTTGTTCGTTTCTACCGTTTCCCCTGCCACAAATTTCAATTCAGGATTTCTCCATACTCATGCCATACATTTCGTTCATTCGCCCCTGTGTGACGGAGCGTCAGATATGATCGACCTGTATACGTATAGTTGAACGACTTATATATATATATATATATATATATATATAGGGGTTTCATCTCATCTCATCCCGACCCTAAGTTGGACACGAGTTGAGGATATTATATAATAATAATTATCTTTATCAAGCTAGACTACTGCTTAATGTTTGTTTTTTGTCCTCACACGTCAATAACATACATTGTTAATTTAGGTGCTTACGTGCAAATTGTTATTTTTCAGATTTATTTATGGATGTTCTGTATTTTTATAATTTATTGTTGGAAATGTCTAAGTTTCATTTCTTCTTCTTGCAAGGATTGAACCTTTTTGGTTCGTTTCGGCTCCAAGTATTGTAGCTGCTGTGTCCATCTCTTTCGTGGATGCTCCCGATCACTTTTTCCACTTCTTGGTTGATAGTGCAGACCTTTCCCAGGCAATCTGTTTGTATCCATTCTGCACACATGTTCATACCATTTTCTCGTATACTCTTATATTATATTTGGGTAGTTCTTTACGGATATCTTCACTTCGTTTTTTATGCATTGAAGTATATCCTGCCACAAATCGTAAATATTTCATTTCTGCTGCTAAGTTTCACATTAAATGCAAAATGTCCAGAATTTCGCATGTACAATTTTACTACCGTAACTTACCTCTAGATATATTTAGTGTTTTATCAAAATATGTACCTTAATTTACTTTTAATGGTGAAATATTGAATATGGTATTATAATTAAATACATATCAGATCAGTTGCACGTTTATCTCTAAGAGATCAAAAGAGAAGTCAAGATATCAGAGATGAATTACAAATATATAATATCAAACAGAGAATACACAGAAATACATGTAATTGGTTTGAACATATAGATGGAATGCAAATAATCGTTTATCAAAACAGTTGCTTCATAATAACCTCTAGGCTGAAGAAATATAGGAAGACTAAAAGTCAATGGAAAGACGATCTGCACCTGCAGCATGTAGTGCACCGGGGAACGGAACGGACCAACGGGCTCATACCTTGAAGATGATGATGATAAAATACAACAAATAGATCAGTCAAGGACGGAAGAATAAACAAAGCAGATTTCTTATTTCAAATTTGAATAATTAGAAATGCGAAAGTTTGAAGTTTCTTAAAAATAATGTTTTAATGTTTGAACGGACTTGACCTACATTTGGCCTATTATGAGGGGGTAGAGACCCCTAGCACCCATAGGGATATGACAATGTAATACGACCGATGCTACTGTCTGAACCGATTAAACATAAGCCCAACCCTTTACGTAAAGTGTCCCTAAGAGAGAGCGAGATGGGAAGAAATAAAAACGGGCCGAGATTAGCGTCTTTGTAGTCGATAAGTTCATTATTGACATCCCGATGAGATTTAATCCGAACTTTTGACATCTAGTCTTCCTTGGAGTGTGAGGGTGGCAAGTGGTAAACGAAATGGAAAGTAAAAAATGACCGATATTAGTGTCGAATCTATAAGAGTCGTAGTTGGTAGACAGATTGGTTACATCCAGATGACAGTTAAACCTTAGCTCTCCAGGGATTTAAAAATAATCGAAAATATTGGTAACTATCGTAGATGCCTTTTTATCACAGCTGGTAAAACAGTGTTGTAGGCCTATACACCTTGTACACTATGCTACAGATAAATAATTTGTTTAAGTGCAATATGACGGTAAGTACTGTATTTTGAGAGTTGATCATAAATAATTTAAATATATAAAAAATAAGTTAATTCATGTGAAAATAACTGTAAAGTTACATATCCCGCTATGTTCTAATCTACATATTTTTTTGTAAGTTATATATTCCACTGTGTTCTAATATATACATTTCTAGTAATATTAGGGACTATATATCTTAATTTAGATTCAGGACCTGTGTCTAAAATACATTCATTATACCCTTTTACACGAAGATACTTCTGTATTATTTGATAATTATCATCGATAGTATAAATATATTAACCTCAATTTTTTTATAAAATTGGTGAATTTTATGAAAAAAATATAATAATAATAATAATAATAATAATAATAATAATACAAAGCTTCATCATCATCATCATCATGGTACATTCACGAATTTAGGCCATTTGCTGACCTGTTTCGGCCTTAAGAGAAACACCATCCAGAAGTCTTTCGAGTGGACGTCCTGGTCTTCTTCTTCATGCTAGGTTGATATCCTAACATTTGTTTGGGTATCCTGTGATCTCCCATTCGATGAACATGTTGTATCCATCTTGACTTATAATCAGAGATTTTGTTTTCTAAAGGTTCCATGTGTAATTCTTCTAAGATGTCTTCATTTTGTTGTGATCTAGTATTGTGTATCCTGCAGTCCTCCGAAGGTATCTCATTTCAGCAGATCTATTCAAATCTATTAGCAATTTTGATTTGATATTCTTGCCGCATTTCGTCACTTTTCAAGTTTTTTAATTCAAATTTTATATAATCATCTTTGCGTTTGTCCCTCTCATCAGATGATGATCCGAATTGCAGTCTGTCCCTCTAACTGATCTAACATCAATGATGCTACTGTGCCAGCGTTTATCCACTAATACATGATCTATCTGGTTCCGAGTTTCTCCATCTGGGGACGTCCAGGTGTATTTATGAATATCCTTAAGCTGAAATGTTGTGCTCTTAACAATTAGATTCTTTGATGTGGCAAATGTGACTAATCTAACCCCGTTGTCGTTACTATCTTCATGAAGACTGAATTTGCCTATTGTTGGTTTGAATATCTCTTCCCGCCCCACTTTTGCATTAAAATCTCCTAAGACAATTTTCATATGATATCGTGAAAAGGCTATCAAATAAGCATTCTAATTCTTCATATAACTCAACCTTTATACACTTTTTAATATATATATATATATATATATATATATATATATATATATATATATATTGACGACATTATGGAACAATGGAAAATTTTAACAGACAAAGCCTTAGACTGAAAAAAAAACACGAGTATTAATAACTTAATTCTGCCGATGATTTAGTCTTACTGCACCTCGATGAAGATATGTTACAATTGGCTGCTTACAAACTAAATGCAGTATGTAGAGATTATATTTTAAAATTTCAGTAAGTAAAACAAAAGTAATAGCATTTTGTGGAAGAAATACTCTGCGTGCAAAAATAATAATTGGAGACGAAATTATTGAACAAGTGTCCCACTTTAATTATTTAGGATGTGATATCAGCTATTGATATGATAAATATCACCATCACCATCACCATCATCATCATCATCATCCAGTGATTAAGCATGTTGGCTCGTTCCGGTTTCATGAAAAGTGGAATTGTATTAAAAACAGATACAATTCACGATAGTAAATTAAAAAGCGTGAATGGGAATTGGTTTTTTCAGAACCGAGGAAATGATTAAAACCGAGCGATACCAAGGTTTTTAATTTCCAAGATTCTGTAAACCACTTCACAAACGTATTTTTGTACATATTGTTTGTACGACGGTGTTATCATAAGTAATGCCACGAGTGATTTCCAAATTATCGATAAATTCACGACTCACGAAGTGAGGAGTGAATTTATCTAGAGAATTTGGAAATCAAGAGTGGCATTTGTTAGGACTATTTAACGAATAAAATTAAGATGTTTACTCACAAATCATTATTTAACTATAGTTATTTTAAAATATTTATATATTTAATGTAAACGGCGATGTTTGAAAACAAATGAGAAACGATAGGTACGCTTCTACTGCTTCATTTGTTTATCACTGCAACCAGATCATACTATTTATTGCCAAAGGAACGCAATATTGTAAGGAGGAGCTTTCTTTAATATGGTAATTATAACACTGATAAATATTTGGTGAAACACGACTCTGATTGGTTGTAAAACAGAAATCATTGAAACGTGATTGGTCGTTGACTCCCATTTGGAGCATGAGTTAAATAGTCATAATAAATAATAGTGAAATATTTTCGTTCATTATAAACAACTGACTGTCGTTAGAAGTCTGGCAAATGTATATACAGTAAATGCCTAAAATAATTTAGTTGAGACTACAGCAGGCCGAAAAACAATCAGGGATAAAATGGAGGCAAGTATGAATTTATTGTTTATTATTGTTTCAAACACATCTCAATTCATATGAAATGAAGTGATTTGTTTGGTATAATGTATATTCACACCACCTTTTGGATATATTTTTCTATATATCTACATTGTACGTAGTATACAAAAACGGCAGTAGTTTTACTTCCCGTCCTCGTGTTTAATTCGTAATATTACAGTACAGTTATTTAGTTATGTATAGGTTGGCAACCCAGAAATTTAGGAAACTGCACATCCAATCACGGTCGTCATTCTGTATGTACGACAGAACGCACTATCTTGAAAATAATGATTGTAGAAATGTCCTTCGTTGCTAATGTTGACGTAATAACCGTGTCGTAACGTAGCAACGTCACTAAATGCAAGATATTTTTACAAATTAAATTTTAAAATATATTATTTGACAGATTGAATTCAGAAGTGTTTCATCCATCAATATATACCATGGAAATGTATATACAGACCTTCCTGTATCAGGTAAATATTCAATACCACAAGTTATCATGTTTAAATGAAGGGAACAAGGAAAAAATCCAAGAAAGCTAATTATCCACCACTAAAGATATGTCTTTAAAGAAGCAAAGGGGCGTAAGTGTCTTTTTTCTCTTGAAAAAAGTGAGTTTGTAAAGGCATTAATGTCTTTTTCGAGTTACCTGGGAGAAAACACTCATCACCCGCAGTTATCATTTTGAATTACCTGTCGTTTTTTTATACAACTTCAACATAAAAATGTTTTCGCACTACTGCAAAGCTTGTACTTTTGCTTCCAAACTCCTCAATTATACAAAGTACCTACTTTTTACAATACGTGTCACATTTGGAAGGCAAATAAACCTATGATTATACAATCTTTCGTACTCATAAAACATAGAACTTTCCATTGAGAATCTAAAGGAAACTTACACTCTATTTTGACAATACTTACTTACTCACTGGTACTATCGAACCCGAGGGTTCATGGCCGCGCGGACGTAAGCTTTCCATACATCCCTATCCTGAGAATTATATCCGAATTAAACGCCTGGTCCGCAAGATTTGGGGTTGATGCATCAGGCTAGCTTGTTATTCGTTAAAAAATTGTATTGCATTGTATTGTAAGCCTATGTTTTCCCTTTACAGAGTTTTAGGCGCTCTCCCCCTACAGGGAAGAATTTGAACCATACTAATTTAGTTACATTTGTTTTTGTATAAATGTATTTTTGAGTGGTCCGGTGTCAGCGTTCCGCCTCATACTGACATCTAGGAAACCAAGGTAGTACTAGGACGGAAAAATTCGGTACATTTTGCTTAGAGGCCTTTTCATTCAGGCTTAAGGATTTTTTACGACTTGGAGGAAAAAGATTATATAATTTAGGACAAGCGTAAGTAAGCAAATCCAATCATGGAGACTAATTCACCCTGTGATAATCATTGATCCTGATGATAGGAGTTCGTTATCCTGTAGGGGGTTAAATTAACTTATTACTTATAAGTAGTGCCACGGCTTTCATTACAAATTCTGCCAAGACAAGACATTCCACCAACCGAATGATGATTGCGTGTGCAAACTGTGAAAGATATCATGCACAAAACTGAAGAAAAGTGTCGATAATAAAATTAGGACTAGAATAGTTAATCATCAATATTTTGCACATTGTGCGCATTATAAGTAATGCCACGAGTGATTTCCAATTCATCTGGAGAATTTGGAAATCAAGAGGGGCATTTGTTAGGAGTACATAACGAATAAAATTAAGCTCTTTACTGACAAATCATTACTTAAATACAATTATTTTAAAATATTTATATATTTAATGTAAACGGCGATGTTTGAAAACAAATGAGAAATGTTTCATTTGTTCATCACTGCAACTTGATCATACTATTTATTGCCAAATAAGATCGCAATATTGTAAGAATGCGCCCTAGTGGAGAAAAATTGAAACATCAACTTGTATATTATAACACACATTATAGAACTCAGTAAAATCAGTATTTAAAAACACAGTCATTGAAAACATAATTATCCAATGTGTAGGTCCAAGGAATCTGCTCAGTATTTGCTACATTCAACGTATTTGTTAGAGAGTCAGTCACTGCAAAATAATGCTCTTACCTGTTCAGAATATTAAAAGAGGAGGAACTTTCTTTATTTTGGTGACCAAAATTCGATAACTATCGAGGTGAAACACGACTGTAATTGGTTGTAAAACAATGTTCATTGAAACGTGATTGGTCATTGACTCCCAATTGGGGGATGAGAGAAATAATCTACTCAATTTATAAAAAAAAATATTGTAAAGTAAGATACAAAGCTCATAAATGAACTTCCATTGAAGAACAAAAGGCTGCACAAGATTGGATCGGATAAAGAATTAATATATAAGAACAGAGTTAAACATATATCCATTGAATGAGAAAATCAGAGAATATAGAGAGAAATGGTTTATACGTGTGGAAAGAATGAATGTAACAAGAGCAGCATTCAGCTACAAGCCAAGAGGTTCAAGGAATGTAGGAAGGCCAGTGAAAAGATGGGCAGAAGAACTGTGAAGCGGAACAGGCAATTTTTGCCTAGCCCGTGAAGTGAAGAAGAAGAAGAAGAAGAAGAAGAAGGCAAAAAATTAAATAATACACTGTAGAATTTACGTTCGTACACCCTTATTATTTATATGAAATATTTTATATTACGTGTAATTTTTAAATAAATGAAAAGTTTGTGTGAAAGGGTTAATGTTGTTCCAAATAAATTAAATTTAAAATAAGTGTTTTATCTTCCTCACCAGGGCTAAGTTGCTTGAATAGGCAACAGTACCACAGCGGGTGTTGCTGTTTTAATCACCAACCTATAATGTCGCAGCATACTACTTCCCGCCTTCGTGTCCCGAGACGCTACTCATTTATTATTGTGTATTTTCAATTAATGTGGAAACAATAAACATTCTAATACAGTGATAGTGGATAACAACAAATTTCAACAATATTTTTGTTGAGTCCACCGCTGTGATCTCGAGGTAGCGTGCTGCCTTGTCATCTAGCAGGCCCGGGTTCGATCCCCCGTCGGGACAGTTTTTCAGGGTGAGGTTTTTATCGGGGTTTTTCCTCAGCTGTAAGACAAATGTCAGGAAAACGTTAAGGCCCTAACGGTCCCCGAAATCATATGGCCATCGCAATCATCATCATTCATATTCATCTTAGATTAAGCTTAGGATTAGGGACTCTCCTGGCGTACCACTATCATCACCCATCATATCATGGGGGCAACTTAACCCCGCCTTCCAGGCGCCCCAACCTCAGAAGTGGGTTACAAGTACGCCAAGCCAGGAGAGAACACCATGAATGTCGAAAGACGACCTGGGGCATTTGCAAAAAAAAATGTTGATTGTTTTAGTGTTATTATATTTTTTTGCGCGATACTGCGTTTTGTCGTACTTACAGCAATGGCGACCATGATTGAAAGTTCAACTTCCTATATTTTGGGTTTGCCAACCTAAATAACTATACTGTAATGTTACATTTACACCCACGTGCGGGAAGTAAAACCACGGCATTCTACGTATACTACGTACAAAGGTAGTGTTAATATACGAAACAAATCACTGCATTTTAAATTAATTGAACTTTATTTGAAACAATATAAAACAGTAAATACCTACTTGCCGCCATTTTATTACTAATGGTCTCACAGCCTGCTGTATTTTATACTAATAAACATTGCCCACACTGTTAACGTTAGTCAGTTGTTTATAATGAACGCAAATATTTTCAACAAATATGTTATTATTTTACATTATTTATTATTTTGAAAACACCATCGTGCAAAAAATAATGTATAACGCACGTTTGTGAAGTGTTTTACAGAATCTTGGAGATTAAAAACCTCGCTATCGCTCGGGTGTTAAACATTTTCCTGGCTTCTGTAAAACCACTTCCCAATCTCGCATCTAATACACTATTACGACACTCTTTAACTGGTAAAACCATTCAGATCGAATTCAAATCTGTGCATGAAAGGACGGACAGATTTTGCTCTGAGGCCTCCTTTTTCAAACCTGAAGTTCTTTTACGTACCGTAGTTCTAAGACACGAGACCCATAGCTAAGAAATTGTAGCCCTGGAAAAATCCATCGCCCCGACTTGCTCTGAATAATCGAACCTTTGAACTAGAGGAAAGTATATCATTATCCCTGACTATGGCGGTTGCCCAGAGGCTCACTTTGTTTCCCCGCAGCTGTTATATATAATTAAATACAAAGATGCCGACTACCGCCACTATAATAATTCCGCATGTCGCTCGATACTTGTTCTTATACAAACGGACAACCATCATAGTGAGGCGATGATACTTAACTATTAATCCACTGATTGTTTAAATTCGGTTATATCCCATCCAGGCTGACATATGTGATGGCTCGAGAAACATTCCTGCTTCAAGACCTGATGCTGAAATTCTTGTTACCCACAACAGAGGCAGCAGCAAAGGTACTACACAACAGAAGGAGAAAACAAGACGAGATCTGGGATGAATTCTACTCCACAGAGGCGATGGCAAACAACAATTGGATGTCGGCGAACTACGAGCTGCGACACCTGGTGACCAGGATGGCGGTACACGGTTTCCACCACAGAATATGCACCAAGAAGACATATCACGTACCAGAAGACACATGTGTATGCGAGATGTGCAAGGAAAGATGTGACCGATACCACATCACAGTGTGTAAAAACAGAAAGAAAACCATAAGTGAATATGCACGGGACAAATAAAAAAAACAAAACAATACACAATGTGTGAACATTCTCATTATTATTATTTAAATTCGATGAATAAAATAATGATGAAATAAGTAAACTAACGTTATTTAAAATAACCTTGAAAAAGAGCGGATTTTCTTGCACGATATTTGCAGTGAAAGAGTGGATTTAGTTTTACTTCACATCTCTGATGTTCAAACAATGAGATCATAGAGCACGTGTCACACAGTTAATCTACAACTTTGTAATCTTGCATATGTACGTATATGTGAATATTGTGGTACGTGGGCTAAAGTGTTAAACTATAGTTTATGAGCTGTCTTTATTACGAAGCATGAAACTATTGACCCATTAACAAAATATTACAAAGATTTAGAAATCTTGATTTTTACAATGAATATACATTTTTCCGGTACCCATGTTCACAGTTAACTACACATTTGTTTCAACACATTTTTCCATTCTTGTCTGTTCATCCATATATCTTCTTCTATTTCCCATTCCCTCTTAGTTTCTTGATTCCCTGAATCCACGTAATACTTGGTCTACCCTTCTTTTTCCTTCCCTGTGGTTTCAATCCATGATTATCTTAGGTAGTCTTCCTTCTTCCATCCTTCTAATGTGTCCGTACCAATTTAATTGTTTCAATAATAATAATGATAATAATAATAATAATAATAATAATAACTTATAATTTAATTAAGCTTATTTAATTTTTTTAATTCCGTATTAATTTATGTAGACTCTCTACAAACGTAGAGCTTAAAGTAATGTAGCTTTACAGACTTATTTTATAATTTAACAACATTAAGTGTATTTGTTATTGCATTTCATTTTAATATTTCAAAAAGATTATAACAAACAATTTAATTTCCCAGAGTAGAAACGTAATTAAAAGATTATTTACTACATAACAAACAAAAAGAGTGAGAAAGCAGCAAGTACCAGTATTATAATATTACACATATAATCCTCATAAGTAATGCCACGAGTGATTTCCAAATTATCGATAAATTCACGACTCACGAAGTGAGGAGTGAATTTATCTAGAGAATTTGGAAATCAAGAGTGGCATTTGTTAGGACTATTTAACGAATAAAATAAAGCTGTTTACTCACAAATCATTATTTAACTACAGTTATTTAAAAATATTTTTATATTTAAAGTAAACGGTGATGTTTGAAAACTAATGAGAAACGATAGGTAGCCTACGCTTCCTACGCTTCTACTGCTTCTTTTGTTTATCACTGCAACCAGATCATACTATTTATTGCCAAAGGAACGCAATATTGTAAGAATGCTCTCTAGTGGAGAAAAAATGAAACACATCAATCTGTATATTAATTCATTTTTGATGTCGTATACATTTAAGAAAGTGCAAACAGTGGTTTCTTTTTTTGGTGGTATAATCAATTGCTACAAATGTTGACATGTAAGCACTATTATATACAATCTGGTAGCCGTATTTGTTATAGGCTCAGTCACTGCAAAATAACGGTCAGACCTGTTCAGAATATTAAAAAGGAGGAGCTTTGCTTAATATATGATAATCCTAACGTTGATAATTATTTCGTGAAACACGTCTCTGATTGGTTGTAATACAGAAATCATTGAAACGTGATTGGTCATTGACTCCCATTTGGGGCATGAGTTAAATAGTCATAATTAATTTTTTATAATACTATTTTTTCTTTTGTAAAGTAATTATATAGCATTTTATTTATTATTAACATTAAAATACGGTGAAACATGAAATAAGAGTATTTTCCGTTTTTCATGAACCAATTTCAATAATAATTCATTAAACAAAAAAAATGACAATAATTAATATTTGATGGACTATTTCAAGCTGCACTATGGCCCTGGGATCGGCTCTGCCTCTAACGGAAATGAGTACCAAACGCTTGTTCTGGGGGTAAAGGCGGCCGTCACGCAGGGCTGACAACCCGGCTGACATAAAGTGCTGATTGTCTAGGAAAAGTGGGAGCCTTAACCTCCTACTACCACAAGGGCCTCCGAGCCTGTTGGGGGTCACTTTACTATTTCAAGCTATCTCACATCCATATTACACTCGTTTTGTTAAACAAAAACCATTGTGTTTTATCTAAAAACAAAGAGAATGATTTTATTGAAGAATATTTTAAATAAAGTATATGTGCATAATTTCATTGTGTTTTATATTTTTAATTTAATAAATAGGAAAATTAATTTAATGAAAAACGTTATATTTGAATTCCATATGATGCGAGGATTTGATGTATTAAATATTAAATAATATAATTTATTTGGAGAATGCTGAGCACCTTTATCGTCAATGTAGCGTGTTTATACGGTATTAAATATTTCAGGCTATACTTTACTATGTTTTATATACGTAATAACAACCCAACATATTTAAAACTATATTTGCATTTTATGTTAAGTGAAACATCTTACATTTATTTCGTCGCGCTCTTAAAATAAACTTACGTAGCACACAAATTCCATTATTGCAAATGAGAGAAATGTATTTAGGTAATTACGTTAAAAAAACTATGCGGATAATTTTCTGCACAACGAGTAGAAATTATGAGATATATTCTAGTTTATTAGCACCGGTAATTCTATTTTCATTTATATCTTTCTATAATCGTACAGTATTTTATTCGTTAAAATTACAGTAAATCAACATATATATATATAATAATCATATTTTAGGCATACTATGTATAATAATAATAATAATAATAATAATAATAATAATAATAATAATAATAATAATAACGATTTCCACCCACTTAGAAACACAGGATCGACTTGAAACTTTGTATAATTATAACAGAGCCATGCCAATATAATAATGTCACATTATTTTCTAAAATCCTGGCCAGAATCATCAGAAAAAAAATTAAAACTGGTATAATAGGTTCCGGACTTGTCGACTTTTTGGTCAATCGTTGGAAGAGCTCAGTTGGTAGAGCGGTGAACTCTAGCGGTATATAATTTCAGTAATCCATAGGTCGCTGGTTGAAATCCGGCTGGGACGAATTTTTTAGAAGAGGGCATACTACAATAGTATCGAATTAAAGACATTTACATTTTTACCTTATTTTGTAAAATATTAAAACTAAATAATAAAAAATAAATAACAGTTTTAAAAAACTAAAACAACACGCTTTGTTAGAAAACCGAACTAACTAGATAAAAAAATATTTTCCAACACGCTTGGGATAAAATTAAAGTGGTCAACAAAAAATCTTCTCCAACACATATAGAATAAAACTAGATTTTGGGGCAGTAAGTTTATATGGCTGATAATCCCACTTTTGTTCCACTTTGATTTTATTGTAAATAGTTACTTGCCCTTCCTCGGTAGCTAGTCGGTTCCTGTTTCAGGGTGAGCGCCGAGACTCCTATCTATAACGGGTTCGGAAGGAGAGTTGCGTGGGAACAGACAATCACTAATTATTTGAATTATTTTATTTAATTAATCTCTGCCAATTTAAATGCACATTACACAGTGAAAATAAAACTTTTCTGTCCCTGGCCTTCGATATTTCGCTAATGAGGACTAGCAAATGACTAATGAGTTCGGGAGATTTTCCCTAAGTCCATAATCGTTGTTACAAGATTTTTTTACTATACAATCAAGATCTTCTTCCTTCTAAGTGTCGAGTATAAGTGTAAGTGTCCTAAATTTTGTCCTCATGAGTTCCGTATCGAAGTCAGGACCAATTATTCCCATATATGGTCTATACCCTAACTCTCATTTTGATTGGTTAGAATATTTAATCACATGTCATCGAAGGGCGTAACTATTTTATTTAAACCACCACCTACCTTTTGATTTTATTCTCACGGCTAGGGAGCGTGTTTGCCAGCTTGGGCTCTCCGCGATTGTAAATTTGGAGTCTGACATTTCTCCCAAACGTGATTTTTGAAGATAGACCCAGATTAAGGATTTCAGGTCTAATTTGAGGAGTTACATATTTATGACCTCTTTTACTTAGGATTTCCACCGCTTCTTGTGAGAACTATTTACCAATACGAAACTTAATTTATTTTTAACTATATTCTGTTCCTTCATTATTTATTCATTTCTTATATTCCTTAATCACTATTAGGGTCGTATCATATTCGCCACAATGCCTCTCGCTCCCTGAATATGATACGACCCTAATATAATAGTGATTAAGGAATATAAGAAATGAATAAATAATGAAGGAACAGAATATAGTTAAAAATAAATTAAGTTTCGTATTGGTAAATAGTTCTCACAAGAAGCGGTGGAAATCCTAAGTAAAAGAGGTCATAAATATGTAACTCCTCAAATTAGACCTGAAATCCTTAATCTGGGTCTATCTTCAAAAATCACGTTTGGGAGAAATGTCAGACTCCAAATTTACAATCGCGGAGAGTCCAAGCTGGCAAACACGCTCCCTAGCCGTGAGAATAAAAATCAAAAGGTAGGTGGTGGTTTAAATAAAATAGTTACGCCCTTCGATGACATGTGATTAAATATTCTAACCAATCAAAATGAGAGTTAGGGTATAGACCATATATGGGAATAATTGGTCCTGACTTCGATACGGAACTCATGAGGACAAAATTTAGGACACTTACACTTATACTCGACGCTTAGAAGGAAGAAGATCTTGATTGTATAGTAAAAAAATATCTTGTAACAACGATTATGGACTTAGGGAAAATCTCCCGAACTCATTAGTCATTTGCTAGTCCTCATTAGTGAAATATCGAAGGCCAGGGACAGAAAAGTTTTATTTTCACTGTGTAATGTGCATTTAAATTGGCAGAGATTAATTAAATAAAATAATTCAAATAATTAGTGATTGTCTGTTCCCACGCAATTCTCCTTCCGAACCCGTTATAGATAGGAGTCTCAGCGCTCACCCTGAAACAGGAACCGACTAGCTACCGAGGAAGGGCAAGTAAATATTTACAATAAAATCAAAGTGAAACCCTAGTGACATTTAACAGCCACTCCAAATAATACCGCCCCAAAGTGTCGCCCAACGAAAGGGTCCTTTTACTGTGACAAAGTGTTTTCAACGTGAGTGCATTCAAAATAAGAGTGACTCACGAAAGTTATGGACTGAACATCATGATCCAGCAACAGTGTGGAAGACAACATTCAAACCACGAGATGGAAGGTGCAGCTAGGAACGGACAACAATCCAGGAGCAGATCAACCCAGATAGCCATCGGCAGATCTCAACACATCCCCATGTAAGACGAACAATGAAGATATAACAAGGTAAAGTGACAAATTTGTTAAAAAAAATAAATAATGTGTTAGGAATTCAAATTTAAAATATACGAAAGTAACAATACATTGTTGTGTTAAGAAATTAAATAGCAATAAATTCAAGGGAAAATAGAAACAAAGATCCGATTCTTCCTTCTGGTAGGTGGCACGCAATATTGTGCAAATATATAACTTATAAAAAAAATTTAATGATCCTCAGGAGTGGAAGAATAACTAAAGAAATTAATAAGAACAAAGAAAGTCGGAAAATGGAGGGAAATAGTATAAATTTTACAGAAGGGCAAGTTTCATCAGAAAGTAGGCCTAATGATGAAGTAGAAGTAGGGACAGAGCATAACGATAGCCCGAACGCCCCCTTAAATGCAAATGATTCAAAGAAAACTAATAAGTCCCAGAACGACTTTGAATATTTCGTGAGGCAAATGTTAATGTCAATGAGGGAAGATATAAATAAAAGTAATAAAACATTGGAAGATATGAATAATAGTCATAAATAATTGAGGGAAGAAATGAAACAATGTCATAAAGAAATTAGGGAAGAATTGAAACAATGTCATAAAGAAATGAGGGAAGACATGAGCAATTGGAGATTAGCAATAAAACAAACTCGAGATTCTTTAAAATCAGAAATTCAGGGGACAGGAGAAAAATTGACCACTAGTTTAGCAGGAAAGGGTGAGATAGGTAGAAATAATTATGATGAAAGGGAGACAGGATATGAAACTCCCCAAGAAAATATATGTAAAAGTAACAATAATATTTGTATGGTAGTTACTACAACAGGTGAAAGTACTGTAGATCAAACTCAAAGGGACTCAGATAGGGAAATGACACTTCAGAATGAGGGAAAAGAATGCGAGCCAACTATTATAGGTGTAAACAAAATACCTCAAACCAATGACTATGAATTACATGGAAATATATGTAAATGTAATAATGAAATGCATGTTGCTAATGAGGTTAAATTAAATCAAAATGGAACAACTGACCTGATGATTTCGGCACAGCCAAACATCCGTTCAGTATTCCAAGTTGAAAATGTGGATATGCAAAGTAGATGCATGGAAAAGATACGAACAAAGTATGAAAAGAAAAACCAAGAAAAAGGTAGTACGTAAAGAAAATATGCGTAAGTCATACCGCGTAATAAAGAAGCGCCAAAATAATAGGAGGAAATGGTCGAAAAACAGTCAATACGTTAGATTCAAAAGTAACATAATGAAGTACTGTGCTAAATTAGTGCATGATGAGAGAAAATGTTATCTAGAAAAATATCGTGCTGAAGTATTTGATCCGGGCGCGAAATTATCGCAAAATGGTAGAATGCAAAATTCATACTATCCTGTTAGAATGGATGTAATATCAGTTAGACATTAACATGCATCTGCATTGTATGCACAACAATTAAATAAATGTGTAATTAGTAAATAAGATTACATATGGTAATATTAGTATGATAAATGTAAGAAGTGTTGGTCATGCATATATCAGATTAGTATTAGGAAAATTTAAAGAGAAATAGTTTAAAAGGGTCTTATATTTGTACTTGCTAGAAAACATAATGAGACTAGATAAATGTTGACGACAACAGAGGAAGAAAATTTAAATTTACAGAGGGAGCGAGAGGCACCACCCCGCTTTATATAAAAAATTAATAAAAATAATTAGCATGTATATTTGCCTAAATCTAAAGCGTGAACAATAACAGAGACGATGATAATAATAAGTAAATTGTGAAAATTACAAAGAAATTAACAGCTGATCGTAGTGGGAATATTTAAGAAAACGTTGATCCCAGTCTAGTAGAGATAAAAATCAGTTCACTAAACTTAAAATGTTTGTAAAAGCTGAAAGAGTGCGAGTGAGACGGAAATAGGCACACCCTTCACAGGTACAAAATTCATTTGTCGAAAACAAGTTACTTACCCAAATACGATGTGAAACGAAGGAAATGAATGTTTAAATCCAACTTTTAAATATCATTGAAAAAAAATATAAATACAAATTAAACATGTGCTATTATAACTTCATAGTTAATGTTCTTAAAAAACCTAATATTATTCTTAAGGAATAAAATGGAAGCGTTATAAGCATACGAAAATTTAAGAAAGAGGTTAAGGCATCGTCCTTTTAACAGTTTATGATTGGTGACAGACAAAAATATATAGCGTAGACAAAGTGAAAGAATTAATTAATACACGATCAAAGCCCGAAGGAGGCGTTTATATTATGTCCTTTTAAACGATAAACGTTCGCTCATATGGTAGCGAGAATTGTTATGGGTAGATAGAGCGACATGAGTTTGATTCGACCGGTGTTGTCGAGCTGTTTTACTAATGAAATATAAATTGTCGTCAAAAAACGAAATTGACGAATATGAGGTACGATGATATAAAATTCTGTATACAGCGACGGTTCTGCGCGTATGAAATGTGATATTATGTTACCGACAAGTAAATAAATAAGGATAATTTCCACCTTAATCGATTGAATAAAAATAATATGCGAATGTTGAATAAAGGAGTTCTATAAAGAATAAATAGATTATCAAGGTATTGTGAAGATCAGTCAGTGAACATGCTGAGAATAAAGTTTCAATGACCACAGCTAAGGGAGCGCCTATTTAAAAAAAAAAAGATAGATTTACAAATGAATTATTATGATGAATCGTGAAATGTTCTGAAAACTGAGATCGCGTTATAAACATATATTATTATTATTAAACACCAATATACTTATTTATAAAGGGTGATCATCGAAAATTACATAGGAAACTAATTAGTAAAGTTACCATTTGATTAAAAGAGGGCAAATATGTTTACGGCAACATTAAGATCTATGTCTCATTAAAGAAATAAATGACCCAAATAGAATAAATTAGTAGGTAATTGGAAAAAAAAAAATGTTAGTTTATAATAAGTGAGTTCCAGTGCATATGTAAAGTGTGAACCAGGGAGAGTGCGAACGATATAAAGGGATGATAAAAAATAATAATAAAAATGTGCATGACATTGCAATAATAAACTGAGTGATATATGGAAAACGTATTATACGAAATTACCAAGCTGGCAAACACGCTCCCTAGCCGTGAGAATAAAATCAAATGGTAGGTGGTGGTTTAAATAAAATAGTTACGCCCTTGGATGACATGTGATTAAATATTCTAACCAATCAAAATGAGAGTTAGGGTATAGACCATATATGGGAATAATTGGTCCTGACTTCGATACGGAACTCATGAGGACAAAATTTAGGACACTTACACTTATACTCGACACTTAGAAGGAAGAAGATCTTGATTGTATAGTAAAAAAATATCTTGTAACAACGATTATGGACTTAGGGAAAATCTCCCGAACTCATTAGTCATTTGCTAGTCCTCATTAGCGAAATATCGAAGGCCAGGGACAGAAAAGTTTTATTTTCACTGTGTAATGTGCATTTAAATTGGCAGAGATTAATTAAATAAAATAATTCAAATAATTAGTGATTGTCTGTTCCCACGCAATTCTCCTTCCGAACCCGTTATAGATAGGAGTCTCAGCGCTCACCCTGAAACAGGAACCGACTAGCTACCGAGGAAGGGCAAGTAACTATTCACAATAAAATCAAAGTGGAACCCTAGTGACATTTAACAGCCACTCCAAATCCTACCGCCCCAAGTTATCAACAAAAAGAAAATAATTTTACCATCAAAAGCGTGGGGTGCTTTTAATGATTTTTACATTTTCTTCTTACAGACTTTACTTTTACCAATATCTGTTTATTATCAAATATATTAATTGATATAGAGCATCTCACGCTTTTGATGGGAAAATTATTTTCTTTTTGTTCATACCTCTAGTTTTATTCTATATGTGTTGGAGATGATTTTTTTTGTTGACCACTTTAATTTTATCCCAAGCGTGTCGGAAATTAAAATTATTTTTCATTTTTTTAGTTCGGTTGTCTAATATAGTGTGTTGTTTTAGTTTTTTAAAATTATTATTTATTTTTATTTATTTTGCTCCGGTCCTATAGTACATACGGTAATAAGTTACATACGTTAATTTTCCCAAAGAAATTCTCTAAATGATGGTTAAAACCCCATTCAATTCGGTTAAGCAGTTATTGAGTTCATAAAAAACAGATTCACAGATGTTCATGTTTATATAATTTATCAAATATTAATAAAATAACCAACCACGTGTTCAATTGAAGACAAAAACAGCTCCTGAGTCCATTCCACACGCATCAAAACACTCTAAGCACGCTTTAATAACTATCACAATTCTTACAAGTTGAGTGTATTAATATTTATACACGACAGTCACCTGGTTTAGCCAGGGTACGCCTACAGTTTTGCAAATTAACAAAACACAATCGCTATGTGGCGTTGTTTGTGTCACCTTCACGCAGTTCTGACAATATGAACAGATCGTCTATTAACATGGAAACGAAATATTTTAAAAACTTTGAAGTTATAATAAAATATATACTCTATGTAATTGCTCAGAGATGTTTTAATATTATTTTTGAATAGCTTAATTTTTCAAAATTGTATGAAAATGTTTATTTTTTATGCAGCTTTGACAGTTTTCGTGTAAATATTAAAAATAATACAATATGTAAATTCGATTGATATATTACACGGGCCATTGCGCTACTTATTGATTTTTCCGGAGACGCAGAATGAGAAGTACATTGTTGCCACATCTACTTTATTTATCAGACCATGTTTTGTAAATAGATTTCGCACGTTAATTAGCCATTTCATCAAACATTACAAATATAAACGATAACCTAACATACTATTTACTGCAAAATTTATAAAATCTATAATTTCAATATTTATTTTATTATAATATTATTAATAAATAAATTGTAAATTAAAATAATATAATGTAATATAATAATATAATTATTATATAATATTATTAATAAATAAATTGTAAATTAAAATAATATAATAATAATAATAATAATAATGCAATAATTTTTTATTTAGGAATATTCCACAATACAGTGTTTCTCCTTCAACCGAAAATGATTTGTAAGTAGAGGTTTCTTGTCTAAAGCATCTTCTTCTCTCAGATCTCTAGCTTCCATACTTCTCTTCACTCCATCCATCCATCGTTCTCTAGACCCGCCTCTTCCACTTCTTCCATTAGCTTTCCAATTATTGATCTTCTATGTTATTCTCTCTTCTTCCATTCTTATGAGGTGTCCATACCATTTCAAACGTTTTTCTTCTATTTTTCCTAATATGTTTTCTCAACTTGCATAATTTCCCTTATTGTGATGTTTCTGACCTTATCCATTCTTGAAATTCTTGTACATCGCTTCCCAAAATCCATTTCTACTGCTAACAGCTGGTTGGCTTATTTTCTACTTACTGTCCAGGTTTCGGACCCATGTAATAAAGTGCTTTGTAACAGAACGTGAATGTAGTTTTCTTCGTTCTGTATATTACATTTCTATTCCAAAGTACTGAGTTCAACATACCAACGATTCTTCTTCCACCAGTTATTCTTATTTAAATAATAATAATAATAATAATAATAATAATAATAATAATAATAATAATAATAATAATAATAATAATAATAATAATAACAATAACAATAATAATAATAACAATAATAAAATGAAAATCTGTACTGTTTCAACATAAAGTTCTTAGGAAAATTTTAGAACAAAAGAGAGATGAACAGATGGGCGAATGCAGAAGACTACATAACGGTGAACCACATGATCTATATTGTAGGAAATACAATTATAAATACGAGTATCATATTTTCACGGATTAAAATGTTTGAAAATATATTACGTTTTGTATTGTTCACATTTGAAATCTAACATAATATAAGACATTTAAATATAAAATTTCAAAATAATGTTTCTGTCTTTGTATATTTTTGAGATATGATTTTATGTTATTCTAAATTACAAGCGCAATTTTAAAATAAAAATTAATATAAATCCTCCTTGAATTATATATATATATATATATATATGTGTGTGTGTGTGTGTGTGTGTGTGTGTGTGTGTATGTGTGTGTTTTTGACATAAGAAAAATTAATAAAATGCTCCAACGGGACTTGAACCCGAACCTGTGGATATATCCCAGTGCTCTATCAATTACGCCACCGAACAAGTCTAGTACAAACATTCATTTCCATTATAATAATATATTCTCATTATTACTGGATGTAGTGGGATATAAATACAGTGGTCTGGGTTCAAGTTCCGTACGAGCAATTATTTTTCATACCATGTCAATTCAAGATTGAATTGCTCAATGTGAAACATTTAATTATAAATATATATATATATATATATATATATATATATATCCCAGTGGCCTTCCCATTACGCCACCAATCAAGTCAAGTACAAACATTCATTTCTCTTATAATAATATATTCTCATTACTAGGCCTACTTGATGTAGTGGGATATAAATCCAGAACACCGGGTTCAAGTCCATCCGAGCATTTATTTTCCTTATCATGTCATTTTAAGCTTGTTTTGCCCAAT
Organism: Diploptera punctata; assembly: GCA_030220185.1. NCBI lineage: Eukaryota > Metazoa > Arthropoda > Insecta > Blattodea > Blaberidae > Diploptera > Diploptera punctata. The sequence continues at coordinate 79,777 of JASPKZ010008742.1, read as the reverse complement.
GTCAAAAATATAATTACAATAATATATATATATTCCATTGCGCTACCTATTACGCCATCAAGCAAGTCTAGTACAAATATTCTCTTCTCTTATAGTAACATAGTCTCATTATTACTAGAAGTAGTTGGATATAAACCCAGAGGTCCGCGTTTAAGTCCCGAAGATGCATTTATATTTTTATCATGTCATTTAAGATTGCATTGTTCAATGTCAAACATTTAGTTATAATAGTATATATATATATATATATATATATATATATATATATATATATCCCAGTGTGCTACCGATTCCGCCACGGAGCAGGTGTAGTACATACATTCATTTCTCTTATAATAATATATACCATATGTAGTGGGATATAAATCCAGGGGTCCGGGTTCAATCCCCGTCGGAGCGTTTATTTTTCTTACCATGTCATTTAAGATTGCATTGCTCAATGTCAAAAATGTAATTATAATAGTATATATATATATATATGTGTGTGTGTGTGTGTTTTATAATTAAATGTTTAACATTGAGCAATGCAAGCTTAATATGGTATGATAAGAAAAATAAATGCCTGGACGGGATTCGTACCCGGATCTCTGAGTCTGTACCTCAGCGTGATATCCATTACACTACCAGGCGAATCCAATTCAAACACTTATTTTTCTTATATATGTATTATACTCTCCATTATTACTAGATGTCGCGAGAACACTGTCTTCACTGCCATCTAGTAGCTGACTATATCAAGTAAGCAAATTAAAGAGAATATTTTTACCTTATAGCAGTGGCGCTTTATCGATGTTATAATTAAATGTTTAACATTGAACAATGCAAGCTTGTGCGGGCGGGGTGAGGGAATAGTTTAACCTCTCTAATAAACCACGCTTCTGCGCAACCATTTGTGCAGGCGCGGTGAGAACCTCCTCACTACTCGCCACCATTTGTGCGGGATCGTGTTTTGTTGCTGTTGCCTCTATTAGCGAAGATCTGATTACCTCCAAGGTTATTAATCACAAAATTACTTGCCTCGGGCCCATGGAAGGCAAGGATTGATTCATCTTTCTTTCCTAGATATATTAACATGAATAAATAAGGATTCTCAAATCCACAGATTCCTAGATATATTAACATGAATAAATAAGGATTCTCAAATCCACAGAGAGACTGAAAATGATGGTTTTCACAATAATTATCAATCAGGAAAGCTAGACAGCAAAAGTAAGTGAGCTGGAAATGATTTCCTAAGTGAGTGAGTTTCCGTATAGTATATCTAAACAGCTACGTGCACATAAATCAGATAGCAGATGAATTATATAAAAGATGATATTTAATGCAAACAAGTTGTCTGAAGTAAACACAAAATCAAGAAAAACATTTGGATCATTCAAGAAAGAAAAAAGAATATAAATAAATAAATGATAATACTTTTACAAGACAAAAAACCACACCATACCACGTACCACACTCATGCTAGAGTCCAAGCCAGGGGCGGCTTCTTCCCTGGTCTACTGGACCAATTAAACTACGCCGCTTCTCGGCTTCAGACGACCTTGTCCATATTAGAGTTCCAATCCCATCTCGGACTGGATCGATGATTCAAACATTGAATGCTGAATGAATGATCTGCTTGAATGATAACGTTCTGCCTGTGCACCACGTATATGAAGGTTCCGAGGCAGAGGGGAGATGCGCCGTAGACACAGCGCGGCAGGAAGGGTAAAGAGGGGAGAGTGGGGGTAAATGCAAGGAGAAAGGAATATTGCCATAGTTCATGAATATCCCAGTCTAGGGAGGAGAACGACGCTGCAGTAATGAGCCGAAAAACGCACTTTCGGTTCAAGCTTAATATGGTATGTTAAGAAAAATAAATGCCTGGACGGGATTCGAACCCGGATCTCTGAGTCTGTACCTCAGCGTGATATCCATTACACTACCAGGCGAATCCAATTCAAACACTTATTTTCCTTATATATGTATCTCCATTATTACTAGATGTCGCGAGAACACTGTCTTCACTGCCATCTAGTAACTGACTATATCAAGTAAGCAAATTAAAGAGAGTATATATCCCTCCATGGTATCTTTACCTTGTCGTGGTGGAGTGGCTTGCGTGCTTAAATGATCCTGAGAGCTATGCCGGCGGTAGCATTGCTGCCGATAGGGTTACCCATGCCGGACTGGTCGAAGGTGATAAGCCAGACGAAAAAAGTACCTTGGTCGAAGGAGTGACGATCCTCCACCGTAAAAATACAACCGTCAAGAAATGCGGACATGGGTTCAACTGGGGTAAAATTTTCCGGAGGTCAAATAGTCCCCCATTCGGATCTCCGGGCGGGGACTACTTCAGGGAACCCATGCCAAAGGCTTAAACCTCGAATATACCAAGAGTCTTAACTCCGATAGTAAGATCAGCTTTTATCATCTGCCGTGAGAAAACTTGTAGTTATTTCCCTCAGATATCTCGAGAAAGACGATCATGTTCTTACAGAGGTTTCAGAAGGTTTCATAAATATGTGTTAGTTTTATCTTAAATTAGACCCAAAATGTATCAATGTTTTATCGAAATTCAAAAATGTATAATCTTGAAGTGTGAGAGCAAAATCTCTTGCTATATCTTGAAAAAGATGGGGAAAAATAAGGGGAAACAGTTATATTAATAACACGGTTCTTATAAACAACTGGATAAACTGGAGGTTTTCAACAAAACACACAATAGACAAGAAAACAATTATTCCGAACATTTGCATATAATAATAAATAATACAAATTCTGAAGAATGCAGCAGTTCAATGCATCATAGGTCCAGAAGATGCTCTGGTTTGAGACCTTAAAGAGATTTTTCGCATGAAAGTTCGGCCTGTATATAACCGGTGCCCAAGCAGCATCATGAGGAATTTTGTTAACTTCAGTAAACAGTAACTTCAGGTTGAGAAAACTAACTTTGACAATCTTATTCTATCTCAATTATAGTCAGCTGATAAAATATGTTACAAGTTGGTACTCGGAGGCTACGCGCCCTGGAGTGTAGTTTAGTGTAAAACAATGAAGAGGTTTAATTTTAAAAGTGAACATCAGAATGGAAAATAAAAGATTGATATTTTGCGAGTTGCACTTGTTCTAATTTCAGTTAGTTATCCTTAACAAATATATATTCAGTACGTATTAACAAGCAAATTAACGATGACTATTTGACTCATGCCCCAATTGGGAGTCAATGACCAATCACATTTCAATGATTTCTTATTTACAACCAATCACAGTCACGTTTCGCCTAAAATTTATCAACTAAAGTTTATCATAATAAAGAAAGCACCACCTTTTTAACATTCTGAATAGGTCATAGCATTATTTTGCAGTGACTGACTCCATAAGAAATACGGCTACCAGATTGTATATATAGTGCATGAATGTCAGCAGAAAGCGCATGCGATATATAATATAAAACATTTGTAACAATTGATTATACCGCAAAAAAAGAAAACACTGTTTGCACTTTCTTAAACGAATTATTTTCCAAGAAATGACGTTGCAGAAAAATATAATTGACATAATTACATCATAGGACATCAAATTAATTGATACCTGTAACGTTGTTTATAAATTTCTCCACTAGGGTGCATTCTTCAAATATTGCGATCCTTTGGCAATAAATAACATTATGATCTGGCTGCAGTGATGAACAAGGGAAGAAAATGAAGCATACCAATCATTTCTCATTTGTTTTCAAACATCACCGTTTACATTAAATATATAAATATTTAAAATAACTATAGTTAAATAATGATTTGTGAATAAACAGGTTAATTTTTTCGTTAAATTGTCCTAACAAATGCCACTCTTGATTTCCACTTCGTGAGTCGTGAATGTATCGATAATTTGGAAATCACTCGTGGCGTTACTTACGATAAATGTATTTGAAAACGCATTCAATATTTACATGAAGATGGAAGCGTTTGTCCATTTGTATGTGTAAAAATAACTGGTCCATATAATGAAACACAAACCAGTTTTGTATTTAATCTGTGAAATATTAATTTTTAATTGAATTGAATTACAATGTTACTGTACATTCCGTGGCGCTGCTTCGTAACGTTATAATAATTGTTACGTCATCATGTTCGTTATCGCTTTGCAACAGGATGAATTTTGTACATATTGTAATGACATTTGTTTTTAATTAGAAAATCAAATGAACTTAACTGATCGAAGAAAGCACGGTATCAGGATAAATATCATATATAGTATAGTTGTCGACTGTTTCATAATCGCATTTCTGTGTTTGGAAAAGTTACGTTAGAATATAATTCGAGAACATTTTTTAACTTCTATTTAGTGCGCCTAGAATTAGAAGAAAATGTTGTTCTACGTAATATGTTTTATATTCTCCTTCTAATTTTCTTAAGTTCTATAATCGGTATTTTCTAAGGACAGGTTATCATGATCGCCTGTGGTTCTAGGAATCACGTCATCAAACGGCTGGGGACTGTCAATTGTTTACAGTTTAAAAGTTTGAGTTATATATGTATCTTTTTCAAGGTAATTCTAGAAACACGATTGTACCTTAAATTGTCATTTGTTCTAGAGATTTCCATGATATTTTATAAAATGTAACTGTTTTATTAACTCTGTAACTAACTGGACCTAACTTGATCTGCTAAAACATGTTACATAATAAACATAATGTTAAAGACTGAAGATAAATGAGGCCGAAAAAGATTCAGAATTATTAAAAGTAAATTAGCTTACGAATATAAATAATTCCAATAACACATAACCTTACATTTTCTAAGACAATCAACAATACGTTCAGAGGAACGGGACATGCGCTGATTTGAGTCCCTTGGGAAAAGTAATTTTCTCGAGTAATTTCCCCCAGTGTGACTGATGACCAGTATCTACACTCTGTAGTAGGGACTCGTCAGGCTGAGTGTGTCACGATTATCGTCTGGCAGACCAAGAGCCCTGCAGGGGTTCAATGTTTAAAGAACGGTGAAGATTAAATTGGAAACAGAATAACAAGATAAAGATAAGTAGAAGGGAATCTCCATATACTTGGATTTGAACCACAGATCTCAATATTTACGCTCTATCGCACTAACCAATCTTTCTAGATAAACAAACAAGGACCAGACACCTATGTTCCTCAATTTGAAATCCCCGTAAGACAAATGTCGGGAGACGCTAGGGACCAAACGGTTCCCGAACATCATCCGGCCATTATAATCAATATTACCATACACGTCATGTTTAGTAGCACTTTATTAGACTAAACGTAAGATACAATGTTATTTACAAATATGGGTCGCACGGGTAATAAGCCGCACGTGCTGTTGACACTCCGTTACAATAGAGAATGTTTGGTAATTATAACGTAAAACAAAAAAGAAAACACAATAATATTACAATTAACTAAGGATTATAATCCTTATGTTTAGTGTGTGTGTGTGTGTGTGTGTGTGCGTGTGTGTGCGTGTGGGCGCGCGCGCGTGTGGGCGCGCACGTGTGGGCGCGCGTGTGTGTGTATGTGTGTGAAGGGCGTTTTTCGACATAATGTTGTGTTGTATGCGGGGAGTCGGTAAGTATGAGTGTGATTCATAGTTAAGATCCCTCTCCCGACAGGTGGTGCCCGGGTGATATGTGTCACGTAAAGTACTTGTAAGGTGAGAGGTTAAACTGAGTTCATGAGATGGAAATCCCCGTGTGACTGTATTAATGAACTTGTATTCATATTACTAAAATATCGCTTCAATTAACACTACATTATAATCGAATTCTGTTCATGCTGTATCAGCTAATTATAAAAAACTGCAAGGCGCGACAGACCTAGAAGGCTCTTGGACTACCTGCCGGCTTCTGTCCTCACATCCATATGTGCTAATTATAGAGGTAGGGTATGGGTGACATGTATTCAGCATATTGGGCTCACCGGTCGTTATAGCTGCTACTTATTGCAGTCATCTTTTTAATTTTGGATGTAGAAATTGCTCACGATGGTGGGGGAGAAGAGGTCCCTTGAGAAAATTTATTCCCCCATCGAGACTCAAATCAGCGGAAGTCGTGTGGTCTGCGCCAAGGCATCTTACTTAAACCACTCGGCTACTGACAGCCGATATTGAAGTTAATGTATTTAGGCTCTCTGTTCGCTGCAGTAGTTAATTCAACAAAAAAGAAACATATCTGCCTGAATTGGACTTCAGCACTTGACCTCCTGCTTTACACTGCATACTAACAATTTGTGTTAGTTAGGCAATCACGCAAGACAAATATCTCTCTATTTGAAATCCCCGTGTGACCATATTAGTGAACTTGTGTTCACATTACAACAGGGTCGCTACTACTAGCAGCACGTTATGCCATGTCATGTCAGCTAATTACAAACTTGATATTGTATTCGTCCCGCGCCGTAGCCGAGCGGTTAAGGTAGGAAGCCTTGGCGCAGAGCTACGGGACTTGCGCTGGTTCGAGTCTCCATGGGGAAATAAATTTTCTCATGGTATTTCGGCCAGTATGGGACCGGTGTCCACCCAGCATCGTGAGGCAATTGGGTAGCTACAATAAGTAGCGGCTCCAGGTTGAGGAACCAGCTATAACGGCTGGGGGACTCGACATGCTAACCACATGTCACCCCTACACTGGCTGTTGATCATCTACCTCTGTGATTGACACATGTGGATGTGAAGGGCCAGCAGCCGGCTGGTAAAAGGGCAACCGCTGAAAATAGCAAAGACCCTCAATCGGAATCGGATATTGTATTCGCATATAATAGTTAACACAAGTAGATAGTAAAATTATTTTTCTACACCGGGATTTGAACAGAAAATCTCCAGCTTTACGGGTTCTCGTATTAACCAATTGTGCTACTAATGCATTATAGAAGTAGACGCAAATCTGGAGTTACGATAATGGTTTAGGCAGATTTTATTATGTTTCTAATAAATTGTGTTAACTATTGCATGTGAACAAGAAGCCCGAATACATTAATTTCAATATTTATAATTATCTGATACTGCATGCATTAAATCCCGTTACATTATCTTCTCAATAGAAACGACTTATTATAACGTGAATAGAAGTAGGTTAATACGGTTACACGGGGATGTCGAACAAAAAAACCATTCGTGTCTGCCTAAGTAGCACAACAGGTTAGTGCTCCAGCGTGTAATGCTAGAGATAAGGGACGTACATTTATTTTTAGAGCAGAATAAATGATATTGAGTTGTATTAGTTATTGCATGCGAGGAAAAAGTCTGATTACGTTAGTTGCAACATCTAGAGAATAATATTACAGGCTTCATGGGGTTGTTGAGGGGACTTAATACATAACGTTTTGATAAAAACCTCATATCCGGAAGTGAAATGTACCATTTCGATGTAAAATAGGTTTGCATATCAAAACACAATGGGCTGATATCATGTGCCATGTATATCAGAATAAAAGGGGTTGTACTACTAGTGTGGTTCCACGTGGTGACCATAATGTACCTTGTACAAAGTGTACCTGCGACGCATGTTTTCATACACGCGCCGCACAAGATCTGGTGTCTCTTCAATAATTTATGCTGCCGCCAGAATTCGTGGATCTTCCTCCGACTCGACACGTATATTACAACCCCAGGAAGACTGTAATACTTATTCTGAAACACAAGACTCACGTTATCAGCCTTTTGTGTTTCGATTTTCAACCTTGTTTTACATCGAAATGGTTCATTTGTGGACATGGGCTCCTTATCAAAACTTTATCTACTTCGTTCCCTCTACAACGCCTATAAATCTGTAATAGTTATTCTGAAACACCCTGTACAATAAGGCATGGAATGAAATCCATCACAAGAGAAGCAACCCTGTTGTAATGTGTACAAAAGTTTAGTAATCCGGTTACACATGAATTTCTAACAGAACAAGGTTTGTGTCAACTCCTGAATTCTCTTTGTAGCAATAATCGGTCAGTGCGCCACTCGCAAAGCAAGATAGCGTGGTTTCTAATCTTTTTTAGGCAGATTTTTCTTTTAAATTGTATTAACTATTACATTAAAACAAAACTCATCGATACATGAATTTAATATCATCAGCACCATTGTAATAATTATATTGTTAACAGAAGGCAACCAGATGTACAGTAGTGTTACACACATTCCATTGTGTGTCTGCTCCTAAATTTCCTTTAGCAGCAAAATTGGTAGGAACGGCAGAGCATATAGCTGGAGATATAAGGTTCAAATCTCCATTAAAGAGAATAATATTTCAACGTATATTAACAATTGCATGCGAAAACCAAGACTGAGTACATTAATTTTAAAATTAGCTAATATGACACGCAATAAAACATATAATAATTTGTTTTTAATGTAAGAAACCCTACTGTACTCTGTATAGTCTCACGGTGATTTCGAATGCAGGACGATTTTTGTCTGCTCCTGGATTTCTTAAATAACAAAAACTCTTAGTGCTTCAGCGCGTAAAGGTTGAAATCTCAGTTCAGATAGAAAACGTTATATTTATTTTTACTAAGTATTGGTTGGAAATAACAAGGCTGAATGCACTTACAATAACAAAATATCTAAAATATATTAAAGAGAACATTTCAAAAAATATATTTCAATTTGCTATAATGACTTATCAATTAGCTTTCAAATATGTACAGTATAATAAGTGACATAATGCTACTGTACGTGGACTTCAAAAAAGCATATGATTCAAACAAGAGGGATATGTTATACAGCATCCTGCTGGAGTTCGGAATTCCTAAAAAGTTAGTTAGACTTATACGAATGTGTCTAAATGGCACAAAGAGTAGGGTGCGTGTAGGCAAACAGTTTTCGGACTTTTTTGAAATCCAGAATGGGTTGAAGCAAGGAGATGCACTATCTCCTCTACTATTTAATTTTGTACTAGAGCATGCCATTACATCTTTAGAGAATGAGGAAGGCTTACAACTCAATGGTGTTAATAAGCTGTTAGTTTATGCTCATGATGTACTATTATTGGCCGACAGCGAGGAGATACTAAAGGACAACACGCACACACTATTGAGTAACACTAAGAAATTAGGACTGGAAGTAAATATCAATAAAACTAAATATATGGTCACACGTAGAAATACATTATATAATGGAAATGGACAGGTAATAACAAATGAGGGAAATTTTGAGGAAGTGTCTAAATTCAAATACCTAGGAACAATAATCACAAATAGGAATGAGATGCACAAGGAAATTAAACATAGGCACAATTCTGGAAATGCGTGCTATTATGCATTGCAGAGACTCTTGATGTCCCAACTCGTTTCAAAAAAACGTTAAACTGAAAATATATACAACTATTATTCTACCAGTTATATTATATGGGTGTGAAACATGGACTCTTACTTTAAGGGAGGAAAGCAGATTACAAGTATTTGAGAATAAAGTACTTAGGAAAATTTTTGGACCAAAGAAAGATGAACAGACTGGTGAATGGAGAAGACTACATAACAATGAACTACATGGTCTTTATAGGAAGCCAGATATAATAAGAACAGTTAAGTCTCGTAGACTGCGATGGGCAGTACATGTTGCAGATATGGGGAATGAAAGACTTGCATGGAGGGTTCTTGTAGGAAAGCCGGAGGGAAATCGCCCAGTTGGTAGGCTTAGAGTGAGGTGGGAGAATAACATTAGCTATGATTTAAGGGAAGTAGATTATACAGGGAATGATTGGAAAACATTAGCCCAGGATAGGGATGTATGGAGAACTCATAGCCTCATCAAAAATAATTAGAAATAAATTAAAATTTAAATTTCACCCAAAAACTTACCTTTTAAATCTCCAGCTAAAAGATTAATACCTGGCATTATGTCCGCGCGGCCATGAACCTACGGGTTCGATAGTGCCAGTGAGTAAGTAAGTAAGTATAATAAGTGACAGGATTTAATATATGATAAATGTGCTGTTCTTAAATGTATTTAATATTTACCTCATAAAGGAGATCTTTATCATTGTTCGTTCTACAAATTTCAGAGTGTAAATTGATGGACGAATCAGTTTTCAATTTAATCTCTGAAATATTAATATTCTGTTAATACCAAATTACATAGTTAATTTTTAATTGCACATTCAGTGGCGTTGCCCCGTAATGTAGGTTAGTATGTCATTTTTATTGCTATGCGATAAAATTTCTAATTTTACGTAGCGGAAAAAAGTTATGTATTTGTATATTTCACCTTATAACTAACCGTGGTGTTGTAGTAACCGCGAGTCTCCCATTGGCTCCGGTAGTGAGACTCTATTCCACAGGATCGTAAACAGATGAAAAGGGGATTATTTCATTTTCATTCATCAGGGGGCACTGGTAAATCATTTCTCACAAATTAATTAGGCTTGAGCTAAAATATTGGAGCGTAAAAACAAATCACATTGGCTCTGGCATTATCAGAAATTGCAGCCACTGTAGGGAGTATTCCGCTCTCAAATTACGTTTACTTTAACTGAACAAGAGTTTCCAATCTGCTACGTAATACATGGGTTGAAAGTATAGTAACCCATAGAACCGCTAGATGAAATATTCTACGATATTCGGAAGACCACGAACATAATAGTAGGGATTTTATTGCTCCTGTCAGGAGGTTTTCGACACTTGTAACCTAGATAAAATAAAAAAAACATGTTTGAAGTGATTAATATATGGTATCGCGTTCAAAAGTTTTCTTTAACAGAAAATATGCGTGCAATAATGAAACATGAGATATGAGAACACAAGCTTTGCCGAAATTACTTTCGAAATTGGAAATTGTATTTATACACTGGATCCACACTCTGGTAAACTTATTTTAAGAGAAGAATTTTGCAACGCGGTAGGAAGGGAAGAAGAACTGTATCCGCTTATAGAAAGGAACTACCTGAAGGAAGTATGAACGAGCTACAAATAACTTTATAAACGAGCAGCGGATACAGAATGTGCTATCAAACACAACATCAAACTGTGAATTATTAAACTCATTAAATCAGCCCGGTATAAGCTCTCACATGTATTGAAGCTAAAGAAACTGCATCACCAATTACAGTATTATGAAATCCTGACTCAGCGAAATTGTGAAATGGCACAAGATCACTCGTGAAACAGCTGTTTCAAAATATCGCTGAGGCCGGCCTCGTAATCGGCAAAGAAAAAATGAAAGTCGGTTTTCATATCAGGAATGAGATTAGTTTAAAGTATGTTTATTATCAACAAGACAGAGCTGTTCTCACTTGATCAGCTATAGGCCTACTTTGCTTTTCACGTATCGTTTTATGCATATTCCAGACAACATAATATCAAACAAGAATATATTTATATGAAATTACTTGGTATAAAATATACCTTCATGCGTACATCAAAAAACGAAAGAAAATAAAGGAAGAAAAAATGAGTATTTTAATATATTTGTTTACATTAGGCCTATATATAGAACAAAAGCCGAATGTATAGCCTACCAAAAAGAAACCCTTCGAAGTGGAGAGTTCTCAGATAGTATTTAATACTACCGTTTCCTCGTGGAATCACATTCTTATGTATGTAGTGTTTTGTCCTCGTAAAAAAAGGAGACATTGAGTAAAGATTATAGATTATTTAACATTTAGGTTGTAAGATTAACATGGTTAGAACAAATGTTCTCCTAATTTCATCTCCAACTTTTCCAACAGCGGGTTCAAAGCAGGACGGGGTCGATGAACTGTTTAGGAAGAAAAAATCCAAGGAGCAATTCCTCCGGGGGACATTAAGCCGTGGGATCAGAGTCTGAAGGTTTTCAGGCTCATAAAAGATACTTAACCCCAACTAGTAGGGTGAAATTTCTGTTACATAACTGATAGGGTGGGGTCATTATGACCCTGATAATATAATAAACGAAATGCATACATTTGGACTTTATTATTTGATTGTATCTGACATAATATATTAACCTAATAAATTACAACCTCTTCACACCTAATTTTAACTAAGTACATCACGTCTAAATAACAGAATTTAATTTACTTTTCTTGGAGTGCATTAAAAATATATTTTAGATACAGATTGTACATTCAGACATATGCATTGACTATATAATAAACAACATGTAGGAATTACACTAATATAATAAACCAAGATCAATTACACAAGAATAACAATATTAAATCTAATTAATTTGCATCATTTAGTAACAAAACAGCAGAACAAAGAACTGGAATTTGAAACTTGGTAAATCTCAATAATCACTCTAGGACTATAAAAAATAATTGTAATAAATTATCCTATCACTCTAATCAGGAGACAGATCATAATTCCAACTGAGTAGTGACTCCATTCATCATATACCTAAATTGGCAATATTATTCAAAAACAGTCAGGAGAGAGATTTTTAGCACATCCTGCACATAGCGGTTTCATACACATTTCACAATTTGTTCCAGCTTTCCCATTCCGACCACGAGGACAGGTAGAACATATTTTCATTTTTCCTGGAGTCACGGCAGGCCCTGCTTCCTTTTCTGTGCTTGGGCCGGATATACCACCAACTTTCTCAATCATCTGCCGGAGTTCACGAGGCAATTCCTTGATGTTACTTCTGCGAACACGTTCAGGATGACAAGTGATTTTCCGAGAGCAATAATGAATTGACGCCTGGTAATGGATTTTGCCTCTTTTCTGCTTGTCATAAGTATATGTATGACCATTTATTGTAGCGATAACCATTATGGCAAAAAAATATCACCATTGGCCATCGTCTCGTCCTTCGAGCAGTAGAATAGGTTGAAACTTTCTGATCCAAGGAATCAACTCTACCTTTGGTCATGTTATGGAATTGTATTATTTTCGGCTTTTGTGTATCGCTATCGATACATTTGGTGTGATCTATAGTGGAATTCAGAATGACAGCTTTGTTCTTTTTTGGAACATACAGATGAACCTACAGTTCTCTTCTTCTGTGGAAGAAATTCTGGAGGAATTTGTCTCTTATTTTTCCTAACCGTTCCCACATAGGTCAATACTCTATTCTTCAATTCATCAGCCACGTCTATAGACGAAAACCAACTGTCCCCCGTAATGTATCTACCTCTTTTCCGAGGTTGGAATAATTGCTTCTTTTCCTCTATATTTCATCACTTGTGTGTGTTACAATAATATCTAGAATGTCATCTGTAAGAAGAAAACTCCAAGAAAGTTCTGGTTCTAAAGTGGGGGATTCCTTAGCATTTCCGCGAATTCCAGGAAGATGTGTAATGATATTGGGTTTAGCGGTGCGTCCTCGTAAAACGAGATCATGACTCCACTTGTATGTATCTTCACCTTACATGAAAGCTGTATCGTCAACATCAGGATTACCATCCACATCATCGTCATCAGAATTGCCACTTTGTTCACTATCAGTGTCGTGTTCACTCTCAATAACAAAATTTTCATGAACTTCATTCTCATATTCATCATCTGATTCATTCAAAATGCTAGTTAACTCTTCACTAGTTGGGTTTTTATTCATCGTTCACTACAAAAATAAATTCATAAATGAATACAAGAGTACCCTGAAATAATAATGAAAAAAATCATTCTTCTGCTAAATGAAAAAATAGTTACGTTTAAGGTAGGCTGGGGTCAAAGTGACCCGAGAAGCGCAAGACGTTAAAAAAAACTGAAATAACACAAAAATGCAAAAACACAATGAAGCTTCCACTTCGCCCAAGGTTCGAGAACAGACTGAGGATAGAGTATACAGAGTTTCAGGTAGAAAATATTTTAGGTATATGAGAAGGAGCGTTTCCAAATAATAGCCTGGGTCATTCTGACCCCCACCCTACCAGTTGAGGGTTAAGCCTGAATAATTTACTTCTAAGCAACATTTACCGAATTTTCCCTTCCTAGTACTATCTTGGCTTTCTAGACGTCACTGTGAAGTCAACATAGACAATGGGCCAATCTGAGATCTATCCGAAAACAAATCCAACTAAATTAGTATGGTTGAATTTCTCCCCTGCAGAGGGAAAATTTACAGGTACGAAAGCCTTCTTCTTCATTTCCTGGTGTAGGCGAGAGTTTCCTGTTCCATCTTCACTAATAGATCTAAGAGCATCTCTTCCGAGGGCGTCCAAGATCTCTTCTTCCTCTCGGAAAAATTTAAGATTTTATTTGATAATCTACTTTGTTCCATTCTTTCTACATGTTCTTTCTACTGAATCTTGTTAAATATATTTTCTTTTATGGAGTAGATACGCAGTTCTTCACGGATATCCTCGTTTCTTATCTGGTCCATTCCAGTGCAGCCTTTTATGTTTCTTAAAAATTCATCTCGGCTGCATGGATTTTACTTTTTTGTTTGGTAGTGATAATCCAAGATTCATTCCAATACAAAAAGACAGGGAGTGCCATTTTTGTATACAATTTTAATTATGTTTGTTTATGGGCTTTGTTATTCAATGTTATGTTTATTGTGCCACAAATAGCTTGAAACAGATGAGTTTTATGTTCCATATCTTTATCATATCCATAGCTGATATCACATTCTAAACAATTAATGTGGGATACTTTTTCAATAATTTCGTCTCCAATCATTATTTTTGCTCGCAGAGTGTTTCTTCCACAAAATGCCATTATTTTTTTTACTTACTGCATTTAGTTTGTAAGCAGCCAATTGTAACATATCTTCATCTTGGTGTAGTAAGACTAAATCATGGGCGAAAATTATGTTATTTAACACTTGTATTATTGTTCAGTCTAAGGCCTCCGTCTGATATAATTTTCCATTGTTTCATAATGTGATCAATATGTATATTAAAATGTGTGGGCGATAGACTATACCCTTGTCTAACTACTAAACGATTGAGCATATATCTGCTTGTAGACCTAATGAAATCGTAAATATAGGATATCTACGGACATCATAGAAAACATGTAAACGTCTGGTTAGGAGGGCCCATATATAATTTTTGTCATAAATAAATAGGAAATGCAAGTTACTAATTGTTGTTACCATCTTGTCCTGTATTTAGGATTATTTCCCCTAGTTATACGACATAACGTATCATTGACACTTCCGAACACAATTCAGTCATTTGGAGGGTAAAAGTAACACCACGGTTCCGCCAATAGACGGAGTAATTTGTTTAGGTACAACTTGAACTTAGCTCGGATACAATACAGCAATACTGTGTGTTGGGACAATCACGGGATTTCTGACAAAATTAATGTAAATCCGAAAATTAATTTGGAATGGAATGCTGAAACCAGAAGAAGAAGAGGAAGCCCGGATGGCATAACGACAGTATGAAGAGAATGGAATTAGCAGAAGAAAATGCGAAAATAATAAAATACAATCATAATACGAATGAGAAACTAATTGCCTTTATCCAACCAGTAGCTTCATATCCGCACTGAAAAGAGCTCTCCATACATCCCTAACCAGAGCTAATGTTTTCCAATCAACCGCTGTATAATCCACTTCCTTCAAATCATGGTTAATGTCTTTCTCCCACCTCATTCTTAGTCTACCAACTGGGCGTTTTTCCTCTGGTTTTCCTATAAAGAAGCTTTCACGCACGTCTGTCATTCCTCATTCTTGACACATGTCCTGCCCATCACAATCTTCGAGACTTGACTGTTCTTATCATATCTGACTTCCTATAAAGATCAAGTAGTTCAATGCTATGTTGTCTTCTCCATTCACCTTTCTGTTCATCCCTCTTTGGCATGGTTTAAGTATGATATGTGAACGACTGGCCATGCAAATTTTGGTGGCTTGTGTCCATTACGTCACCTAGATGCAAATCATCTCCCAGCTGACAGATCGCGTATTTATCAATAAAATACATGTTCATATAAATTAAAATATAGCACTTATTTACGTATGGTTTTGTGAAATTATTTCACGGAGTTGAATTACAATGTCATTGCTTTTATTAAAGAAGCTTTATACATTATATAAACTGCAATCGAATTCCCGGCGTGCGCTGCTGCGTCTAATAACATTAAATGTGTTTTTATTTTTATTTGTACAAGTCTTAAGTAAATTAGGGGTTAATTACATTGTATTGTTTACATTGCGATGAACAAATATGACTCCGGCGGTTGCTAGAGTCCATTTTTAATTTCGAATTTCAGGTAAACCCCCACATCAAGTGGTCGAACTTCGCTGAATTTTGCACAGTAACTAAATTGGTTATTTAATAGAATGGGCGTTGTTAAACATCGAAATTAGCGTCCGCTTCAGCCATTTTGTTATTTTTTCGGGTGAACTCTTACTCATAATAGTATTAGAGAATTATAACGATCAAACACTCCCCATACCTGAAAACATGTACAAATTTTTATTAACAGCAGTTGCGTGGTTTAGAACTTTAATCACACATTCGCTTTTATATTATGGACTTTGTGCTAATTTTTGCACATAATTATTTTTTGTCATACAATATGACAATAATATCGCAGTTTTTTTCATTTATATATATATATATATATATATATATATATATATATATATAATTCTTCTGTACGTGTGTTCGTCACTTAACTCCTCCTAAACGAGTGGACCGATTTTGATGAAATTTGTTATGTGTGTCTAATTGGGTCCCTCGTCGTTAGTTTAGATTCACAATTGGACACTCTAAAACCATTAGGTGTAGGAGTTTAGCTGAAGTGAAAATTTAAAAATCACTCTAGGGATCACATTTTTCGATGTTTTACAACGAAACTCGGCATATCCTACTAAAATAGACGAGTTAGGTATTGTACTAATATGACTATTAGAAGTGGAGGTTTACTTGAAATCCGAAATTAAAAAGTGTCTTTACGACTGCACCGAATTTGATGACTTTTTTTTGTGTTTGAGTGAGTCCTGGAGGTTTAGATTCAAAATTTGACCCGGTAAGTGGCGCTGCGATCGGATTATAGAATTTTTTTGTGTCAGAAGTGCAAACATCTGCATTATGTGACGTCATAATGCATGCGTCTTGTGCCACAAAATATGACAGTGAGGAGTTTTCTTGCGAACTACCAATTAGTGAATTTTATGGTAAAAAAAAGTAACACATTTTTATCGAGCAGGACAACGTCTGGCGGTCCCGTAGTACTTATGTAAAGAATTTCAATATAGCACACATGAACCAAACATTTCATTTGCATTAATTATAATATCAACTGTTAATTTAATAATTTGCAATTTCATAAAAGTAATCTATATACTGTATTGTACGGACTGTAAAAGCCTATGCACTTTTTTCTCCGAAAAATTCCCTCCAAAATTCAGATGCGTCTTATACTCGAAATTAATGAAAAAATGTCGTTTGATTAAAAATTCCCGCCACTCTCAAAAATGACCAGACAATAATTGTAAAAATGGTTGTAAGTATCGTTGCAAAATGTTTAAAACATTACGAAATGTTAGTTAAGAGGAAAAAGTACGTAGAGCAACATTATTACATTAATGTAGTACGGAAAATCATAGGTCAAGATATTCTAAACTTGGGCCTTTTTTAAAAATTAGATGCAGCTTTTCTGTACATAATGCACCCATTGTTTTATTTAGCTATCTAATTATTCCATATGTTGTAGTTTCGACAGATAATGTACACTGATGACGAAAATAATCGGATAATTGAGTTTACCATCTGAAATCGGCTCCAGATTAGAATTTCATACAGATAGCTCATCCCAGTAGCTGCCCGTGTATGTACAGAGCCTGTAATTGTTATAAACTCTTGTCAAATTTTTACTCTTAGGGTTTCATTTTTATAGTTAATTACTATCTTTTACAATGATTTTTTCGTGTTTTCTCACGATTATTTGGATATGTTGAATATTACGATATGCACATACCAACCGTAAAGACGTGGCAGCCAAATTGATTTTAACGAATGTTCTACGTAACTAACAAAGTCTATAAGCGTGTTCCGGTGCAGCAAACATAGAGTAAGCACTAATTAAATTTACACATATAGGTCTACTTCAGAACTTGAGAACTTACTATTTTCACTATTTTTGGGCGTTGCAATCTTTCGTATAAATTTCGTTACGTTAGCTTTCAGAGAGGTCGGTAACGCGAGTTCAAATATCGTGTATATGTTCGCTTCATTCAATGATTCTATAATGTAAACCGCTTCTCGTTTGTTGGCGCATGCGCAAGATGTATGGTTGGAAACATTTTTCTTGTCGCATATTGGAGATTATTTCCTTATTGTAGTGTACTTATAGGAATTAGTTGGGAATGACACTAGTTTTAATATGTAATTCTGTTAGTTAAGCGTTAAAGAAACTCATGCAATTCTTACCTTATCTTTTGGATATGGATTTCATTCTTCTTTCCTTTTGGTGCACGAAGTTTTCAATTCGTTGAGATTAGGACTTGTTTTTCCAGTTACATACATTAGACTTTCACTCCGGTTTTTGTCCACGTGAATTCTTCTTGGAAAAAATTACACGGAAAACATAAAAGTGAATTTTCACTAACGCACTCGCAAATTCAATTGTTTCTGTTATAAATGTTCCGAAGCTAATGTCTAGCTTACGTCTTATCTCCACATTTTACCGAAATGTTTATGTTCAAATCTCGCACAGGATTTCCTAATTCTTTAACACACAACTTCTCTTCGTAACTTAATAACTTATAAAGTATATTAATCAAGTTTTGACTTAATTCATTTCTACATATGCACTTCACTTATGAACGATAAAATGATATTGACGATACCAACACATATATAACAAGAAATCTCTCAACAGTACGTTGCAACTAGACTATTTGTTGTGAACCTGGTACAGAATGTCACTGTTTGTCATAATACATAATACATAATAACAAAAGATGGATGGTTGTGTTTTGTTATTAATCCTTTAAATGTTTGAAATGTGGTATTGTACACATCGAAAATGACGACTGAGCCACCGGCATCAATTCTGAATATTAATTTTTTCCTAGCTAAATGACGCGAATGTATTTGTCTATAGTGCAGTAAACTGTAATCAGTTTCTTTTTCTGCCAACGCTTGAGGCCTCTTGGATCTGGGTATCACTGTCTTAAGATATGGTGTATTATATACCCAAGTTTTGTTTATGTTTATATATCTCAATAGCTTCCCAATAGCTATAAACATAAACAAAATTTTAACAGAAAAGAGGGAGGTTTAAGAACTAATAAAACGTGGTATCCTGCCCTATAAAAGGGTCAGGTAGAACCTTATTCACGGGTATAGTAATTCATGACATATATCATGACAACAACAAATTGCGAGCTGTTCTATGTTTAACTCAACGAATAAGAAATTATTTACTAAATATCACAGTTACTGTAAAATCACACAAGTTAAAAATAATTAGCAGTTTATTACGAAAATTTAAACAAACAATATCTCCTGAAGATGTCACCCACAGGAGGTGGTGAAACGCCGAGAAAACAACACTGCAAGACACGGCCAAGAATCCCGAAAAGGTATTTTAGAATAAATTACAGATATGTTTAAATATTTCGACCATCAGAACAAGAGACGGAAAACTGAAGTCATATTTTCACAGGTTGAAGTTAATGGAACATCCAACGTGTCCTTGAAAAAACAAGGTCAACCATCTGCTACGGCGCTGACCTCTAACAACTCGGTCAAGGCTAATACTTTTTTTAACGTAACTAACTAGTTTCACTGACGGAAGAACAATGCTCAAGTAATGCAGAAATATACCAGACTTTTTGCGCGATTGTGCGTTTTGTCGTACTTACAGCAATGGCGACCAAGATTGTAAGTTCAACTTCCTACATTTCGGGGTTGCCTACGTAAATAACTGTACTGTAATATTACATATTACAAACTACGTGTGGGAAGTAAAACCACTGCCCTCTATTTATAATACGTACAATGTATATACAGAAATATATCCAAAAGATAGTGTTAATATACATTATACGAAAATCACTGCATTTTAAATGAAGTGAACTTTATTTCAAACAATAAATACGTACTTGCCGCCATTTTATCACTGATAATACCACGGCCTCCTGTAGTTGCAACTAATAAATTTTGCCCGCGCTGTTAACGATAGTCAGTTGTTTATATTGAACGCAAATATTTCCAACAAAGATGTTATTATTTTACTATTATTTATTATTTTGAAAACACCATCCCGCAAAAAATAATATACAACGCACGTTTGTGAAGTGTTTTACAGAATCTTGGAATACGTTCGGTTTTTAAACATCCCTCACTTCTGTAAAAACCACTTACCAACCTCGTATTATTACCTTATTTTAAAGTATATATTTCTGAAACGTTATAAATCTTGATATAAAAATGAGCGCGAGTCTGTTTGTCTGACTTTATGGATTCAAAACTACTTGACTCCATTGAATGGGGTTTTTTTCTATCATTTAGAGAATTCTTCTGAGACAATTAACGTATATAACACATCATCCTACGTACTATAGGGCTGGAAATAAATAAAAGGACATCGGTACACTAAAAAAGTCGCTTTTTGGACGCTTAAATGGTTACGCTGCCTAAACCATACAAATACACCAAATTAATGTACACAAAATTAAATATCTAAAAAATCTATAAAAAAAAAGTCCGCGACAGCATTATGTGTATATTTCACGGATAACTCATAATAACCATTTCTATCTTCAGGCTCACTGATGCCAAGAATATCGGGATAAGTAGATTCCGCAGGCGTCGCCGGGTAATCAGCACGGGGTATCTATAATAATTAACTAACTCACTGGAACTATCGAACTCGTAGGTTCATGGCCGCGCGGACATAAGGTCTCCAACATAGATCCCTATCCTGAGCTAATGTTTACCAATCACCCCCTGTATAATCTATTTCTCTCAAATCATAGTTAATGTTATTCTCCCACCTCATTCTTGGTCTACCAACTGCGCGTTTTCCTTCTGGTTTTCCTAGAAGAAGCTTCCATGCACGTCTTTCATTCCCTATTCGTGCCGCATGTCCTGCCATAGCAGTCTACGAGACTTAACTGTTCTCGTTATATCTGGCTTCCTATAAAGACCATGTAATTCACTGTTCTTCTCCATTCACCTGTCTGTTCATCTATCTTTGGTCCAAAAATCTTCACAAGAAATTTATTCTCAAATACTCGTAATCCCCTTTCCTCCCTTAAAGTAAGAGTCCATGTTTCGCATCCACACAATATAAATGGTAGAATAATAGTTTTATACGTATTTTCAATTTAACGTTTTTTTGAAAGGAGTTGGGAAGTTAAGAGTCTGTGTAGTGCATAATAGCACGCACTTCCAGAATTGAGCCTATGTTTAATTTCCTTGTGCATCTCATTCCTGTTTGTGATTATTGTTCCTAGGTAATCTAAAATGATTACGATATAAATTTATAATAATTTTTTTTTTTGCTTATTCAACTAAACATAAAAACACATTTCATTTGTTAAGACGTACCAGCGTACCCCGGTATTAGCAAGTAGAATATACACACTAACATGGTAGACTTTGTGAAAAAAATATATTATATTTTAGTGTCGGACGCGTGGACTAGTGCTAATATTCCTTTACTCTGGTCCAGAGGGTCGCGGGTTCAAACGCGCGGGGTCAACGGATTTTTTAGGACTGAAAAATCCAAGGAGTTAGTGCACCGGGAGGGACAGTCTGAAAATATTCACGCACGTACAAGTACCTTAAGCCTCAATAAAGAGGCCTCTAAGCAAAATTTACCTATCTGATCATCTTAGTAGTACCTTAGTTGCCTACTAGATGTCTGTATGTTGATCGATAACATCTGTAGTCAAATAAGTGTAACTAAATTAACTTGATCTAGTAACTGCTAACAAAGGAAAGCCTAAGTTTCAACATTGGGCTGTTACGTCATTGTATAAGGATTATATTTAGGATGAGAAGGAAATTCATATCTAATGTGGATCGTCATCGTGAACAAGTCTTCACATCCTCCTGTAACCTATGTAGTGGACTCCAAATGTCTTTATTTGTATAATCCCGAACTTGCGATCCTTTTTTTCAATCATCGCCGTGTCTGTGTCCAGCAGGTAGATGTTTTCGGTCTTCTTCTGCCTCTCCTTCCCTTTGGAACCCAGTTCAAATCTTTTCTTGGCAACCTTTCATAATCCATTCGTTAAATTGTAAATACGTATGAATGTTTAGCATTTATTGTTGCAATTTCTTAATGACGCATCATTGTCAATAATAATCATCATGAACTTCAGCCAGTTTCTATGAAATCTCAAGATGTGGTTGCTCAGTCCATATCTTAATGTTGGTCTTCCTCTATCTCGACCTCCTTTAGGTTGATACTGCAATGATAATTTAGAATAGCGAGTAAGGTCCATCTTTGTACGTGTTGTAACAATTGCTTTGACAATTTAACTCATGCCCCAAATGGGAATCAGTGACCAATCATGTTTCAATTAATTTTGTTTTACAACCAATCACAATCGTGTTTCTCCTCGATATGTATCAACTTCTGTTTATCACACTAAAGAAAGCTCCTCTTTTTTAATATTCTGAACAGGTCAGAGCATTATTTTACAGTTACTGGTCCTCTAACAAATACGTTGAATATAACAATTTATATATATTTACGTAGAATCCTAGAACGCACGTGGCTCCCAGATTGTATATATAGTACACGAATGTAACCATATACCGCTTGCGGAATATAACAAAAAACTGTAGCAATTGACTGTACCACAATAAAATTAACCACTGTTTGCACTTTCTTAAATGTATTATATCCCGGGTATTCACGTTCAAGATAAATATAATTGACATATTTACATCATAGGACATCAGAAATGATTTAATAACCTATAATATTGGTTATAATAAACAGTTTGATGTGTTTCATCTTTTCTCCACTAGGGTGCATTCTTACAATATTGCGATCATATTTGGCAATAAATAATATGATCTAGTTGCAGTGATGAACAAATGAAACATAACGAACATATCTCATATGTTTCCAAACATCACCGTTTACAATAAATATATAAATATTTTAAAATAACTATATTTAAATAATGATTTGTGAGTAAACAGCTTGATTTTATTTGTTAAATAGGTCACTCTTGATTTCCGAATTTTCTAGATAAATTGGAAATGACTCGTGGCATTGCTTATGATAATTCTGAATTTCTTCAACTATATTTTGAAGTTTTAATTTTTCGTGTACATCTGTGTTGTCCATGTATCACAAACCTAGGAGTGGACGTAAAATTCGGATCGGTGCCGCTTGCAATTTAAATTTGATTTTAGAATTTAGTATCCAATTTTCGTTGCTATATTTGAGTCCTGATTTTGCAGTTACATTGTGTGATCTGAATTTGTTCGCGGTTGACATTTGTTTTTATGACTCCATTTATTGCATCGTATTTCTGTAACTTTATCTCTGTCGTTTCTTTTATCAGATATTATGTGACCGAGGTAATTAACTTCAGACACTTGTTCTATGATGTTTTCATCTAATTCAGTTTCAACTCTTCGTAAGTGTTTTCCACACAAACCCATAGAGTTTGTTGTTTGCGTGCTTGTTCATAAATTCATTAAATAAAAACACGATATGCAGATGATATCGTAATAATGAAGAGAACTTACATTGTTCAGTACATAAGTTGGGTCAAATTGGTAGCGAATATAATTTGAAAATATCCACAAAAAAGGCAAACGTAATGGCCCATCGAGGAAAATACCCTGTACGCTCCAAAATAATAATAGAAAACAAAATATTGGAACAAACATTTAATTTATATTATCTTGGATGCAATATAAGCTATGGCAGAGTCAGGGACTTAGAAACCAAATTGAACAAATTTCAGTTTGTGGGACAATCAATAGAACTCTCCACAATGAAACTCGAATAGACCCAAAATTAAAGTTTTATAAGATAATGGCTCTGCCGGTAGTGAGTTTTGGATGTTACAGGAAAGAAATAGAAGGCACAAGATTCAATTAAGAGGGAGAAATTGTATAGTATCGTGCTGGAGTTCGTAATTCCTAAGAAAGTTAGTCTTATACGAATGTGTCTAAATGACACAAAGAGTAGGGTGCGTGTAGGCAAACCGTTTTCGGATACTTTTGAAACCCACAATGGGTTGAAGCAAGGAGATGCGCTATTTCCTCTAATATTCAGTTTTGTACTAGAGCATGCCATAACATTTTTAGAAGACGAAGAAGGCCTTCAACTCAATACTAAACCTCATCGCGCCGCGTTTAAAATGACTGAAACAACAAAATCACTGGCAATGAATGTTAAACATCGTTCAATAGGTAGTTCAAATGAACGGATTCCTACGTCGTCCATTTAACGTTTCTGCATAATTACCAAACATTTGATTGCCTTGAGATTGAATGACCTTGATAGTGGTGGGTGATTTGTGTTTTTTTTCAAAACTATAAGTAACTTAGCTCTTAACAGTTTCCTCCCCTTACTGGACAAACAAACTTAGGACTAGAACCATATAATGAAGCAATAATTATTCATGGCGGAGTTAAGTTTGTCTTTCTAATATCAGAAATGGAGGAAAATAGATCAACTCTTAGGAGAAACATGTTAGCCAATAGAGAAGGTGCCATTTCTATAGGACAAAATCTTAAACAAGTACTTAGTGATCCTCCAATTTGGGGGTTGGTTCTTACGCCAGCCTCCGTAAAAGTTCCTACAAAAGAAAGACAAATATTATGTATAGTCGGGAAAAACATATATGAGAAAGCCAAGTCATTATATCAGTGTTATGATATTATTCCTATTTTAAGATAAACTTTATAAAAACCAAGATCATTAGCGTCGCAATTCAAACCCGAGCTATAAAGGGCGAAAAAATGCTCAAAAACCTCGTTTTTCAAACTTGAGATTCATTTCATCATCATCATCATGAACAAATTCGTTTTAGGCCATGTGGCCTGTACGATAAACCTAGCGAAGATTGTCTTGATCTTTCCGCCGATGTTTTGGTCTTCCTTGGTCTCTATGTCCAGTTGAGGTATACTGGAATGCCAATTTTGGAAGTCTATTTCTTGCCATTCTCCTCATATGATTTTTCCATTCTTGAGGTAGTAAGAGGTAGTGATGTGCATTCTATAACCTCTCCTACCTCACCTGCACGTGGTACACCCTGCTTTTAACTAACGAGGTAATGGGGACCGAGTCACGGCGGTATAACCGTTCCATCAAATATGGAGGAAATTCCATATTTTGAACGCCTGACTAGAGTCTATAAGGTAGCAGCCCTACCACTAGTCTTGCTCTGTGGATGGCTGGTAACCAACCCAGGGGACTTCCTACTACTCCAAGAAACTTAACCAAAGACTTGAGATTCATTTACGAGCCGTAAAACTAAACAGAGAACAAACTATTTAGTTTGCTTCCGAAGGAACCTAGGCTAAGGATTTTATGCCCTGAATATTCACAATAGCTGGCCGTGTTTGAACTCTCGCATTTTTAAATCTAGGAGCAATTATGTTAACACTATTCCACCAGTGACGATTACAGCACCTATAATGAAGGGAGGAAAGAGAGAAGAAAAATATGTCACCTAATTGTGTGCGTATTACATGTCTATTGTCAAATTATTATCTAATAATACATCAATGTCCACAGCTGTGGTCTCGAGGTAGCGTGCAGCCTTGTGCCGTAGCTGGCCCGGGTTCGATTAACGGTCGGGACAGGCTCCTGGGTGAGGTGTGATTCGAGGTTCTTCCTTACCTGTAAGACAAATGTCACAAATCATAGGGCACAACTGTCCCCGAAAATCATCCGGCCATCACCATCATCCTTCACCGGTGTAGAAAGCAACGGGAAGCTATCACACATATAATTCCCTAGTAAAGCTGAAAAGCATAACATGGAAATGCTATGATTGCAATAAAAGACCTGCCACCGGGCAGAACTACTATGGATGGATGAATGGATGGATGGATTAAATAATGCCACTTTTTTAAAAATAAATTTGCCATTAGGCCTATGGATATTTAAACGGAGAAAAAACTATATAATATATCTACAATTTTTGAGCCATGTCCTCACCTCTGCAAGAAGTTACTAGTCCAAGTTAAGTTTTAGTTACCTTATTTGCTCATAGGTGTCATGAATGGCATACCGTCAACACACGACCCAATGAGACTACTAATGTGTTACTAGCATGTTGAGGTCGGTAAATTTTGCTTAAAGGCCTCTTTATTCAGGATTAAGGATCTTTTACGTGCCTGAAAAATCTTCAGACTCGGGACCCACAGCTTAAAGTCTCTCCCGGAGGACTTGCTCCTTGGAATTTTCCGTCCTAAAAAATCTATGGATCTCGGGCGGATTTCAACCCGCGACCCTTGGAACCAGAGGTAAGGAGCATAACCACTAGTCCAGTGCATGAAAAGTATATCTAATAACTATTTACATTTATAATACGATTTTTGCCCTAAGCACAATTAACACATTTATGAAAAGAATAATTTTTTCATAAAAATTAGGACAATGTGCGCCTTGTTGCATAGCGACAACAATAACCGTAACGTTACGAAGCAACGTCATTGAATATCAAATAGAAAATTACGGTTTTCTTCCGTCTCACAGTGGAGTATTTGAACAATTTAGGCGGCCAAACGTCGATTTTCTGAAATTTATTCTAGACAGGAAAAAAGTAGCACATGTCAGAGCTGAATAATCAGGCGATTATACGGCACTCAATTGTCATCAGGCAGAGTGTTACCTTGAGTCTGTATGACCGTCTCTCATACTGCAAGTGTCTTTCCTCGGCGCTCTTTGAACAAGCTTATGTTGCACATAAATTATTGCATGTTAGGGATTACATTTTAAGTGGATAGATATGGATTGTGATAAACCAGTAAATATTAACACATTTTAATTTTTTTAGCCTATTGATAACTATTTTGACTCAGATAAAACTTCTTCAAATAGGGCACTTTTTCGTTATTTTCTCAAGTACATTTTTAACAAACTTGAGTATTTTGTTATATTTCCGGGCATTTCCCGGGACTTTCCTTTTCTATGGTGGAAAGGTTAAAGTATTGGCCTCACGATTTCTTGAAAATCGGTCGTGGAAATTCGCGGTTTTCCGTGATATTCATGTTCATTTAGGTATTAGCAAAAAAGTGATATTTTAAACTACGTGATTATTTCGATTTTGAATTTCTCGAATGTTGTTTTAGAGCCATCGTGCATCAGTATAATGACTCGAGAAGCCTGTTTAACATTATAAAACAGCAACATTTTCCGATATTAAAAAAAAACGAGATTTTTTGGGAAAATTGCCTTTTAGACTTTACTCAGACGAACAAATGAAAGAAATACAGCACACAAATTCACATTTTAAGTTCGAATTTAAAAGAACATGGATAGCAGCACACAAGAAAGAGAAAACATTTCTTAAGAAAGGTAGCAATTGGCTTGAAGGGATATTCACAATCCCTAAGGTAGTGAGTCTAACAGGACGGCCAACGAAAATATTTCAAGATTTGAACGAGAAAAAGAAAAAGAGGAAAGCAGAGGGTTTACATGCCAATAGAGATACCAGTGTATTGACTTAAGCTGCATAAGCGAAGTTAGGAACTGCAGGAAGAAGAGATGGTTGAAAAGTACATGGAAATAATCAATTCTCCAAAGTGGTCCGGAAAACTATAAGAGAACAAACTCTCATAGTCTACACAGAGCAGAATCATCAGTTTTAAAAACATTGATCACGTTTGTTGAAGATGGTTTTCTAAAACACAATCTTAAATAACATGGAACACCGACAAAAACATGAATCCTTGCTAAGAAGGGAGACATGGATTGCTATCCGGATAAAGAATCATATCGTGTTACTGACACTTTTACTGCAATTAATTTACAACAATTGTTGGATTTAAGTAGTACGGACTTAAAATGAAGAAGAAAATACAACATTGGTATTAATTTGCAACTGGGGTTGTGACAGATCGCAACAAACTCAATATAATTCAACTAGAAATTTCAGTATTATGCTGAGTCAGGTAGAAATATTTTTTAGAGTTATTTTGTGCCACTTCAATTAATTTAGCGCAAATAAAAATAATTATAGTCGCGAAACCTACACGTGCTTAACAGATTATCGCTAATTTCAGATCGTGTTCAGACTTGTATCCACAACCTATAGAAAACGCACAATTTTCAAGGAAACTTCGGAAATGCTACTTGCACTCAAATCTGGAACAGATACAGCTGAATCTGAGAATTAATTCTTAGATCAGGTGAAAGTATCTTCTGATATTGAACTGTGAGTGATCATAAAACTCATCATCATCATCATCATCATAAAAGTAAGAATGTTTAAGTAAAGTTAGTATTTGGCCTTAACCGCCTCCACATGAGCAAGTGGAAATTTCAAGAACATCCAACAAAATGACACATTTACTTGATATTGCACGTTATGGACACAGATGGAATGTTTACTGCTTTTATTCACGTACAGTTTGCCAAGTCTGATCAGTTTAATGGCGGACAGCTGTTAACAGCCTTCAACAGCGCTCCTGGCTTTTTCGTTTTTTAGCAGGTGTAAATAACAGTTAGGTCAGTGAAACATATCTATAAGTTTATTTTAAGTGTTACTTAATAGTTTAGTGAAATTAATTTCGTGTTTTCAATAGTATATGATAATGGGTGGAAGAAGTAATAAATATACTTGCTCAATTGAAGACACTGTAAAACGCGTCTTGTCCGATTCGCTCCAAGACAAGGAGTTGCTGCAGGTGTTGGCAACAATGATTAAGAACGAAGTTGTGGCGGAACTTCAAAAAACTATAGAAAACAACACTGTAGTGTTTCAAAATCTTAAAAAAACAATCGAAGATAAAGATAGTGTGATAAGCAATTTACAGACAAAAGTGGATGACTTAGAGCAATATCAGAGACGACAATGTTTACGTGTTTTCGGGGTGAAGAAGTGGCCGGAGAGGACACTGACATTACGTCAATTGAAATAGCCCAGAAAATCGGTGTGGATCTCAATATTACTGACATTGACAGGAGCCATCGTGTTGGTGTACGAAGGGAAGATAGGCCGCGCCCTATTATTATAAAATTTACCAGTTACCGTAAAAGAAGAGAGATGTTCGTAAATAAGAAACAACTCATGGGATCGGGTATAACAATCCGAGAAGACTTAACAAGAATGCGCCACCAACTATTGAAAGACACTATCGATAAGTTCGGTGTACGCAATGTCTAGACATTGGACGGTGTTATATTCGCTAAAGTTGGTGAATCAAAAAAGCGTATCACCAGTGCTAGTGACCTGTGTTAATTTAAGCCTTTAGCATATTATAGGGTATGTTTTTTAATATCATATAATTTAAAAACCATTTAATTATTCTATTTCTTATTTTTAATATATATATATTTTTTCAATAATTCTTAAATTAATAATTAAGCTATAGCAATTTCTCTAGGATAATTAGGTTAACATTTACTTTATTTATTTATTTAGAATAGTCCAATTGATTTTATTATTACTAATATTTATTTTTCTCTGCTCCTAATAATGTGTTAATTCAGTTAAAATTTTCATTATTTGTAAAAGTTGATACAATTGATCTTCCAAGATTTAGTCAAATATTTGCAGCCCCTGACATACTTTCAACACGACCATCCCCCAGGCAAGTTCCTATCCTTTCTTCAAATGACAATGCCAATGAATCCTCACATTCTTCTCACCCCACCACTGCCTACCTGCTAAAAGAACGCTTTTCTCCTCGTTCAACTACTCTTAAAATCGCCCATATTAATGCTCAAAGCATTCTGTCTCACATTCATGAAATTCGACATTTATTTTCCGAGATCTCTCTGCATGCGATCTTAATATCTGAGTCCTGGCTTATAGCTTCCCTTCACACCTCACTTGTTGATATTGACGGGTACACCCTCTGTCGCAATGATAGACTAGGGAAAAGAGGTGGGGGAGTTGCGATATATATCAAATCGAACTTAGAGCCCAAAGTCATTCTTCACTCCTCCCCTGATTACAATGTACGACCAGAATTCCTCTTCATTGAAATTTCAGCTAGTTTACAGAGATGTATCCTGTGCGTGGTGTACAAACCTCCGAAAGTAGAGTATCTTAGTGACATAGAAACACCTTTATTAAGTTTACTGCCGCATTATCAGCATGTTATAGTAATGGGCGACTTTAACTCTAACTTACTTTCTTCCTCATCATCATCATCATCATCAGAACTACTGGCATTATTTCACGCATGCAATATGCATGTCTTGCCTTTACAACCAACCCATCACACATCGACGACTGATACATTAATAGGCATCATAGCCACGACAAATTCACAGAAAATTATAAACTATGAACAAATATCTGCCCCCGGGATATCAGCCCATGACGTCATATATATCTAATACTCTCTCCAGTGTCCTAGGACTCGTCCTAAATTATTGACGTACCGAAATTTAAAAAATATTAACCAGCAAGCTCTAATTGCATACGATATCGAGATGCCGTGGCATGACATTTGGTTCCTACGCACAATTGACGAAAAAATGATTAAATTTAACAATATGATATTAGAACTTTACGACAAACATGCCCCCTTGAAGACTAGACGAATTACTAAATCCCCAGCTCCCTGGATGTCCCACGAAATTCGACTACTGATGGCTGAGAGGGATGCTGCTTTTCGAAAATATAGACGGGACAAAAGTGACGCAAACTTAAGGCAATATAAGACATTAAGAAACAAAACGAATCAAAACATTAGGAACGCTAAGTTGCGGTATGCTCATAGTCTCATTGAACCAAACACAAATGCAAGTTATATGTGGAAACGTATTAGATCAATGGGTCTACGGCAGCCGAAAACCAAAGGAGAGAGCATTAACATATCACTGGACGATCTAAACCAACATTTCACATCATATGCCACACTTAACATAAACACTACGACCAAACAACAAACTATAGATGAGCTCCTATCCACACCTACTCCTTCCCGAGAAAAATTCTTCTTTTCCTATATAATGCCAATCGACGTTACACTTTCCCTGGGCCGCATTAGAACTAAGGCACAAGGTATAGACAATATAAGTATCGACTTTTTAAAGAAAATACTCCATGTCGTACTCCCAACCGTAACCCATATATTTAATGCCTCAATCATGACCTCAACTTTCCCCGAACTCTGGAAAAAAGCTATAGTCAGACCAATTCCTAAAATTAAATTACCTGTACACCAAACGACTTTAGACCAATCAGCATCCTCCCAGTCCTATCTAAGGCTTTGGAGCGCATTGTTCATGGACAATTAACTGATTACCTTAACACTCATAACGTACTCGACCCATACCAATCAGGTTTTAGGACAGGCCATAGTACGGCAACCGCACTTCTTAAAGTTACCGAAGATGCGCGTGAAGCAATGGACTGTGGCCACATGACAATATTTACACTCTTGGACTTCAGTAAAGCTTTCGACACTGTTGACACTGACATATTAATAGCAAAATTACGCACTCTGAATCTTTCGGACAATGCTGTTAACTGGCTTGGATCCTATCTTCATGATCGCCAGCAATGTGTATCCAATGCAGAACTTTCCTCATCCTTGCTATCACTGAAGGGTGGCGTCCAACAAGGTTCAGTGTTAGGACCACTTCTATTCTCTATCTATATTAACGATATATCCACTAGACTTACCTATTGTCGACATCACCTATATGCTGACGATTTGCAAATTTACATTCACTCCCATCCTGACGATGTACATGACACACTAGACAAATTAAATAGTGACCTAGACTCAATTTCCCAATGGTCGAAGAAACATGGACTTAATCTAAATGCTGACAAGACACAGTGCATAATTATAGGACATCGGCGAATCCAAAGCATTATAAATTACGAAAATATCCCTACCATTCTCCTAAATGACAAAAACATCCCCTACAGCTCAGTAGTAAAAAATCTGGGTATTTACATGGACCAACACCTAGACTGGAAAATCCAGGTGAATAATACCTGCAAGAAAGTGTTCTCAATTCTTCACTCCCTAAATAGTTTTAAAAATTTCCTTCCTACAAAATTAAAACAAATACTTGTACAGACTCTTATAATACCACACTTCGACTACTGCGACATATTACTGACTAATCTGACAACTGATCTATCTGACAGACTGCAGCGTGCTCATAATGCGTGCATTCGATTTATCTTCAATCTCCGTCGTTATGACCACGTGTCTCCTTCATTTCAGGCCTTATCATGGCTACGCCTAAATGACAGAAGAACTTTACATTCACATACCTTACTATTCCAAATTCTGCACACATATTTACCAAGTTATTTAACAACACGTTTTCAAAATTTATCGGCTCATCACAATTTAGGAACAAGATCACAAGACTCTTCTTTACTTTTGATACCACAACACAGGACCTGTCTATACTCTGAATCTTACACAATATCTATGACTAGAGCCTGGAACTCACTTCCCAGTCATGTCAGGGACTGTCAATCGCTATCATTATTTAAATCCAAATTAACTGATATCTTAAATTCGACACAATGAAAACATTAACTGCATAACAACTATATAGAGCATTCCATTAATAGTCATCTAGGAAGCTACTTACTTTATTTTACATAATTTAAATTTTATTATATTCTATGTTTTTGTTAGTATTAGCTAGTATTAGATCACATCATCTTTGTATTTTGTTTAGTCTGTATTTTAATATCTTAAAATTGTAATATGTATGTAATTTTTTGTATAATTTTACTATTCGCTGGTTGAGTGGAAGAGAAGGCCTTATGGCCTTAACTCTGCCAGCTAAAATAAAGAATTATTATTATTATTATTATTATTATTATTATTATTATTATTATTATTATTATTATTATTATTATTATTATTATTATAGTGATTAATAATTGGACTACATCATTTAAAAAGGTAAAATACATATTTTTCACTAAAATGTACTATCTTTCTCTTAAAATACAACTAATTTAGTAAGAGGGCGCATTTAGACTTAATTGAATTGCAAAAATGATTTTGG
Source organism: Diploptera punctata (assembly GCA_030220185.1). Classification (NCBI taxonomy): domain Eukaryota; kingdom Metazoa; phylum Arthropoda; class Insecta; order Blattodea; family Blaberidae; genus Diploptera; species Diploptera punctata. The sequence continues at coordinate 46,806 of JASPKZ010008742.1, read as the reverse complement.
CCGCCTGTGCGTCTATTGATTTTTTTACTTATATACTCCAGGTTTTGTGATTATTTTTCATATCCATTTTTAATATAATTATTTTCATTAGTAACAATATCTTTGTAGGTTCTACCGTTTTATTTTCTTGCCACAAATTTCAATTCAGGATTTCTCCAAACTCATCTCATACATTTCGTTCATTCGTCCCTGTGACGTAGCGTCAGTCATGATCCACCGGCACACTTATCGTTTACAGACTTTTATAAATATAGGTGCTTCATCTTATCTCATCCCGACCCTAAGTTGGACACGAGTTGAGGATATTATATAATAATAATAATTATCTATCTTTATCAAGTTACACTGCAGCCTAATGTTTATTATTTTGTCCTCAGACTTTAAAATTATGCATTGTTAAGTTACCTGTCTACGTGTAAATTGTTATTTTTCAGATTTATTTATGGATGTTCTGTAATTTTCATAATTTATTGTTGGGCTTGTCTAAGTCTCATTTTCTTCTTCTTCTTCTTCTTCTTCTTCTTGCAAGAATTGAAAGTTTTTAGTTCGTTCCGGCTGTTGTGTCCATCTTTTTGGTGGGCGTCCCCGAACTCTTCTTCCTCCTCTTGGTTGATAGTTCAGACTTTTCCTAGGCAGTCTGTTTGTATCCATTCTGCAGACATGTTCATACCATTTTCTCCTGTACTCTTATATTTTATCTGTCAAACTGCATATTTGGGGAGTTCTTTACGGTAACTTCACGTCGTTTTTATGCATTAAAGTGTATCCTGCCAAAAATCGTAAACATTTCATTTCTGCTGCTAAGTTTCATTTTAAAAGCAAAATTATCTCGAAATTCGGATGTGCACTTTTGCACCGTAACCTACTTCTAAATATGATTAGTGTTTTATCAAAATACATTCCTTAATATTTACTTTTAATGGTGAAATATTAAATATAGTGTTATAATAAAATACAAAAAACAATAAAAAACAACAAACAGATCAGTCATGGACGGACGAATAAACAAGACAGAATTCTTATTCAAATTTGATTAATTAGAAATGCGAACGTTTGACGTTTGTTGAAAATAACATGCTTTAATGTTTGAACGGACATTGCCTACATTTTGGAAAATATACTATGATGGGTTAGAGACCCCTAGCACCCTTAAGGATATGACATGTAAAAACAATGTAATACGACCGATGCTACTGTCGAACCCGATTGAATTTTATCCCAACTTTTTACGTAAAGAGTCCCAAAGAGGGAGCGAATTGGGAATAAAAATAAAAAATTAAATAGTGTCGAATCCATGGTCTTTGTAGTCGGTAAGTTGATTATTGACATCGCGACGGCATTTAATCCGAACTTTTGACATCTAGTCTTCCTTGGAGGATGAGGGTGGCAAGTGGTAAACAAAATAAAAAATAATAAATGAGTGAGATTAGTGTGGAACCTCTAAGAGGTGTAGTCGGTAAACAGATTGGTTACATCCAGATGACATTTAAACCCTACCTCCCCAGGAATTTAAAAATAATCGAAACTATTGGTAACTATCGATGTTGCCTTTTTATCACAGATGGTAAAATAGTGTTGTAGGCCTATACACCTTGTACACTATGCAACAGATAATTTGTTTAAGTGCAAGATAACTTTAAGTACTGTGTTCTGAGAGTTGTTCATAAATAATTTAAACATATTAAAATTGTATATTTCGTTGCGAGGTTGGGAAGTGGTTTTACAGAATCGAGGAAAAAGTTTCAAAACCGAGCCACAGTGAGGTTTTTAATTTTCGAGATTCTGTAAAACACTTCACAAACATGCGTTCTACATTTTTTGCGCGATGGTGTATTCAAAATAATTAATGATAGTAAAACAATAACTCCTTTGTTGGAAATATTTGCGTTTTCATTATAAACAATTGACTAAAATTAAGAGTATGAGCAATGTTTGTTACTTGAAATAACAAGGCGCCTTGAGAAAAATTATTGATAACATGGCCGCGAGTATGTATCTATTTTGTGTTTATATTGTTTCAAATAAAGTTCAGTTAATTTAAAGTACAGTTATTTGTTTCCTATAATGTATATTAATACTACCTTCGGATATTTTCTGCATATACATTGTACGTAGCATACACACAGGGCAGTGGGTTTACTTCCCGCACGTGGGTGTAAATGTAATATTTCAGTATAGTTATTTAGTTCGCAACTCCGAAATGTAGGAAATTGAACTTTCAATAATGGTCGCCATTGTAGGTAAGTACGACAACGCACTATCGCCCAAAAAAAAGTAAATTGATGTGAAAATATCTGTAAAGTTATATATTCCGTTATGTTCTATTATATTTTTTTGTATTATTAGGGACTATATATCTTAATTTAGGTTCAGGACCTAGTCTAAAGTACATTCATTATACCCTTTTACACGAAGATGCTTCTGGATTCTTTGTTATTTATCATTGCATCGGTAGTATAAATATATTAACCTCAACTTTTTTATAAAATTGGCGAATTTTATGAGAAAAAATATAACAACAGTACAAATCTTGGACTAAGAAAAACATTATTTTATTAAAATATAAATTTTGATTCTGTATAATAAAAATGTATTATTACCTATTTTGAATATTTTCACTACATAATTATTTATAGATTAATAATACATGAAAATCCTGATTCTACTTATAATGAGACATTTTGTTTTCTAAACTTCAATGTGTAATTGGTCTAAGACGTCTTCATTTTTATGATCTAGTTGTGTGTATCCAGCAGTCTTTTGAAGACAAAACGGAAATTTTATTATATCGTAACTTAAAATATACATTACATTATTAGACTTGCTAAATAAGATAAATTACATAAAGTAACATTTCAAAATTACTCTAAATCTGTAATCTAAGTAAGTGTAAATAATTTCTTTACTGTGTACTATTATGTTCTAGTGTTTATTGGAGCATTATAGAAGACAATGCTATATATTGTAGTAAACAATAGTAGGACTTCTAGGAAATAATTAGGTTCTGTTTTCTTCGCCAATTTACAGAGCATCCCAAACGAAGTGCATGAAGAAAACATGGTACGAGTAAAATGCTTCATTCTCATCTGCAGAAATATCGTCAATTCGCAGCACTTCAAATCTCTAAACCTTAAAATAATTATAGCAAAATACTTAAAATTATGACTGATAAACGTAATTTCTTACAATTTTACTCTAGTTAAGAATAATGTATGCATTATTGTAGAACAGTATTTAGAAGACAGTAAAATATGCCGTTCTTAATATTACAGATTTTATCTTTAACATTAATCGAGATTATTGGTGAAATAAATCGTTACAACTTTTATTGCACAACACAGTGTGTTCAGTGTCACAGCAACGTTATAAATTTATATATTGACATTAGGAGTAAAGACACTTATCAGTAAACTTCCCATTATAATTCGCCATCAGATAGAATTTGAGGTTTCCAAAGCAGTACTTAGTTTCATAAGGTCCTAATTCGTAACTCTGTCGCTATCACAACACAAAACACAACTAGGTGATGGGAAGATGTTAAGTCGGTGTAGATGTTCCGCAAGGTGGTCATGGCCAGTTAAGATTTGACATTTTGCAACTGATTTTTTCCTCGACTTTTTGGTACAATGTGGCGTCTTGCAAGAAGCGTGTTCCATTATTTTTTCCCCAAGCTGATGATTCTATACAGTCGGTACATTTTTATTTGCAATTCTATTGACAGCAGCTTCAAAGAGCCGATGTAGTTGTATGATAAATTGGAGGCCTTTCTTGGCTAATGTGTATGTTATTTCATATACATTGTATTCCACAACGGTAAGGAATCCATTGAAGTTCAATTATTTTCTGGATATTTTCGAAGTCTCTGAATAAGGCTTGAATGTTTGATACATGAGAACATGAAGGATTTTATCTTTCAAAGCCTGTATCGCTGATTTTTTAAGCACAGTAAAAACTACATTTTTGAAATTTTCTTGCCTGACTTACAGTTGTTGACAGGCAACATTTATTGCTTTTAATTTTCCATCCGGGTTGATGCAGTAATTTCCAATGGTATAGAAGGAGAATTATGTGCCTTATACATCGACTCTAACATCACCTCCAACCACTAGCTGAGATCCAATATGTGTATATTTATTTATATCATCATCATCATCTTCTTCTTCTTCGTCTTACGAAAAAGTTAAAAGCCCAATGCCTGTAATGGATTCAGTCAAGCATTCTCGGTCTACCTTTTTTAGAACATCCCAAAGATCTTCCATTGAGGGCTGTATTGAAGCATGACATAACACACACACACACACACACACACACATATATATATATATATATATATATATATATATATATATGCAGCCATTCATCTTAAGGAAGGAAAAAAATCTGGTAACAATTCTCAGTAACGTTGTTTCAGTTTCATAACATTAGCCTGTAACAACACTAGTGCTTGTATTTTGTTTCTTTCCGAGACTTACAAGACGCAACAAACACACCAATCTACGGATGAGTTTCAAATATATTAAAGTTAGTGACCGTACTACATGCAGTTAAAATCTCTTTCAACAATATTAAAAAACAAACATCTAATATTTATACATTGATAACTTGTTAAAACAAGCAAATGTTTTTATTTCCACATTTTAATTTTCAATAAACACACAATCAAAGTGATATCACACAGCAAATAAGGATTTACTCTCTGAACCGAAAGAACCCAGTTATTTAAAAAAATAGATTTCAAGTTAAAGATATGATCTGTAATACTTTAAGAATTTGAAAATACGCTCAAAATAAGATTAATGGAAAATGTATCTACATTATTTCCTCTCAACACAAAAGTCTGTAAATATTATACAACATATGAAGTAAGGGTTTATAAAACAAACACATTATCAGTGCACTTAGCAAAAAAATTAAAAATAACAATGAATGAGCGGCCTCTTGATCTCGAATATTTCAAGTTTTAACGCGCTGTTCACACAAGTAAACTAATTACACAGTAGAGCTACAACACATTCCCCTACCTCAACTGAAGAGCATTATTTAAAGTATAGCAAGCCAACGAACGCTTAACTCAGTACGTTATGCCTTGCTTCGTATGCATAAGACCACAGGTTCGGTTCCCGATTAGGTTTTTTTTTTAATTGCTGCAATATTTTCTATTATATTCCACCTGTACATCATTACTAAAACGTGGTACTACATACACAATTAAATTTATACCGGTAGCTAAATAGTGTTATAGAGATTACATAATATAGTGTGAAGTGGCTGTAGATTACGTGGCTGGAATTAAATGTTATAGGATGATTTTTGTGGAAATACCAATAAACAACAAAAAATCATTATCGAGGGATTTGAAGCCTGACTCTGATATATACATTTAATTTTCTAGTAATTGCGTTAACGACTTACGCTACTCGCACGTCGGATACTAGTCTTCTAAATGCTGGTTGTCTTGATTAGTTTTACACAATGCACGAGAGTTAAACTTTATTCTAAATGTCGTAATTAGAGTAATATTGTATACGTCGAACACTCGTAAATATATAGAAATATGTCTCCTTCATTGATCTTTAACTATTTATTATCATTAAAACCAAACACAGTGTATTTGAAACATTTAACAATGCGTTACCTCTTGAAACACAGCTCTAAGCTCTTCGAGCATGCGCAGTGGGTCGTAACAGCAGAATTCTGCGTTTTAACTGCACATTCCGTTTTTTTTTTTAATTTCTATGTGTATATTTTTTTTTTTTGCTGGATATTATGTTTGTCTTCTTACTTTAAACACAAATTGTTTAGTAAAAAAATATTTTTTTTTTGGCAATTTCATACAGGAAGACGTTACGTTACGCTATTCTTCAACACCTGATATATTTTTAAAAAAATCTACTAAGAATGTTTTACCATTCTAGGGATGGCGAGAGAAACGAAGATCACTGCACAGTGACCCACAATCTAGAAGTCACTATTTGGCTTACAAATTTCTCTACATGCGTAAGATAACAAATTACAAGTGTATACGAATATCTGACTCTGCATAATTGATGCGAGGACTTTTAATTAGTTGTTACGTGCAAAATATTAGTAACTGATTTTAACAAACAATTTATTTGCGAGATACTTCGGTAATACATTAATCTATAATCATAGATAGGCGTATTTATTTAGAAAATAATAATTATTATTATAATTCACTTATTCACAGATTTTTAATGTTTACACATCTTCCTGTGCTTAAAGTTGTGTTTTCCTTGTACATTCGTCTTTATCCTTCCACTCCATAACCTCCAGTCCTCTTGTTCTCATTATTACTTGTACCCATGGTGTGGACGACTCTCCATCATTCAAAGTCTGAAAGTCTGGCGGATGTTGGGGGTTTTCGGGCGGATGTAGGACGGATGTCGAGTGAATGTAGGACGGAAGTCTGGCGGATATCGGGCGGAAGTAGGGCGGATGTAGGGCGGATGTCGGACGAATGTCCGGTGGATGTCCGGCGAAAGTCGGACGGATGTCATGTTGGGTGATTAATAATAACGGAGCAACATGAGAGCCCTTAAAACTAAACTTAGTTCAAATCCAGACCATGGGTGACCACAGGAAACAATTTCAGTGCTCTGACCGGGGATCCAACCCGAGACCTTAAGAACTGTAGTCAGGACCTCTGACCATTAGCCCATGGAGCTGGTCACAATACATATATAATTGTAATTACACACTACAATAACACAGAACACATATTTTCTAACAATTTTTCGCTTGTAAAGTTATGTATTGAACATAATTGCATTTAATATGAGAGATCTACCTTTAACATCAATACTAATTCCGAGCTAAGTTCCAGTTTTGATGTAAACAAAGCAGATGCATGACTGCATTTTTATTGGTTTAATGACAAGTTTACCTTTGAGCGAGCAAGAAAATGTAGTTCCCTCTCTAACACTAAATAAATAAAATTAAAATATCTAGCACGTGCCTACGCAAGTGTTGTAGGAGCCTCTTAAAATATATAATTTCAATTTTCATAGGTTAAATATGTATTGTTTAATTCTTACGCAACCGCAATTCAGAATTCGTTGGAATTTAAGTTGTTTCAAGGTATATACCCCAGGTCCTAACATGATTATTCTCTGAGTTATATGTATGCAAAACACTGTTATGTAGTGAGTTAGTTCATAAGAAATATTTGCACCCAACAGGAATTCCATGACGATGCTGGTGGGGGTACTTGTGTTTCTCAAGTCACGAGTAACCAAACTAGCAATTGTATAGTTACATAGTTATTGTTGGCTCAACCTTGATTGGAAAATCTTGGCCAAAAACAACACAAAGAAGGAATTCAGAACAGAATATCAAATAGCATCAACGTTGGAAGAGAAATCTTGACTTTTCAGCGTTAGAAATGGTGGAAGAGAGATCAACAGGTAGGAGGAACACTTTAGCCGTAGAAAAGGCGACTCTCATGCTGGAGAAAAGTTTAAACAAACCAATACGTTCAATCAGTGTTGTGTCCTAATTAATAATCAACGACACCCTTTAAAAGATAAACTAATTAGTGTTGCAATTATAATTTAGGGAAAAAGGACCAACCAGGCCTTTTTTTTACAAGCTTGATATTATCTTACGTGCCCTAAATCCAGACAAGTGACACTGGTTTCTACTCCTTTCCGAAGGAACATATACTTACGATTTTTTACGTCCTAAAAAATCCATAAACGCCGACAGGGTTTGTTCCCGTGAACTTTAGAACCAGAAGCGAGCATGAAAAGCTCTGGTCTAGCAAGATCGATTTGACATCTAAGAAGAAGGAAAATAAAAAAATGCTCTAATCGTATGCATATTGCATTCTCAATGTCATATTAACAGAAATTGTAACATAACGTGACTTTTTGAAAAATAAAAATGTGCTTACGATTATTCAAACACGAGGAAACTTGTTGTAATTTGATATCTAAATCGATATGGAGCTTTTTTCCTACGTTCAACAAATAATTTTATTAAAAGCAGATACATTTCGCCATAGTAAATTACTATGCGTGATGGGAAAGTAGTTTTTAGAGAAGCGAAGAAATTATTAAAAACCGAGTGATAGCAAGGTTTTTAATTTCCGAGATTCTGCAAAACACTTCACAAAAATGTGTTGTACATCTTTTTGTTTGCACGATGGTATTTCCAAAATTACAATTAATAGTAAAATAATAACATCTTTGTTGGAAATATTTACGTTCATTATAAACAACTGAACGACGTTAGCAGTCTGACCAATACATATTTGGCAAATGCCGAAAATCATTTAGTTGAGACTACAGGAGGCCGTGACACCAATCAGTGGAAAATGGCGGCAAGTTTGAATTTATTGTTTCATATTGATTCAAACAAATCTCAGTTCATTTAAAAAGCAGTGATTTGTTTGGTATAATGTATATTCACACTACCTTTTTTTTGTATATACATTGCATTTAGTATACAAAAATGGCAGTGATTTTACTTCCCGCCCTTGGTAGGTAATTTGTAATATCTTCTTCTTCTTCTCCTGCTTCATGAAATTAGGCCTTTTGACCTGTTTTCACATCAAGTGGGATTCAATGAATCCTCCCATCTAGTAAATGGGCGTAAAACATTTCTATGTCCTATTGGTTTGTACTTTAGTAACAACTGAGGGATTCAATCTGTAGGCATTCTCTTGACATGTTCATACCAGTTGTTTCTCTTGTTGTCAATTCTATTTGTTAAATTGAAAATAATTAAGTCCTTCCTAATATCCTCACTTCTTTTCTTGTCCAAAATTGTCACACCCGCTACTGAACGTTGGAACTTCATTTCTGCAGTTTCTATTTTCCTTCTGCCTGAACGGTTAAGAGTCCAATTTTCACTTGCATATGTTAAGACAGGCACTGCCATAATTTTGTAGAATTTTAATTGTGTGCTCCTCAAAGTTTTATTTTTCAGTGTCCGTCTTACAGTGCCACACATTCTGTAAAATCTATTTAATTTAATATTAATATCTTCCTTCTGGCAGTATGATACGTTGCATCCTAAATAATTAAAATTGTTCACCTGTTGTATTATACTGTTATTAATACTGATTTTACACCTCATATGGTCTTTCCCGTTGAATGCCATTACTTTCAATTTACTTTCAGAGATTGTCATATTGAATTTATTTGCTATTTCGTTTAATTTATATGCTGCTATTTGTAAATTGTCTTCTGAAGAGCTAAGGATTGTTTGATCGTCTGCAAACAGTATGGTATTTAGAATCGTACCGCCACCTTTAAACTCTGTGGTTAAATTTGATTGCAATTGTACAATGATCTCGTATATATATACTAAAGAGTGCAGGAGATAGCGGGCATCCTTGTCTGACCCCTTGATTAATTTCTAATGTATTATCGCTCATTGTACCTCCTTTATCAATCATTATTTCTGATTTAAAATATAAGCTTTGCACAACTTTGACAATGTGTCCTGGAAACCCTTTGCCATACATTATTTTCCATAGTTTATTTCTTGACACTCTATCAAATGCTTTTTGATAGTCAATAAAAAGTATGCAAGTTGGCAAATTAAATTCTCTTCTCTTCTGAATAAGTTGTTCTATTGTGAAAATGGCATCTGAACATGACCGACCTTTCCGAAAGCCACACTGTTCTTCACTTAATATATACTCATTTATTATATTTAATCGTCTAGTAATAATCTTAGCGTATATCTTGTAAGCTGTATTCAATAAACAGATTCCCCTGTAACTTGTGCACTCGTGTCTACTTCCTTTTTTAAATATGGGGCATATAAGTCCTTTCTTCCATTCATCCGGGATTATGCACATTCTCCAGCACACATTTAGTACATCTAAGAATCTCTGCTTAATTTCTCTTGGAGCATACTTTAAAAGTTCAATATTTAAACAGTCTATTCCTGGAGTTTTCATATTTTTGAATGTTTCTAGAGCGTTCTCTAATTCTTTGATTTCAAGGATATCTACATGTGCCATTTCCTTTAATTTGGGGTCAATGTTTATTTCTGACATATCTGTCCATAATGTTCCATAATATTTGAGCCACTCTTTTTCTGTTATATTATTTAATTTGACTGTGTCTTTTTCAGTTGAATTCAGATGTTTCTAAACCTTGTAAGCCATATCCTGTGATCCATGGCAATCGTACTCTATATTGGATATATAGTAGTTCCAGCTAAGTCGTTTCAACTTCCTTACTTCTCTTTTAACAATGGCGCTTCTGTAATTGTAAGCAATTCTATCTTATTCTGATTTTGAATGGATGTATTTTAAATATGCTCTTTTTTTGTTTTCGATTATTTCTTGAATTTCATCATTCCATATATATATATATATATATATATATATATAAATAAACCTTTTTTCCTTCTTTTTGTAGATTTTGTCCCTAGGGCTTCATCAGCAGCTTTTAATATAATAGTTTTTAGATCTTGCCATTCTTCATTCACATTAGTGCTTACAGCTCTTTGATCTACATAGTTTAATAATCGTGAAGAGTATAATCTGCTTATACTCTCTTGTTGTAATAAATGTACTTTAAAATTTGTCCTTTTTACTTTTGTTATATTGGTTTTCCTCCTGTAAATCCATTTATTTGGCATGTGAAACGTAGAGAAGACGATGAAATGGTCTGAACTAATATCGTATCCTCTATATACACGAGTGTCAATCACATGAGGAGATAATTTCTTATTGTTCAATATATAATCTAGTGCCTCTCGCTGCTATGGATATCTTTATGAAGGAAAAGGGTGTTAGTTATTTTAAATTAATTACAGCTGGCAAAATTTCTAAGAGTTTTTCCATTCTCGTTTAAGGTATTCTCGCTGTTATTACCAATCAAATTCTCTACAGTCTCTTTTCCAACGCGGGCGTTAAAATCTCCTCCTAAGCAAATAAAATCTGTTTTATCAAGAGAGTTCAGATGTGTTTGTAAGGATTCATAGAATTCAGCACTTTCTTCTTTTCTCCCCTCCTCGGGTGCGTATATACAAACTACTGTTAGATGTCCTCTTGCTGTTTTCAGGCGAACATTCATTATTCTATCATTCACGAAATTATAACTATGTATTTTATTTCTGAATTGTTTATTTATTAGAATTGCTGTTCCTGCAGCTGCCCTTTTATTCTGAGTAACTTCACTGTAAAATAGTATATAATATTTTAATTCCTTAGTACCTTTCATTTTCTGGTTCGTTTCGGTGAGAAGGCAAATATCTACATTGGCTTTTGTTAACTCATTTTGAAGTTCTTCTTCTTTATTTGCTAATCCTCTAGCGTTCCAAGTAGCAGTTCTCAATTTTTCTACAAGTCCTAATCGTTTATTCCTATTTCTTGCTCTGGTTGTCTTAGGTTGATCAGTCCGATTATTCACTTGATGGTTGCCAGTAATGTAAATGTCTCCTGGTCACGTTACGAGCGTTACGCAGGACAACTCTAGTGGTGGGGCTGCCACCTTAGAGCCTCTGGACGTGCTCTTCTGTGTATAATACCCACAGAAAGGGTTGCTCCTTCCGACTTAAGTCGTTGGAGACTTCAATCCTGTTACCCCGGGTATGGGCTCCTTTTAAACTCTCGAGAAAGAATTGCCACTTCTGCCAGTTCCGCCGAGTTGAAATTTCCTCCTCTGCCAGTTCGGTCGAGTTGAAATATTTTCTTCCTCGCCTTCGCTGCCATTGTGGTCTTCATCCGTAACCCTGGACAAGGGTAAAGCGTTATACCCCGCAATACTGGGTCCTTAGCAGAACTTAGTCACCGACTTAGAGTCGGGTCCACCCCGCGCCTGCTAAGAGTTACCTGAGTGGGTTCAAGGAAGATGTCCTTGGTTCCCCTTAGGTCGGTTAATGTCCGTGTATGATGCCGATCAAAGGCTATTTGTAATATTACAGCTATAATTATTAAGTTATTTAGCCTATAGGTTGGCAACCCCGAAATATAGGAAACTGAACTTTCCATTATGGTCACCATTTATGTAAGTACGACAGAACGCATTGTCGTGCAGAAACGATTGTAAAAATGACATTTTTTTTACTAAGCGATAACAATAATGTTGATGTAATAACTGTATCGTAACGAGGCAACGTCACTCAATGAGAAAATAGAAAATATTTTTACAAATTAAATTTTAAAATACATTAATATTTAACAGACTGAATCCAGAAGTGTTTCATATATCAATATATACCCTGGAAATGTATGTATAGACCTTCCTCTATCAGGTAAACTTTTAATTACATAAGTTATCATGTTTAAATGAAGGGTACAAGCAAAAATCCATGAAAGTCAATTTTTCGTCATTAAAAATGCATTTTAATTAGGCGATTAGAAACAAAGGGGTGTAAGTGATTTTTTTTATCTTGAAAAAAGTGAGTGTGTAGAAGCATTAATGTCTCCTTCACGTTATCTGGGGGAAAACACGCATCAACCGCAGTTATCATTTCGAATTACATATGATTTTCTTATACAACTACAACATCAAAACCGTTTTCCCAATACTGTAAAACTTGCACTTTTGTTTCTAACCTCCTCAATTATGCAGCGTACCAACTTTTTTAAATATGTGCCTAATTTGGAAGGCAAGTAAACCCATGTCCCGCGCCGTAGCCGAGCGGTTAAGGTAGGAAGCCTTGGCGCAGAGCTACGGGACTTGCGCTGGTTCGAGTCTCCATGGGGGAAGAAATTTTCTCATGGTATTTCGGCCAGTATGGGACCGGTGCCCACCCAGCATCGTGAGGCAATTGGGTAGCTACAATAAGTAGCGGCTCCAGGTTGAGGAACCAGCTATAACGGCTGGGGGACTCGACATGCTAACCACATGTCACCCCTACACTGGCTGTTGATCATCTACCTCTGTGATTGACATATGTGGATGTGAAAGGCCTGCAGCCGGCTGGTAAAAGGGCAACCGCTGAAAAAGTGGAAAGACCCTCAATCGGAAGTAAACCCATTATTTAAACAGATTCTTTAAATCTTTCATACACCTAAACTATAGTACCTTCCATTGAGAATCTAATACTCTATATCGACAATAAAGTGACCAACTGGTACTTTTCTTGTTCCTCAAATGTATATTAATATATCACATGGCACACTATATATGCATTGAAATGCTAACTCATTTTAAATCAAAACAAATTGAACTCTAAAATTGCAAATATTCTGTTTTTCATCCTTATGGATAACATTTCCTTTCATCTCTACATGGACCGAAACCATACACAATGCTAATAAAGGAATCAATGTAATTAAAGAATGGCTAGACACAAATTTACTTTCTTTGAATATCTTAAGAAGTATATTAATTCATTTTTCTTTAACATCACGCGGTATATATGGATTTCATTTAAACCCCAGTCACGATATTACAATACACAATTGTAATAACGCATATTGACATGTCCATCCTTGAGAATATCAACACAAGTGAAATATGTAGGTATTATAATAGAACAATATTTAAGATACGACAAACACGTTCCCTTGCTGTGTAACAAACTACGTAAAACTATTCACAAATGTATCATCCTTCGATTATATTTACCAATGTATGTATTGCGAACTGTTTACTTAGCTCTGGTTCAATCGATAATCCAATACGGAATATTAGGTTGGGGTGGAATCGCAAATTCTATTATTTCTCCCTTAACATTACTACAAAAACGAATCATAAAAATCTGCTTGCAGAAACCTTTAGATTACCCTACAAATTTAATTTATTTAGAATTCAACGTGCCAAATATCAAACAAATATTCAAGCATACATTGCTTACTAATTTTCATAAAAATATAAACGAATTTAAAGAGCACAATCGAAGTTTTTACAGCACCAGACAAAATACTACTTCTTTGCTACATGTTCCAAAATTTTATACAACTTCTGGATCTAACGATAGTAGATATCTAGAACCCAAATACTTACTTACTCTCTTACTTACTCACTGGCACTATCGAACCCGTAGGTTCATGGCCGCGCGGACATAAGCTCTCCATACATCCCTATCCTGAGCTAATGTTTTCCAATCATTCCCTGTATAATCTACTTCCCTCAAATCATAGTTAATGTTGTTCTCCCACCTCATTCTTGGTCTACCAACTGGGCGTTTTCCTTCTGGCTTTCATACAAGAAGTTTCCATGCACGTCTTTCATTCCCCATACGCGCAACATGTCCTGCCCATCGCAGTCTACGAGACTTAACTGTTCTTATTATATCTGGCTTCCTATAAAGACCATGTAGTTCATTGTTATATAGTCTTCTCCATTCACCTGTCTGTTCATCTCTCTTTGGTCCGAAAATTTTCCTAAGAACTTTATTCTCAAATACTCGTAATCTCCTTTCCTCCCTTAAAGTAAGAGTCCATGTTTCGCACCCATATAATATAACTGGTAGAATAACAGTTTTATATATTTTCAGCTTAACGTTTTTTGAAAGGAGTTGGGACATCAAAAGTCTCTGCAATGCATAATAGCATGCATTTCCAGAATTGAGCCTATGTTTAATTTCTTTGTGCATCTCATTCCTATTAGTGATTATTGTTCCTAGGTATTTGAATTCAGCCACTTCCTCAAAATTTCCCTCATTTGTCATATCTAGGACCCAAATTATATAATGAATTAATTAGATCCAATCAAGAACTATGTAAACTAAACACAGCTAGTTTTAAAAAAGCAATTAAATTAATAATTTTTAATTAATAAAGTGAATAAAATAAATCATTTGAATATTTTAAAATAATAAATATAAGGCATCTATTTTTGCTTAAATTATTATAAATCAATATATAACTAATTACTTTCTTCTGTATTATTGGTTATAATCCATTACATTATATGATTTATATTATTTTATGTATATCATTCTCCATTCCATTAATTCTCTTGTTAGAATAAGTCTTATTCCCAATACATTATTATTTTTTATTTGTATGTGCCATAATTTATGTAAAAATGAAATTGGCCCCAACTTTAAATGTATATATTCTATTTGTATTATTCATGTAACTGAACTGCACCCGAGCACGAGCACTTGCTCATTCGGGTGTCAATACTGTGTATAACATTTATTTGTAAATAAAATATATTCTTATTCTTAAATAAAATTTATTCTTATCTATTATACAGTAATAATCCTCGTTCCTTAAAATAAACAGAACTTCATGCCGCGAGAGGATTGCAAGACAATTGATCTATTAATTGGCTGATATCTTGTGTCATTTTATAGAGGTAGGTAAAAGTGTGTAAAGTGATCACACTACAGGCCATAGACGATAATGTTAACAGTATATGGTTGATATATGGACAGTTTACCACTATTTTTTTTCAGAATATTTTAATGAATTTATTCTATTCTAACTGATGCTTACAGCCTTATTTAAAATTCATCCTCTATTTGGTTTTGTTTATTTTTCTTTAAACTTTTTTCTGCTCGAAAATGTTTTTCTCGCTGGTACATAATGAAGATAGCAAAGAAAAACACAATATAACAAACGGATATCATACCCAAAGTTAAATTTAGAGAGAGGAAATGCTTAATTAATAACAATCCCAAAAAAAATATCTAGGATCATCAGGGATACCATGACCTTGACGATAGTGGGAGTATTTCGAGCTAAATCAGAAGCACCATGGCAGAGCTAGCTTTACTGGACAAATCTTGGGCCGAGAAACAAAATAATTAATTAATCTCGAAGAACGTGTCACACTGCATCAATGCCGGAAGAGAAAGCTTGAATTTCCAACGAAAGATTGCAGAAGAGAGATCAATGGGCAGTAGGAAAACGTTAGCCGTAGAGAAGATAATCTTCTACGGGATATAACCTTAAATAAATCCTAGCGTTCCAAGTTGGAGTTTGGATGATAGAACCGACTCCAAAAGTAATCCGGCAAAAGAAGCTAAACTACGTCGGGTAAAACATAGTTTAGAAACCTAAAATATTTATTCAGCGTTATATATATTTAACGACGCTATTTAACATAATTGCATAATTAAAATATGGGCGAGAAAGGATCAAGATATTATGCTCCGAGTTATATTTCTTCAATCGTAAGGTTCTTTTACGTTCCGTAAATATATTCACAGTACCTAAGTGTTTGGTGACTTTCTGACGGAACAAGTACTCAGTATTTTTACGTCCTATAAATCCACAGATCTCGGCGAGTTTGAACTCGTGACGCTGGAAATCAGATGGACGCATGCTAACCATTAATCCACCAAGATTTTCTACGATGTTCAAGAAGAAGAAGGAAAAGAAAACAAAGGACAAAAATAATATATTTGATATATCTGTTCACTTGCATGTATATTACAAACTAACTAACTAACTAACTAATTCATTGGCATTATCAAACCCGTAGGTTCATGGCCTCACGGACATAAGCTCTCCATACATCCCTATCCTGAGCTAATGCTTTCTTATCATTCCCTATATAATCGCATATATAATATAAAGAAGCTTCAATGCATGTCTTTCATTCCCCAATCATGACAAATGTCCTGCCCATCGCAGTCTACGAGACTTAACTCTTCTTATTACATCTGGCTTCCTATTTAATGACCATGCAGTTCGTTGTTATGTAGTCTTCTCCATTCACTTTTCTGTTCATCTCTCTTTGGTTCAAAATGTTTCCTAAGAACTTCCACCTAGTGTCAAATTAACAAATTTTAACTTCCTGTCACATTTTTATGAAGATAAAGCTGTGATTTGAGAATTTTTGAACAAGGGATTCCATGAGAAAACTAAATGCAATTTGTTGTTTTATTCGATATGGGGCTTTCCGCTACGTATAGTTAATATAGGGTGTCCGAAAAGTCTCTAACCATTTCTGGGAAGAGCAGTTTATTTCAAATCAAATGTTTGCAGTATCAAAGAAGACACTGTAATTGGACGAAATCACTGCAGTTCGACATGACTGCCCTCCATATCGAAGCAGAGTTGCCATCTCTCCTCAGCGCACCTAAACACACGCCGCAACATTGCTGGGGTAATTGTACGCACTGATGCCGAAATGCGTTCACGCAGGTGTTGCAAATCCCTAATTTTGACCTTGTAAACCTGACTCTTGATGTAACCCCATGCAAAGAAGTCCAAGTGCGTTGGATCAGGCGAGCTTGTTACCCAGATCCGTGGTGAGCCTTGTCCAATCCAGTGTCCTTGGAACGTCTGGCTGATGTATTTACGCGCTATGTGCGCAAAGTGTGGTGGGACGCCGTCTTGTTGGAACACCACCGAATCCAGAATGTTGACGCAAACAATTGGGGCTCCAGGAATAGCTCAAACTTGTCCAAATACGATGTTGAATTGATTGTTGCTTCAGCAAAAAAGAATAGAACAAAAAATGCGCTCTTGGGAGAGGTGCAATCATACGTTCGCCTTTGGAGTGTTACGTCCCAATTCCATGGCGATGTTTGGTTGTTCATCAGCCCATATCCTGCTGTTGTGGCGATTGATGAAGCCACAAGTATGAAAGGTAACCTTATCACTGAATAGGACGTGTGCCTACAAATCTTCAAAGTTTACTGCTTTAATTAAGTCGTGGCACATGGTCATGCGTGCCGCATAGTCTTCAGGTTCAAGATGATGGAGTATCTGGATGTGGTAAGCCTTTTTCTTCATTACGAAGTGCAAGATTTGCCACACAGTGGATCTTGGGATGTCGTGTTCCCGACTGATACGGCGTACCGACGCTTTTGGACTCTGCTCGAACGCCTGTCATACGGTCTGCTCAGTTTCGTGTGATGTCATAGCCGTTCAGAACGTTTCTCGTCATAAAACATTCACAGTTCTCTTGAACGTGTTCACCAAACTTCTTATGGTTGTTCGCGTTGGGGCAACTGTTCGGTGCCGTCAGCGAAACCGTTCTTGTATCTCAGCGAAGGGCAATCTACTGAGTCTCCAACTTACGACGTCTATTCGTTGTTATATATTTCAGAACAATAGAGAGTAAACAATTAGTGATTTTTCAAAAATGGTTAGGGGATTTTCGGACACCCTGTATATATTTCCATTCCATTAGCGTAGTTTAACCTCACACTTTGTAGGTACTTTTACGTACCACAGACCACCCGGGCCTTTTAGTAGCACCACTTGTCCGGAGAGCGATTTTAACTGTGGATCATAGCACATACTTTTTTAACCACACAAGGGAATGGTTGGTCTCAGCTCAATGTCAGGACCTCCTCCAAGACAACACAATATTAAGACGAAACACACATTCACACACACATTCATACTAAACATGACGAATGTGATAATGATGGCCAGATGATGTTCGCGGAAAAATGTCGCCCTTAATAATTTGCAAAGAAGATAACATTCATAGAAAATTTGCATAAAGTGCGCCTTGTTGAATAACAAATAATTATGCAATAACTTACGAGTACGATACGTAGCAACGCCACTAAATGTGAGATTGAAAAATATTTTAAAGTAATAAAATATCAATATTTCATAAACTGAATTCAAAACTACTTTATCTATAAGTTTATACTGCTAAGAATTTTAGACACATGAATGACAAACGATTTTTCTTATCAGGTAAACATAAATACATTTTCACATAACATATTTATCACCGTTTAAATGGCTGATTGAATAACATAACAAATTTAACTCTAAACTCACAAATATTCTAATTTACCTTATTTCAGATAACATTTTTTTATTATGCTTTAAAATGAAGCATTCCTTTCTTTAAACTAAATTAAACTCATGGAGCGATAAGTGTGCAAGGCACTTGGTATAACAGAGAGGTAGACGTTATAGCTATGTGTGATAAGTGGTCAACCGTCGGATTGTCAAAATGTCATACACGGTATATTCTACAACTGAAATTCCTCACAATTCTAGGTGGATACCGTTCCACACTAGCCGACATTCAGTGAGTAAATTTCTTCCACATAGGGACTCGAACCAGGGCATGTTCGGTAGCTCTGCGACATGGTGCAATGTCTTAGACGCTGTAGGCCTATTTATCATTTTCAACATTATCACTATATGAACATTTCAGCACCAAAAACTCTCTTCTATCGATTGCTTATTTTTTATAAACTCTAGGTTACATATTGTTTGAAATATCCATTTAATCTATATTTTTCACAATTGTCTACTTTTTTTAATTTATTGCAGGTCGTTTATTTGTTCTCATCAGGCTTCAAAATTATACATTTGAAGTTGTTTGTTTCCCATGATCATTCCCATCGATTGAATTATTTTAATGTAAAATTTAAGAAAACCAAAAGTTTTCACAAAAAAAAAAAAACAATTAAATCGCATGAAAAATGTGATTACTATGTAAAGGCACACACGTCCTTCTCGAGGTTTATTAGGTACAATACACACAACCCCAATTTATATCACGGCTAGTTGCTGTAAGTGGTGTAATTTATACCACTTCAGCCCTTAGGAAACCCTTGGGAAATTGAGTAGTTAAGACTCACACCTTTCTAGACATTTGATGCAAGATATCAGCCGGATTGTCAGCCCTTCCCAACGGCTTTACACTTAGAACGTATGTATGGTACTCAATTGGTTGAGACGCACATTCAAACTTACAGCAATGGGCTGTGAGAATGTTTACGCTAGTTAAAATATATATATATATATATATATATATATATATATATATATATATATATATATATATCTTTTACATTTTTTAATCCAACAATTTTTACGTTAGAATTTATGATTCGTTGTAATGATTATATGAAATCTTCAGGAGAAGAAGAACCTGCGTGAATAACAATGCCTCTTTGGGAATCGAATCATCAATCTTCCGGCTTGTAGCACATTGCTTTACCAATTACGTAACGTCCCCGGGCTAATTTTCTCACAATATTTTAATACATTTTCACATTGTGGCCGATCACGGTGCTTTTATTTAAAACACATATTTATCCTCTTCTTTTCAGGCTCTGGCACTAACCTATTTTTATATGTACCCCACAAAGAAGTTAATGTCTTGGACGGATCACAAGAACTGTGAAACACATTAAATTAGTATTATAGTGACTGGTTCCTAGTTGTGAGGATTCCAGTTCCATCAGCACACGATAATACAAGATAGGAAACACATTGTCCTACCTCGATGTAGAGAGACGACATTATAACAAGCCATATAGGGGACATTCCATATCAAATCGGACAGCAAAAAATCTTGCAATTTATTTTTTTAATTTTATGTATCCCTAAATATAGTGAATACATTTATAAACGTATTAATACAGAAATTTAATTTTTATCATTTATAGGTTCGTAGTTATGATGATCTAAAATTATCGTAAATATGATAAACTAAAACGTTTACTAACTAATATTTCTGAAACAGTAAACAGCAAAAATTTGTTTCAAACATATTTATATAGGTGATATCATGTAGTTTAAGGGTGTTATTTTTATAATTAGGATATTTTTATTTTCGGTGTCAATTTTCTGTTTTATGGCGGTTTACTGCAGTACATATCAAAAAATGAAAACGGAAAAAATACAGGATACTATTCACGTAATAAGGATTAATTTTCAGCAATTACCCTTTTGGAGAGTTGAATAGTTCAGACAATATAAATGTTTTTATTCTATTTTCGTAAAAAAACTCGCGGGTCCACGGCGCATCAGATTCATTTCACGACCAAGGTCGCGCGCGTACTTTATTAAAAGAGCTTCATCAGTGACTTTTTCAACTGCCATTAAATCGAATAAATTATTATATGTTGTGCTTAATGGAACAGTACCGTAAATTTATAAAAGTGGCGATATTTTAATTCTTACGCAGTAGATATTTATTTATCAAATTTTATTGCTGAAGTGAGAAGTAAAGAGCTCTATTACTTACGTTTACTGTGAATTATTAAACAAATTATTTATAACTAACTCACTCACTGGCTCTGTGGAACCTGTAGGTTCATGGCAGCGCAGACATAAGCTCTCCATACATCCCATCCCGAGCTAACGTTTTCCAATTATCCCCTGTATAATCTACTTCCCTCAAATCATGTATAATGTTATTCTCCCACCTCATTCTTAGTCTTCCAACTGGGCGTTTTCCCTCCGGTTTTCCTACCAGAATTTTCCAAGCACCTCTTTCATCCTCCATACGTACCACATGACCTGCCCATCGAAGCCTACGAGACTTAACTGTTCTTATTATATCTGGCTTTCTATACATATCATGTAGCTCACTATTATGTAGTTTCCTCCGTTCACCTGTCTGTTCATCTCTTTTTGATCAAAATATTTTCCTAAGAACTTTATTCTCAAATACTCGTAATCTTCTTTCCTCCCTTAAAACAAATTATTTATTTTGTTACAAATTTTTCATTGCAATTAAATGAAATATTATAATAAAAACTCTTACACCATTAATTGAATAAACTGGTATAGATTTTTATTATGTTATAATTACTAATTTCAATCTTAAAATAATTTTTATTGAGTGTACTGTATTGTACCCTGGAAACTATGACGAAATAGTGTTGTTACAAGATATCACTTCCAAATAAAACCGAATGTTTTAATACTCGTATCACTTCCTAACAAACGAATGAAATGCTGAATCAGCGCGTCTTCTTAAAACATCTGTTCCTCTATCAACAATTCTCAAGTTCAGATTATTTACTAGACAGTAGATTTAAATCAGTACGTGTGTTTAGTGTGTCACCTCATTATTTTAAGTATTACAATCAAATTTAAAATAATCTTTTATCGTTTTTAACTAACAAGTTTGCAGATTGAAGTGTTTTATTTTATTACTATACATATAATTACACTGTCTATTATGAATAAGCCTAACTGGTGTTATGTGAATGGAAAGTGCTTCAATCCACTCGGACGACGACATAAGAGTAGTTTAAAAAATTTCAGATCTGTCCCTCCATGGATCTGTGAGGAATTCGGGGTACCCCAAGAACACTGCCTCTCGGCAAAAATATGTAGTAATTGCAGGCTAATTTTAGAGGGTAAGAGAAATGTTGAGGATGTACAGCCTAACAGATTAACTAATACTGAAAATGAGGAATCCGATGTAACACAACCTAGTAGCAATAACGATAGTAGTTCCGACATCGTTAAAGAATCGGCTATACCAACATTAAATGAATCATTTAAATTGATAGGGGAAAGTCCCATTAAGAGAGCAAAAATGTCTCACAATAAATATGTGAAAAATAAATATAAAAGTGTAACTCAGGCAATTAAAAATAAAATTTTCCACCAATTTGACTCTTCAAGTGAAGAAGAGGATAAATATGAAATTGAGGTTTTGGAAAATCTTAAGAAGGCGTTTGCTGCTAGCAGTGATAAAAAAGATAAAATCAAAATTCTAACGTTGCTTCCACTCTCCTGGTCAGTAAGAAGAGTACAACAGCATTTTATGCATCAAAACATAGCATTAAAATAGCAAAATAGCATTCAGAATTGTTACGCCTTTAAAATTCCATTGATTCCTATCGAGTTTGAACCCGCGAACCTCGGAATCGGAGGCGTGCAGAGTAACCACTAGTCCACGATGATGATGATGATAATGTAATAATTGTTATAATGATAATAAAAATAATGTAATGATGATAATAACAATAAAAATATTTGTTAGTGCGCAAAGGACTATTACCAAGTAGTTCCGTCATTGTTTGTACGAGCGAGCGATCTCCACTCACGCGAAAGGTATTGCGGGCAGTCTACACATAGGAGATTTTAGGAAAAATAATTATTTTTGGTAGTTTCCTTTCAAGACTCCACTTTAATACTAATTACAAAAAATTAACTGGTGTTCAGGTAATAATGTGGCACTTTTTGATTTTATAATTTTTTTGGTGAGGAAGGTCAATTGCATATTAATAGCATTTACGCCCTTCAGAAAAACGTAAATATTAACATACTAATTTTCACGCGATAGAGCATAAAATTATCTATAATGTGACTATCTTTTCAAGTTGAGGGAATAGCCATACTTCGAGAAATGTATTTTATAAAAGAGACTATTTAAAACAATACGATAAATTGACAGCTCTATTACTATTTAATTACACCAAGCGAAGACTTGAAATTCGGTACAGATATTCAGTATATCATAACGTTTCACTGTAAAAAAAATGGTAAACTTTTAAAGATGTGAGTTCATTTTTCACAATTTTTTTGCCGATTTCGTATGGAATGTCCCATAGATGTAAGTCCACCGCTGTGGTCTCGAGGTAGCGTGCTGCCTTCTCACGCACTGGGTCCGGGTTCGATCCCCGGTCGGAGCAGTTTTTCTGGGTGAGGATTTTATCGGGGGTTTTCCTCATCAGTAAGACAAATGTCAGAAAAACTTTAAGGCCCAAACGGTCCCCGAAATCATATGGTCAGCATCATCATCCTTATCATCTTCATCATCATTCTTCACCGGTGTGGAAAGCAATGGGAAGCTACCACACCTACAATTCCCTAATAAAGCTGCACGTATAACATGAAAATGCTATGATTGTAGTGAAGGACCTGCCATCGAGCAGAATTACTATGGATGGATGGATGGATGGATGGATGGATGGATGGATATAGATGTAATAAGAAGATATTATGTAAATGTGATGAAAATTTATATGAACCATGAAATAGTAAAGGAACGATAAATGAATTACTACATGATTTCTGTTCATTTGAACGTAAGCTAATTTAGAATTTTAAAAAATCCACTTTAGTCTACTAGCTGTCTCTCTTTTATTATACTCTCCTACGATTAACCAACTCTGTATTTAATTTTTATCTCAATTCAACGTATCCATAAAATTCTATACAATTCACACTATATTCCAACATATTTTAAATACCCTGGTTTTCAGCGAGATTCAAAACTTGGACTTCTGATCTATAGAACCACTCCTTAAAGGTCGTGGCTAATTAACCAAGTTGGAAAACTAATATTTTCATTAGCCTTAAATGTTATGTTTCTTTTTTCAGAAAATTATAAATAAATTTCAATTTTTTTCACGAAATGTAATTTATTCCTAGTATTGAAAAATGACTAAATGTAAAATAGCAAACAAAGTGCAGAAATATATACAAATTCATGACCAACTCTTACAACATACCCATTGTTTGTCATCAACATTCATATATTTGTCGTATATACAGGAGGAAGAACAATTTTTAATGTTTATTTTCTAAATGAAGAAATATAAAAAACTAACTAATATGTGACGTAATAACCAATGTTAAACAGAAATGGTTAATGTGATGTTAGTGTGAGATATTACAGCTTTTTTCTTTTAATTTTCTCACCAATGATTGTTAATACGAAGGGATCCTCATACTATTTAGATGATTTGTGTAATATTAAAACACTTATCAGAACTCTGGATCTTACTAACAAACCAACGCTATACTAGTGTGTGGTATATAACATAAATATTATTGTTTGTACACAGGAAGTGAGAGTATGTGTATTAACTAATATCTGATAAAGGCCTATTGTCAGGTACATGGTTCAAAATGAAGATTGTTTTTGTATTTTGAAAATATATATGAAAGGGTTCTTCGCCCGCCTTAACTCCTAAATTCCGCCGCAAACCGCAAGAATACGTGTAAATATTAAGTAAAACTGAAATATACTAAACCCCATCGAGCCATATTTAAAATGACTAAAACAACAAAAACAGTGATATCGTTCGATACAATGAACGTTAAACATCATTAACTAGGTTCTTCAAATGAACGGATTCTTATGTCGTCCGTGCAACGTTTCTGCATAATTACTTACTTACTTACTCACTGGCACTATCGAACCCGCAGGTTCATGGCCGCGTGGACATAAGCTCTCCATACATCCCTATCCTGAGCTAATGCTTTCCAATCATTCCCCGTATAATCTACTTCCCTCAAATCATAGTTAATGATATTCTCCCACCTCATTCTTGGTCCACCAACTGGGCGTTTTCCCTCTGGCTTTCCTACAAGAAGCTTCCATGCAAGTCTTTAATTCCCCATACGTGCAGCATTTCCTGCCCATCGCAGTCTACGAGACTTAACTGTTCTTATTATATCTGGCTTCCTATAAAGACCATGTAGTTCATTCTTATGTAGTCTTCTCCATTCACCTGTCTGTTCATCTCTCTTTGGTCCAATAATTTTCCTAAGTATTTTATTCTCAAATACTTATAATCTCCTTTCCTCCCTTAAAGTAAGAGCCCAAGTTTCGCACCCATATAATATAACTGGTAGAATAATAGTTTTATATATTTTCAGTTTAACGTTTTTTGAAAGGAGTTGGGACATCAAGAGTCTCTGCAATGCATAATAGCACGCATTTACAGAATTGAGCCTATGTTTAATTTCTTTGTGCATTTCATTCCTATTTGTGATTATTGTTCCTAGGTATTTGAATTCAGCCACTTCCTCAAAAATTCCCTCATGTGTCATTAGCTGTCCATTTTCATTATATAGTGAATTTGCATGTGTGACCATATATTTAGTGTTACTGACATTTATTTCGAGTCCTAATTTCTTAGTGTTACTCAATAGTATGTGCGTGTGTATGTGCTTATGAAGCAATAATAATTCATGGCGGAGGTTAAGGTTGTCTTTCCAATATCCGAAATGATGGAAAAGGGATCAACTGGTAGGAGAAACATGTTAGCAGGTGTCATTTCTATAGAACAAAATCCTAAAGAAGTACTTAGTGATCCTCCAAGTTGGGGGTTGATTGTTAGGCCAGTCTCTGTAAAATTTACTACCAAACAAATACCAATATTATTTATGTATAATCGGGGAAAACATAGTTGAGATGGCCAAATCATTAAATCAGTGTAATATTATTTCTATCTTACGATAAACTTACTTCCTAAAAACCAAGATTATTAACATCTCAATTCAAATCGCAGCGATCAAGGACCAAAAATGCTCAAAAGTCTCGTTTTTCAAAACTTGAGGCTCTTTTACGTACTGACACTAGCTGGCCGTGCTTGAACCCATGCATTTTCAAATCCAGGTGTTAACCGCACCAGTATTGATTACAGCACATATGATGAAAAAAAAACAGAGAGAGAGAGAGAGAAGAAGAAGAAGAAGAAGTATCCTCTAATTGTATTAGTAGTACATGCTTTTTTGTCAAATATTGCAACAATGCCATTTTTTAAAAGTTAAATTTGCTATTATGAATATTTAAACGGATAAAACTATGTGTAATGTATATATCATGGCGTAGCGCATTGTTGAGCCACAGCGTCTCCTTTGTAAAGAGTTACTAGTCCAAGTTAATTGTTAGTTACCTTATTTGTTCACAGATGTCATGGATGGCTTGCGGGCAACACACCGACCCAATGAGATATCTATCAGCTAACTAAGGTATTACTAGGATGTTGAGGTCAGTAAATTTTGCTTAGAGGCCTCTTTATTCAGGCTTAAGGATCTTTTACGAGCCTAAAAAATCTTCAGACGGGATCCACAGTCTCTCCTGCAGGACTTGCTCCTTAGATTGTCCGTCTTAAAAAATCCATCGACCCCGGCCGGGTTTGAACTCGGGATCCTCGGAACCAGAGGCAAGGAGCATAACTACTAGTCCACCGCATCAAAACTGTGTGTAATTTATAATCATTTAAATTTATAATGGGTTTTTTTTCCCTAAGCACAATTAACACATTTATTAAAATAAGAGAAATGTCATAAACATTTGCACAAAATGCGCCTTGTTACATAGTGACGACATGAATGATGACACGATAACCGTAACGTTACGAAGCAACGTCATTGAACATGAAATGGAAAATTACAGTTTTAAATGGTGTTAATGAAATATTAATATTTTGCTGATTGGATACAGAACAGTTTAATCTGTGTAGCTGAGATTTACAGATAAACCAATGGACAACGCTTCCTCTAAATATTAAATACATTTTCAAATATGTCATTTATCATCGTTTAAATGCACGTTATTATGATATATCGTGATGTGTATAAGGCATGTTAACTGAAGTTATAACAAAGTTTACTCTCAAATTAGAAATATTCTATTTTATATCATTTTACATAATATGTTGTTACGCTGCTTTTATTAAACTCCTTGTTCTTGAACACACAAAAACCTTGTTGTCGCGAGAGGCCTGCAACTGTCTAACCACTTAGGACTATTATAGTTTTTCTGAGAAAATCGATAATCTAGAGAGTATATGGGTAACATGTGCCGATCCTGCACTATTTATAGCTAATTTCCTCAATCTGGAGCCGCCATATTTTAGAGTTACAAAATTCCTCATGATACTGACTGGGTAACGGTCCCATACTGGGCAAACGTGCATAAGAGAAATGTTCCTCATAGTCAATCAAACTAACGCACGTTCCGCAGCTCTGCGCCAAGGCATGATGCTTCATCCCGATACATTCTTAATGCTCTATATTATTAATTATATGAAAATTTCATGTCAATAATTTTCTTCCATCTATTGATAAGTTTGTTCCTAAACTCCAGGTTATGTGATTATTTGTCATATCCATACTTTAATATAATTATTTTCATTGGTAATTATATCTTTGTAGGTTTCTACCGTTTTCACCTGCCGCAAATTTCAATTCAGGATTTCTCCAAACTCATCTCATATATTTCGTTCATTCGCCCCTGTGACAGAGCGTCAGACGTGATCGACCGGCAGACGTATCGTTCACAGGCTTCTGTAAATAAAGGGGTTTCATCTCATCTCATTTCACCCCTCATCCCAACCCTAAGTTGGACACGAGTTGAGGATATTATATAATAATAATAATAATAATAATAATAATAATAATAATAATAATAATAATAATAATAATCTTTATCAAGTTACACTACTGCTTAATGTTTGTTATTTTGTCCTCAGACTTCAAAATTATACGTTAAGTTACGTGTAAATTGTTATTTTTCAGATTTATTTATGGACGTTCTGTAATGTTTTATGTTTTATTGTTGGACGTGTTTAAGTTTTATTTTAAAAGCAAAATTATCTTGGAATTCGGATGTACACTTTTTGCACCGTAACCTACTTCTAGATAAATTTAGTACTTTATCAAAATATATTCCTTAATTTACTTTAAATGGAGAAATATTAAATATAGTATTATAATAAAATACAAATATATCAGTCAAGGACGGAAGAATAAACAAAGCAGATTTCGTATTTAAAATCTTAGTATTTAGAAACGCGAAAGTTTGACGTTTGTTAAAAAAAAGTGTTTCAATACTTGAATGGACGTGACCTACATTTTGGAAAATATACTATGAGGGGGTAGAGACTCCTAGCACCCATAGGAATATGTCATGTAAAAACAATGTAATACGACCGATGCTAGTGTCTGAACCGATTAAATTTAAGTCCTACTTCTATGTAAAGTGTCTCTAAGAGGGAGCGAGATGGGAAGAAAAATAAAAAATAAAAACGGGCCGAGATTTGTCTCCAATCTATAGTCTTTCTAATCGATAAGGTGATTATTGACATCCCGATGACATTTAATTAGAACTTTTGACATCTAGTCTTCCTTGGAGGGTGAGGATGGCAAGTGGCAAACGAAATAGAAAATAAAAATGAGCTAGATTATTGTCGAATCTATAAGAGTCGTAGTCGGTAGACAGATTGGTTACATCCACATGACATTTAAATCCTAGCTCCCCAGGGATTTAAAAATAATAGGAAATATTGGTCATGTATAAATATCGATCTTGCCTTTTTATCACAGATGTTGAAATAGTGTTGTAGGCCTACACACCTTGTACACTATGCAACAGATAATTTGTTTGAATGCAGGTTAACTGTAACTACTGTATTTTGAGACTTGTTCATAAATAATTTAAACATATAAAAAATAATCCATCGCTGGGGTTCGAGGTAGCGTGCTCACGCAGCGGGCTCGGGTTCGATCCCCGGTCGGAACAATTTTTCTAGGTGAGGTTTTTATCGGGGCTTTTCCTCACCTGCAAGACAAATGTCAGGAAAACTCTAAGGCCCAAACGGTTCCCGAAATCATATGGCCATATCATCATCATCCTTCACCGTTGTGCAAAGCTACGGGAAGCTATCACACCTACAATTCCCTAGTAAAGCTACAAAGCTTAGCATTAAATTGCTATGATTGCAGTGAAAGACGTGCCCACGGGCAGTATTACTATCGATGGATATAAAAAATAAGTAAACTTATGTGAATATAACTGTAAAGTTATATATTCCGCTATGTTCTAATATATATATATAATATATATATATATAATATATGTAATATTAGGGACTATATCTTAATTTAGGTTGAGGACCTATGTCTAAAATACATTAATTATATCCTTTTGCACAGGAATTCTTCTGGATTGTTTGTTATTTATCTTCGGTAGTATAAATATATTAACCTCAACGTTTTTATAAAATTGGTAAATTTTATAAGAAAAACTATAACAAAACAAGGCTTGGGCAAAGAAATAACACAATAATTTATTAAAGCATACATTTTGATTCTGTATAATGAAAAATGTAATATTACATATTTTGAATATTTTACTACATATTTATAGATTAGTATTACATTAAAATTCCGGATTCTACTCATAATCAGAAATTTTGTTTTTTAAACTTCAATATGCAATTTTTCTAGGATGTCCTCATTTTTTATGATGTAGTTGTGTGTATCCAGCAATCTTTTGAAGACGAAACGGAAATGGTATTATAGGCCTATCGTAAGTTAAAATGTACATTACGTAATTAGACTTGTTAAATAAGATGAATTACATAAAGTAAGATTTCAAAATTATTCTAACTCTGTAATCTAAGTAAGTGTAAATAATATCTCTACTGTGTACTATTATGTTCTTAGTGTTTATTGGATCATTATAGAAGATAATTATACGTGCAAGACATTGTGGTAAACACTAGCAGGATTGAAAGAAATAATTGGTATCCGTTTTCTTCGCCAATTTACAGAGCTTTCCACTCGAAATGCATGAAGAAAACTTGGTTAAAAATGCTTCATACTCATGTGCTGATATATCGTCAATTTGCAGCACTTCAAATCTCTAAACCTTAAAATACTTACAGCACAATCCCTAAAATAATGACTGATGAATGTAGTTTCTTACAATTTTACTCGAGTTAAGAATAATGTATACGATTGGCAGGACATGTTGCACGTATGGGGAATGAAAGAAGTGCATGGAAGCTTCTTGTAGGAAAGCCAGAGGGAAAACGCCCAGTTGGTAGACCAAGAATGAGGTGGGAGAACAACATTAACTATGATTTGAGGGAAGTAGATTATACAGGGAATGATTGGAAAGCATTAGCTCAGGATAGTGATGTATGGAGAGCTTATGTCCGCGCGGCCATGAACCTACGGGTTCGATAGTGCCAGTGAGTAAGTAAGTAAGTAAGTATGCATTATAGGAGAACAATATTTAGGAGATGGTAAAATATTCAGTTCTTAATGTTACAGTTCTTTAACATAAATCGAGATTATTGGTAAAATAAATAGTCACAACTTTTATTGCACAACATACAGTATTCAGTGTCAGAGTAACGTTATAAATTTGTATAAGTTAACGCCCTGACATTAGAAGTAAAGTCACTCACTTTACAGTAAACTTCCCATTATAATTCGCCATCAGATTAAATTGGAGGTTTTCAAAGCAGTACTCAGGTTCATAAGGTGCTAATTCATGACACTGTCGCTATTACAACACAAAACACAACCAGGTGAGGTGGTGGCAAGATGTTAAGTCGGTGTAGATGTTCTACAAGGAGGCCATGGCCGGTTAAGATATCACATGCTGCAAATTATTTTTTCCTTGGTACATTAAAGTTAGTGACTGTACTACTAGCAGGTAAAATCTGATTGAACAAATAAAAAGTAAACACTGTACCATCTAATATTTATATTTTAATAACTTGTTTAAACAATCAAATACTTTCATTTCCTCATTTTAAATTTCAATAAACATATAATGAAAGTGATATCACACAACAAATAAGGATTTACTCTCTGAACTAAAAGAACCGAGTTATTTTAAAAAAATAGATATGAAGTTAAAAATATGATCTGTAAGACTTTAAGAATTTGAAAATACGCTCAAAATAAGATTAATGGAAAGTGTATATACATTATTTCCTCTCATCGCAAAATTCTGTAAATGTTATAAAACATAAAAAGTAAGTGTTTATAAAACAAACACATTATCACCTCTATGTGCACTTAGCAAAAAAAGAAAAAAGAATGAGCGGACTCTTGATCTCGAACATTTCGTTTTAACGCGCGATTCACACGAGTAAACTAATTACACAGTAGAGCTACAACACGTTCCCCTTCCTCCAATGAAGAGCATTATTTAAAGTACAGCAAGCCAACGAACGCTTAGCGTGCCTTATGGCTTGCTTAGTATGCAAAAGGTCACAGGTTCGGTTCCCGATTAGGTTATTTTTTAAATTGCTACAATGCTTTCTATTGTATTCTATGTGTCCATTCTTAAAGAAAAACGAACTAACTATATGGAATTATTACTATTTATAATTATTATTATTGTTAGTTATTATGATTATTATTATTATTATTATTATTATCATTATCATTATAATAATAATAATAATAATTATTATTATTATTGTTGTTGTTGTCCATTATCTATGGGCTATTATTAGGCTGGACCTGATCTGTATGAACCAAATATTTAATTTGAAGGGTGAACGTTTTCCTCACTGATACGTAACAAATAAGTACACAAATATATGAATATATATTAACTTTTATTACATATTTTTCTAGCATTATTTTTAAAACGTGGTACTACAACCACAAATTTATACCGGTAGCTAAATAGTGTTATAGAGTTTACCTAATGTACTGCAAAGTGGGTGTAAATTACGTGGCTGGAATTAAATGTTATAGGATGATTTTTGCGGAATAACCAATAAACAACAAAAAACCATTGTCCAGGGATTTGAAGCCTGACGCTGATAAACATCTAATTTTCTCGTAATTGGTTTAACGATCTACGCTACTAGCATGTCGGATACCAGTGATCTAAATCCTGGTTGTCTTGTTTAGTTTTACACAATGCGCAAGAGTTAAACTTTATTCAAAATGTCGTAATTTGAGTAATGTTGTATACGTCGAACACTCGTAAATATATAGAAATATGTCTCCTTCATTGATCTTTAACTATTTATGACCATTAAAATCAAATACAGCGTATTTGAAACATTTAACAAAGCTTAACTCGCGCAGTGGTTCACAACCGCAGGAATTCTGCGTTTCGTAGCCGCACATTCCTTTTTTTTTTCTGTGTGTACATTTTTCTTTGCTGGATATTATGCAAGTCTCCTTATTTTATACACAATTTTTTAGTAAAATATTATATTTTTTTACAATTTTCATACAGGAAGATGTTACGTTATTCTTCAACATCTGATATATTAAAAAAAACTACTTAGAATGTTTCCTTATTCTAGGGATGGCGAGAGAAACGAAGATCACTGCACAGTGATCCACAATCTAGAAGTCACTATTTGGCTTACAATTTTCTCTACATGTGTAAGATAAATTACAAGTGTATACGAATATCTGACTCTGCATAATTGATGCGAGAACTTTTAATTAATTGTTACGTGCAAAATATTAGCAACTGATTTTAACAAACAATTTATTATGAGATACCTCGCTAATATATTAAACTATAATCATAGATAGGCGTATTTATTTTGAAAATAATAATAATTATTATAATTTATTTATTCACAGATGTTTAATGTTTACATTTCTTCCTGTGCTCAAAGTTGTGTTTTCCTTGTACATTGGTCTTTATCCTTCCACTCCATAACCTCCAGTCCTCTTGTTCTCATTATTACTTGTATCCATGGTGTGGACGACACTCGATCACTCAAAGTCTGAAAGTCTTCCGGATGTCGAGGGGAGTTCGGGTGAATAACGGGCGGAAGTCAGGGCGGATGTCGAGTGAATGTAGGGAGGATGTCTGGCGGATGTAGGGCGGATGTAGGGCGGAAGTCATGGCTGGATGTCGTGACTGAAGGTCATTCTGGAATTCGTGACTGGAGGTCGCGGCTGGAAATCGTGACTGTAGGTCGCGTCTCGAAGTCGTGACTGGAGGTCGTGGCTGAAGTCATGACTGCAAGTCGGGTGGAAGTCGGGTGGAAGTCGGGCGGAAGTCGGGCGGAAGTCGGGCGGAAGTCGGGCGGAAGTCGGGCGGAAGTCGGGCGGAAGTCGGGCTGAAGTCGGGCGGAAGTCGGGCGGAAGTCGGGCGAAAGTCAGGCGGAAGTCAGGCGGAAGTCGGGCGGAAGTCGGAGGGATGTCGGTGTATGTAGGGTTGATGTCAGGCGGATGTCGGGCTTGAAGTAGGGCTGGAAGTCAGACAGATTTAGGGCGGATGTAGGGCGGATGTAGGGCGGGTGTCCGGTGGATGTAGGGCGGAAGTCCGGCGGATATCGGGCGGAAGTAGGGGGATGTAGGGTAGAAGTCGGGCTGAAGTCCGGTGGATGTCGGACGGATGTCGGGAGGCAGTCATGGCTGGATGTCATGGCTGGAACTCGTAGCTGGAAGTCGTGACTGGAGATCGCGGCTGGAGGTCATGGATGGAAGTCATGGCTGAAGTTATGACTGCAAGTCAGGCAGAAGTCGGGCGTGAAGTCGGGCGGATGTCGGGATGATGATGTCGGTCGGAAGTCGGGCTTAAAGTACGGCTAGAAATCCGACAGAATTTGTGCTTGAAGTAGGGCCGGAATTTCGGGTGGATATCGGGAGGATGTAGGGCGGAATTCGGGGATTGTTGGGCGGATGTCGGACGGAATACGGGCGGACGTAGGGCGGATATCGTGGAAAATTTGGGAGGAAGTCGGGCGGATGTCGGGCGGAAGTCGGGCGGATGTCTGTTGGAAGTCGGGAGGAAGTCGGGCGTAAGTCGGGCGTAAGTCGGGCGTAAGCCGGTCGGAAGTCGGTCGGTCGGAAGTCGGTCGGTCGGAAGTCGGTCGGTCGGAAGTCGGTCGGTCGGAAGTCGGTCGGTCGGAAGTCGGTCGGTCGGAAGTCGGTCGGTCGTAAGTCGGTCGGTCGGAAGTCGGTCGGTCGGAAGTCGGTCGGTCGGAAGTCGGTCGGTCGGAAGTCGGTCGGTCGGAAGTCGGTCGGTCGGAAGTCGGTCGGTCGGAAGTCGGTCGGTCGGAAGTCGGTCGGTCGGAAGTCGGTCGGTCGGAAGTCGGTCGGTCGGAAGTCGGTCGGTCGGAAGTCGGTCGGTCGGAAGTCGGTCGGTCGGAAGTCGGTCGGTCGGAAGTCGGTCGGTCGGAAGTCGGTCGGTCGGAAGTCATTCGGTCGGTCGGAAGTCATTCGGTCGGAAGTCAGTCGGTCGGTCGGAAGTCATTCGGTCGGAAGTCAGTCGGTCGGTCGGAAGTCGGTCGGTCGGAAGTCGGTCGGTCGGAAGTCGGTCGGAAGTCGGTCGGTCGGAAGTCGGTCGGTCGGAAGTCGGTCGGTCGGAAGTCGGTCGGTCGGAAGTCGGTCGGTCGGAAGTCGGTCGGTCGGAAGTCGGTCGGTCGGAAGTCGGTCGGTCGGAAGTCGGTCGGTCGGAAGCCGGTCGGAAGCCGGTCGGAAGTCGGTCGGAAGTCGGTCGGAAGTCGGACGGAAGCCGGTCGGAAGCCGGTCGGAAGCCGGTCGGAAGCCGGTCGGAAGCCGGTCGGAAGCCGGTCGGAAGCCGGTCGGAAGCCGGTCGGAAGTCGGTCGGAAGTCGGTCGGAAGTCGGTCGGAAGTACGGTCGGAAGTACGGTCGGAAGTCGGTCGGAAGTCGGTCGGAAGTCGGTCGGAAGTCGGTCGGAAGTCGGTCGGAAGTCGGTCGGAAGTCGGGTGGAAGTCGGGTGGAAGTCGGGTGGAAGTCGGGTGGAAGTCGGGTGGAAGTCGGGTGGAAGTCGGGCAGAAGTTGGGAGGATGTCGGGCTGTCTGGCTCTCGGACTCTGTTTAACACAATTATATATAGTTATTATTAGAAAAAGTGTTCATAGTTTGACCAAAATTTGGAATAAATATTCAGATTTATAAAGCTTAATTTAACGCCCACAAAATTATGTCCAATAATTAGTATAAAGGTTAGTTTCACTGCCAGATTGTTACCTTATTTACTTTTGAAAAAACTGTGCACATTTTTCCCTGTAGCGTAAATTTAAAAAAAATATATTTTTGCCGGTTCTTTTGATCACTGTGCACTGGGCGACTGAAGTGTCGGTACCATATGATACAGTAGCCACGCCGGCGGCAGGAGACATTTCCACTTATAGATATTTGACAATTTCAATTAACCTTTAGAGCAAATCCCGTGCTATTTAATATATAATTTGTTTCAGCTGTGTTATGAATACATATTCTTTTATATAGATTTTTAATTGTTTTATAGATTATTTTAATTATTCAAGCAAAGTATTTTGAAATAGAGTTTAGTCATTCAAAGTCTGTTGAGATAGAGTTTAGACATCATATAGTTCAGAGCAAAGTTTTGCATAGCTAACTGTAAACATCCCTACATTTAGTTTATTGGAATGTTAGTGAGTACAGTTAGGGGAACTAGAGGTAAAATTGAGTATATAACACTTGAGAAGTGAGGGTCTCGTGTCTGTCTGTTGATGTGTGACAACCAGAGGGGTTGAGTAAGCTACATTTTTCTTAACATGTATTCTGTACTTTTATGTTTTGAATCAAGTACAATTAACATTTTTGATACTATATTTTCAAAAGGGGATATAACATTTTTTTAATCATGCAGATTAGGTTAGATTTATAAATTCCACAACTCCCTCTTCTCAACCCCCCAAGGAAGTACTGTAGTTTTTAATATAGGCTTAGATTAGATTTAGGGCTAGAATACTTAGGGTTTCTAATCATTTATACTTTAGTAATAAAATAGTTTAAAATAAGACTCCATTTGTTTATTTCAAAACAAGTATACTGTACATCCTCATACTAACGCTCGGCTAGATAAACGCTACCAGATTTTCCAAGTCCCGAATGTCCTTTATGCCCTAAAACATTGGTTCGCAGCGGTGAAGATCATATATTTTTATCTGATAGGGAAACGGACCCTTAAAAGCTTTCTGGGCCGTTTGGAATACAATAAATATTAAAATTTTGTGATACGTACATTTTTTAGATTAAAATCAGCAGTGTAAGATTTATGTAGAACATAGGATATTTATTATTTAATAGAAATTAAATAAATAAAAAGATATTAATTCTGGATTGGGATTTAAATTAATCAGACCTTGTAAGAGAGAGGGAGATGTGGAAGAAGAAAAGAAAAATGTTTTTTTCGATGTGGCCTACATTATTGAGCAACCATTTTTTTTTTCGCGTGTAAGCAAGCTTTCTGGACCGTTTGGAATACAATAAATATTAAAATTTTGTGATATGTACACTTTTTAGGTTAAAATCAGCAATGTAAGATTTATGTAGAACATAGGATATTTATTATTTAATAGAAAATAAATAAATAAAAATATATTAATTCTGGATTGCGAATTAAATTAATCAGACCTTGTAAGAGAGAGGGAGATGTGGAAGAAGAAAAGAAAAATGTTTTTTCGATGTGGCCTACATTATTGAGCAACCATTTTTTTTTCGCGTGTAAAATCTGTGCATGATAGATTAAGAGAGTATACTATTTATTTTTGTCTAGAAAATATGTCTGATAGGACTGAAGAGGATAAATAATAACACAACATTATAGATTGGCAAAACTCCTGGCCGTACTAACGGGATATGTCGACGTAACGTATCAGACCGTGGATGACGGTATGCGAACCGAACTCGTGGCTTGTGGACGGGGGTGACACGCCATCAGACTACCATGAATATTTTCCCGATGGTGATTGTGACCAATAATAATAGTATTAAACTAATTTCTCTGAAATAATAATTACGAATAAAACAGCATGAACTAATTACCTTCGTGGAAAATTACTTCCATATAATACTGAAATACCAATGGTTTAAATGTCTCGGGTTATTAATTACCTCAGGGCAACTCAAGCGTTACCAACATACGAAGCTATGAACGAAATGTTGAATTAACTGAGAAAATTTAGAAACGTTAGGGAGGATAGGAATTATTTTTAGATCTTTTCCTGCGAACAGATCGTTTCTGCATGCATTGGAAAATATATTAAAAATAGAGATTAAATAAATAAACGGACTGTGTGTCACTCCTAAGTTGGCAATACATAATGTCAAGTCGAAATCATACCGACTTTGTTTAAATTAGTGAAAAATGACAGTTCATATGTATATGTATGTATGTATGTGTGTATGTATATATATATATATATATATATATATATATATATATATATATATTTGTGTAGCATATATATAATAATTTACGGGGTAACTACAGGGTATTGTTGAGAAAATATTTAGAGAAGGAGTCTCGGGTTCGAACCCTGGTGACTAGCTTTGCAAGATGGCGGCTGGAGTGTTCTCAATTAGCTATAATACAAGTGATTCGTAGCAGGAATGTTAAGATATGTCCGAGGAATATTTAGGTTGAAATATGTCCCCGTATGCGAGGCTATCTAACGGGATTTTGATAAAGATTCTGAAAATTTTCCAACTTGAATGAGGGAGTTACACTTCAAATAATTCGCTCTACACTATACATGTTACCGAATCATCAGATCAAATATACAAAATCATAAAGAGTATCAATTTTTTTTTAAAACAGATTGATCTGGCAACACGTGTAATGTGTTGGCTAGGATGTCGTCACTAGAAGTCTTGGATTCGAACTCAGGGAAAATGTATTCAGTATTTGGTTAATCTCTCCGGAATAGCGCAAGATGGCCATAGTGTAAAAATTGATTCAAGGTTTTTGGAACTTGAACTACTAAATTATTTTTCCTTTTTATACAAGGCAGGAATTTTGGCATTTGTCGGGAGTAAATTAGAAATTTTCCGCAACTCGTATAACTAATTTATCGAGGGAAAACATGGAAGTATGGTACTTAGCTTCTTTTACAGATTAAATAACAAAAATTAATTAAAATAAAATAAAATTGGCTCATGGAACTCAACTTCCTTTACAAAAATAAATAATTAACTCAGATAAAATTTTGGTTTCAAGGGAGTTTATTTAAAGTGTAACTTATAATAGACCTAATTATACTTGGATGGGAAACCTGTAATAGGCATTACATCAGATTAGATCTCGTAACGGTGTATTGAAAATAGATTCTGAAAACTCTCCACAACTGGTACAAGGTATGTCAGCTGATGGTTCGAACTAGGACACATATTTGTCGCATAACGTCCTTATAATTTAGAAACAAAAGAACATAATTGAGGGACGCAGAATTTTAATCTATCTTATCGAATCGGTCGATGAACGTTAATAACCATAAGTGGTGAATTTATTAAATAATGGTTTGGATACAGGATAGGATAGCATCTAGTTGATGAATTATAATGATTTAAATGATGTTGATTCATGAGACGAGAGATAGTTAGTACTGCTGAGGGAACCTTGATGCTGACCATTCTTATAATTCTCTGTCCGAGTAAACGACCTTGCCCGCATTAGACTAAGCATTTAATTAAATAATAACAGAACATTATGTTTGGCAAAATAAACATACACTGATAGGCCCGAAGATGTAAAAAAAAATACTAGGAATCATAAATATTCTATACCTTAATGATCGCAATGAAATTAATGATAGGAAATACCTAAAGTATATCACAAACAGTAACGTGCCTATAAATGCTAAAGGAAATGTAGGAGCGCGAGAGTCAAACATTTATTTCTATTAAAACATTAGGAAACATAAATAGTCTTTTATATAAGTGTGGTGATAATTATGTCTGTTTTAAATCTCACTTCAGAAGGAAATACTAAAAAAATAATATCCACAAAAATAAATGAATAAATACATGGTATTGTCTATTAATCCTCACCCCAAGTGATATGATACTGCATAACCAGGGATTTTTGAGTTTCTGTTGTGAATTGTAAGTCATATGTTTTATTTACATTATAAAAAAAATTAATTTTCAACCGACTTTATACATTACTTAGGACTTTTGAGTAATTATTTGAATACCCATATGGTGAATGGTGACTTGCAGTTTCCCCAGAGAGATTTTATGCAGTGAAGAGTTGGATTAAATCAAGAGTGTCTAGTGGTTTTAGGCATTATCGTTTAATGCGACTACATACTTTAAACAATATAATTTAGATTTAATGGTGGCAGCATTTTTGTAAAATTGTGAACTGTTCCGATAAATTTTATAATATTATTGAATCATTTAACTTCATAGTGAGGTGAGCCAATCTAGTCGTAGATCTTTTTGGCATTTTATTGTAGCAAGCGAAGTTGATAATTGAAACGTGGTGATAATGCCGGCGCACTGTAAGACCATAGGACTCTGGAAATAATTTCTTGTCATTTCAAATGCAGTTTTCGAATATTTGAGGAGTGAAGTAGACTTAGTGGTTTAACTTAATCCGTAAACGCTCGATCATCGTAAATAAAAAAAAAATAAATAAAAAAAATATAAAAAAAACTTTCATTATATTCCCGATCAAGAAAATATATTGGGAATGAAGAACATGTGGGAAGTTGGAACTCAATCAATGGACGCCTTAATAATAATAAATAACCAATAAACAATGATATCATTAAAATACTAAATAATAACCTTATTAAAATAAGCTAAGAAGCTGTGAATTTAAACTAACTAATTTGAAAGTAAAACCTGGGCGAGTAACTGAAGTAACGGTAAACGGTAAATAATGCTGAGGGAAGTAGTAGATAATCTTAATCACTACAATAAATTAAACCCAAAGATTATGAGAACCACAAGTAATTATGAACCAACTACGAGTAATCTCAACAAACTAAATTAAATAATATTAATAACTAAGTAATTAATAATAAAGCAGTTTGGCAGGTATAAAGGAACATCAGATTACGAAGACAGGTCATGAGATAAAAGAGAATGACCGAGACTCAGTGAATAACCAACGGGCAATCTGAGCTATAAAAGCAAAACATGATAACTAATCGACATAATAGTGAAAATAATGATGATAAAAAAATAATAATAAGCATCATAACTATATTAATAAAAATAAACAATGATAACAAATATCAGTAATAACAATAAAAGTTAACCATCATACTGCATAATAATAATAATAATAATAATAATAATAATAATTCACAGAAAATTAATAAACAATAATAATAATTCACAGAAAATTAATAAACAATAATAACAATAATAATAATGATAATAATAATAATACTAGTAATAAATAAAAACTAATTGCAATAACATAATGATAAGCGTAAAACGTTATATTAAAGTAATAATTTATAATAGGAGAAATCA
This sequence comes from Diploptera punctata, assembly GCA_030220185.1. NCBI lineage: Eukaryota > Metazoa > Arthropoda > Insecta > Blattodea > Blaberidae > Diploptera > Diploptera punctata. The sequence continues at coordinate 6,458 of JASPKZ010008742.1, read as the reverse complement.
TTAGATTGAATGATGGCGGATATTATTAAAAGGAAAGAGGTCTAAATTATCGTAATACGGAGATACCAGATAGGACTAGCAGTAATCTTTATATAGTATTTGAATAATAATAATTAATACCAGAAGTAAAGGAAGTAAACAAACGTGAAAGGAGTGACAAACAAACATCGGCGAATAACCCTCAAGCTGGGTAAGGATAGGATGCTAGAGACTAGTTAAGATATCCACGTGAGATTAATAGGATGTAACCAGGAAGATCAAACTATTAATATCAATGAAGATCCTAAAACTTAATAAAAAATATAATAATAATAAACCGCCCGAATAGTAAATAATAATAATAATAATAATAATAATAATAATAATAACAATAATAACTATAATAATAATAATAATAATAATAATAATAATAATAATAAAAAAAGATAGCAGACATCGGTAATAACAATAAACCTTAATGATCATACTAATAAAAATAAAATAAAATTACCAGTAATGATAATGCATAATGATAATAATAAAACACAGTAAATTTAAAAACTACCAATAATAATAATAATAATAATAATAATAATAATTCACGGTAAATTAATGATTAACAATAATAATGATGATGATAAATAAGAGCGAACTACCAGAAATAAGACTTATGTTTATGAATAAAATGAAAGATAACGGAAAACCACGATCTCAATTTCAGCAATTAGGACTCATTTAAGTATGAATGGGTTCCGGGATAAGTAGTAGGCTAGTTCGCGAGAAGATAACGTGGAAGCAGTCCAGATAGAGGCACGTAGTATGTTAAGCCTATAGCGGAAGACGAATGATAGGTTAAATTAAACAGCTGTTATGCCAACACGGAGGGTAGAAATTATTTTAACATCGCAAGAAATAAGGAGTGACAACAGTTCAGATTAAGAAGGGAGGATGTGCATTACCCAACCTGGTTTAAAAAATGTATTACAAAGAGAACAGAAGAGGGGCCTAGGAACTTAGGAGAAAGAAATTTATAAACTTTTGAAACGCAATGAAGAATAGGACAAGAGTTGAAAGATTTTCCCAGAATTACCGAGTGCCAAACATGCAGAAATGATCGAAAACAAATTAATTTATTCCCATTGTAATTTAGAAGATAGAGGTTAGGATACTTCACCGATAGTTGGGTGTCTTAATCGATCTAGTGGAGAGTATTATCATATAAATTTGGGGAATTCAAAGGGCTACACTGAATATATTTCTAATGGAAATTACACAACAATTATTATACTCGGCTGATCATGACACTTGACTGAGGTGCCTACAGGAGGAAACAGAGAAAGAATCTGCGGCCGGGATGTCTCCCTCTGTATACCTTGATAGCATATCAGTATGACTAGTGACCAGTTGAGAATAGAAACACACACACACACACACACCCACATGGGATTTGGAACTTATTTAAATAGTAAATGACCACTAGATCGCCTTAAGGCTCGCCAGACTTGGGCCTACAATCACTCGGAACCATATTCAGATAAAACAAGCGAATAGACTGTAACCTAGGTCAATCTTGGCTAAGCGATGTTAGGGAAATCGCACAGAAACCCACAAGAGGTTAGAAGAGAGATAGAATTAGGATAGGAAGCAAAGGAGGCATTCTATCTTGATAGAGGCCTGGCATATGCTAGAGCCACTGGGATAGAGATGCGAACAGCGACCCTTAGGAGAAACAGTGCACAGATGAGAGAGACAGTGAAATAGTGAGGAGTTAGGGAGTGTACAATTTGGGAGGTGGGACACCCCCGTATGAAAGGATCTGGAGTCTTAGACCTCCTTGGTGATCCTGGGGCACTGGCCATAAAACCTTGCCGTCTTGGCACAGACGTTAGGGACCATGGAACAATTCATTTAGATAGAGAGTTAGGCATCGGAGAATGAATATTAAACGAGAACACGGATTCTCGAGGAAATAAACATTAGTGAACCCGGGTTTAGGGAGTGATGAGGACAACAGGGGAACCCCATCAAAGAGATTAGGATAAAATCCACTTTTCCGATGAGGCGGCGTCCATGAGTTCAAGAAGGCTCTCCCTAAGATTAACGTCGAAAACGAAAATTCTGAGGCAACAGAATTAGAGAGGGGTGTTAGGGGGAACTCGTGCCACTGTCGATAAGTATGGATCGACTCGTCCTCCTTCTTGAGGCCGCAGTGCGGAGAAATCCGTGCCACCAATGGGAGACGACGTCCATTCCTTGTCTTCAAGGTCGCAGCGCGACGACCTCGCTGGCTCACTCGACACAGGTAGTGCAAAGGAAAGCACAAACGGAGGCGGGCATAAATCGGGCCACCGTCGACACGAATGGAAATGACAGGTTCCATTTCATGTCTTCGAGGCCGCAGCTCGAGGAGATATCTAGGGCCACCCGAAAGGACAGGATGCCAGAGAAAATCCGCCGGTGGTGTGAAAGCGGAAAGAAATACCGCGAAGTAAAGACGTACGCACAGATAGAATATGGTCCTAACGGGTAGATAACTAATACTAGCAAAATAACACCGGAAACGCTAGTGTACTAGAGGGAACAGAAGGAAAATTGGGAAACGCACATACATACGATTGTGCCATCGACAGGTAGAGCCAAGAGGGACAGATTGACCTAGGATGGAAGGGAAGAAGACGACATAAAAACGAGAGGTTAAACACCTATGGTGGTGTAGATAAGTTTAAGCGCATAAGCAGTCTAAAGTAAATAGAATCCTAGGATATAAGCAGAACAGATATGAGTAGTTCCGAGTGAAAGAAGAAGTAAGGAAAGAACCTGGAGTAGGACGTGGGTAAATATTTCAAAGTAAGAAGGGAAAAATCGAACCCCAATAAATGATGATATGTATGTAATGGGAAATCAAGGAAACCCGGGAGTAAGAAGTAGAAAAAAAAACAGTTTAAATACATGTAGATCAAGAAACAATCAGGGAATAAAGTATACAAAACGTAAAATAAATGTATAAAAGTTCAACAAATCAGCTATGAGAATTTGCCATTCAAACTAACAGTAGGTGAGGTAAGAGTGTAAAGTACACCGATTCAGAAGTTAGGGCAGCAGAAGGGAGAATGAGGACAAGGACTCAGGTTAAGTAACATACTGTGACCTTCTAAAATCGAATCAGTAAGGATTAAGAAGTTAAATTAAGTGGATTGATATATTAGTAGTAAGATCAGATGGTCAGAAAAAAAATTAGACCAATGAATATTGACAACCTGAATCCCTGTCCAGACACAAGTAGCTTAAAAATCATATCTCAATGCAAGTACAATTAAGGCTAGGAAAAGAGGGACTTAAGAAATAGAGGCAGTTAATTCAGAAGTGGGAAAGGAAAGAATGCTTTAAACTCAAGGCCCTAAGGAAACGATGACAGAAATTCAGGATGCGAGTATTAATTGGTGTTTGTAAGGACTAATTCGGCTTTGGTCAAGTAGCATTTACATGATAAATAAGTGTAGTAATATGTCCTTCCGACTGATGTGAAGACGAGCGCACCCAGTCGAACCTAGGTATATTATAAAGAAAGGGACTAGATACAACCCTTAGAATTAGCAAAAATTTAGGGCTTCTAAATATGGTAAAATCAAAACCGATCTAATTATGGAAATTAGGGGTATATATACACCTGAAGTTACTGTCAAATTAAAAGTTTTTAGGGAAGATAAAAGATGAGTTAGGAACTGATATTTGTTTGATGATGGCTATGCAAATTGATAGGCATAAGAGCACTCTTTTCGGTTTCCAGTTTAAAATCTAGCAACGCCAAAAGATAAAACAGGGATAAAATTTGTATAGGAACGAGGTTGGCAGTTTAAAGTTTAATGCAAATTACAATTTTGGTGGTTTCGCCATTGATATATGACTAACTAAAAGTAAATTTAGAGGAACTGAACCTAGGAAAATTATAAAAGTAAAGATGTACATGGTTGCTCAAGATTCGGGGTTTAGTTAAGAGGGATACTATTCTTAGTAAGAAACTAGGATTTGGTTTTGAGACCCCAGAAGGTACTATTGATTCATTACTAAAAGTCCATATGCAATTTATTAAGAAAAAGGTAGTGCAAACCCATAGTATTTAAACAAATAAAAATAAAAAAAATAGAAAAAACCAACAAAACTAAACAAAAAAAACGATAAAAGTAAACCAGTAAACACCCTCAGCACAAGAAGAACGACTACGCACATGATCTAACACTACGAGCACGACTGGGCTGACTAGCACGACCGGGCTAACTAGAAACGACGAAGGATGTTGAGTCACCTAGGACATTCCCCACACCACGAAACTTAGATCAGCTGATACCAAAAAAAAAAAGGAGGAAGACAGGGTCTATGCGGGTACGACTTACTACATCAGGGATAGCCATTCGGCATGGAAAATGTCCACCAGTCAATACGGTGCGACATGAGAGTCCAAGCAAATACCTTAACCGTATCAAACCGAACCTCTGATGGTCCGTGGATCATATAGTAATTCCCAACCAGTATTATACAGTAAGAACTTGGATAACAACGCACAACTCTATTAAACCTATCCTCCAGAATAATCCTTGGCTCCTAAAAGAAATTGCTGGTCTCGAGAACTTCAAAGGACAGACCCCAGTCTCCGGCATGTTCCCTCCTTCATGGCTCTCTCTCCGACTGAAGGAAGATACCATCACCGAACGTGGTCCCAGGCACTCGTATTCCAACCAGGGATGCGGTACGAAATCAACATGAGCTGCGGACATGCGCTGCGCCAAACAAGATCTAAGTGCTCAAGTTTCTCGCGTGGACGCGGCTAGTGGAAAAGCCGAGTGTTGGAATAAAGTGATAAGCTCTAATTAAAGTTTTAGATTTTTCTCTTTTCAGAATGACAGTGTGGAAAAGAAACAGCATTGAAGAAAACAGAACTATGGAACAGTTGAAAAAGAAGAAGAGTAGATAAATTATGTTTTATATATGTTTTCTTGTTTCAGGTTCGAGAGTGACAAGCTAATCCATTTTCCAGATGTAATTTTGAAAACCACATAAATGTGGTTTCATAAAGTATGAAAACGTCTATGTCCCATATAGAGGAAGGGAACTGCGGTTAATTGTAAAGAGAAAATGGATTAACTTGAACACACAAATTTTTATGACTATGTTAAAATTGTTCCTGTTAAAATTCCTGTTTATGAATATTATATTAGGAAGAGTTAAGTAGCCTGTAGGAACAGGAGATAGAGCAAATCTGTAGTATCAAATGTAAACAAAAACCAGATCAACTAAAAAGCTTGTGCGTAGTCTAAGTACACAACTTCAGCGGCCCCAAAAAGGGCCTAAAAGACCCTTTCTTGGGTTTGAGAAGGGGGGAATATGTTATGAATACATAGTCTTTTATATAGATTTTTAATTGTTTTATAGATTATTTTAATTATTCAAGCAAAGTCTTTTGAAATAGAGTTTAGACATTCAAAGTCTGTTGAGATAGAGTTTAGACATGATATAGTTCAGAGCAAGTTTTGCATAGCTAACTGTAAACATCCCTACATTTAGTTTATTGGAATGTTAGTGAGTACAGTTAGGGGAACTAGAGGTAAAATTGAGTATATAACACTTGAGAAGTGAGGGTCTCGTGTCTGTCTGTTGATGTGTGACAACCAGAGGGGTTGATGGGTGATAAGCTACATTTTCTTAACATGTATTCTGTACTTTTATGTTTTGAATCAAGTACAATTAACATTTTTGATACTATATTTTCAAAAGGGGATATAACATTTTTAATCATGTAGATTAGGTTAGATTTATAAATTCCACAACTCCCTCTTCTCAACCCCCAAGGAAGTACTGTAGTTTTTAATATAGGCTTAGATTACATTTAGGGCTAGAATACTTAGGGTTTCTAATCATTTATACTTTAGTAATAAAATAGTTTAAAATAAGACTCCATTTGTTTATTTCAAAACATGTATACTGTACATCCTCATACTAACGCTCGGCTAGATAAACGCTACCAGATTTTCCAAGTCCCGAAGGTCCTTTATGCCCTAAAATAGCTACCATAAGTATAACAAGCTGTAAATTTGTATTTAGTATCCAAGTTAAAAGATGCAGGAGATTAAGACGATAAAGAAAAACACTCTGAAGGAAACTTTACATTAGATATTTGCTATTAAAACGGTTGTGACTATCTGACATTTTATAACCATTGTTTACAACTTACATATATATTCCCTAGTTATTAGAAAAGTTTATTCCAAGAACAATTTAAAAAATCAGTTTGAAGAGGACGCTTCAAGTTTAAATATGATTATTTAAAAACGACATCGTGTAATCTTAAAGGTGTTAGAGACCAAAACGTGGACCGGTGAATATATGACATTTCTGGACGTACAAATTACAAGCTACCTGATACTGGCAATATATATTAATACGTTAGTAAAGAAAAATTGTTAGTTATACTCTCTCTCTTTAAA